>VXBN01004712.1:197249-315195 GCA_013397395.1 Sinosuthora webbiana
TAAGGCAGGACAATGAGCATTGTGAAAGCTTTGGCTTTCATGAGAGCTGAGAGTTATCACTGTGGGAGCCCCCATACACCAATGCTAATAAAATGGGGTCCTGATCAGCAATGAAGCTCAAGGGAGAGCACAATAGGGAAGGATGATAAAACCTGTGCTTATTAATATACAATATATGTGCAGTGTCCTGTTTTGCTCGTTAGGGAACTGGCTGATGTAGTGCAGATGCTGCTGCCTGGATTCCAAGATCTGCAGCTGGCCTCTGTCATGTGCCCTGGTGGTAAAGTACATACAGATGGGGGTGTGTGAACTATCCTGGGTTATCGTGGCAAGAAGATAAAATGTCCTTTGGACTTTATATACCGGGATGGAAGAGACAAACCTTCCTGGTTTACCATTACAAATTCATCTCATCCCCTACACCAACTCTTTGCATTTTCATTAAATATTCTTGTTTAGGGCAAGGGTGAAGGACTGTTGTTCATTCCCATATTCTTCTTAGTTTTTACTGTTTTCAGCAGTAATCTTCATTTCACTTTTCCTGGGTTGACAGAGTGGTTACAATTGTGCTCTGTATTGTTTGTGAGAGAGTTTTGTGATCTGTAAGTGGAAGCAGAGACCATCAGCTCATGTAAGTTGTGTCTGGTCAAGGAACGCTTGAGTGTCATAAGGGGATGAAAAGAAAAGGAGTAATAAACAGGAACATTTTAAGGTACAAATCTGTTTAACCAAAAAATAAGGGATGCATAAAAGGACCAAACCTGATCAGTAACTAATTGAAGAGGGCATGTGGAATATAGGAATGTTTATTTCAGTGAGATTATTTGATTTTAGACCTCATCAAATGGCATTATAAGGGAAAGAAGGAAGCCATAAACAAGATACGGAGAGAGACACAAACCTGCCGAGCAAAATTCATGGATACAGACAGGAAACAAAACCTGATCTGTCAAACTAACTGATGAGCTATCAGAAAAGTGCACACAAACAAGGATTCTGTGATTGATAAGGATGCAGACCAGAGGTTCCAGGATGCTGAGGCAGGTCAGTGAGACTATGCCATCCGAGAAGGTGATTTGCAAGGAAAGGGTGTTGGGAAAGGGACAAAACAGGGCCAGACAGAGAAAGGATTAGCACAGGTAAAGTGTGACCAGTCTTTACACTTGTCTGGCTGAGCCCTGTGCCTGATCCCTGCAGTCTGTCCTTTTTTATTAGATCTTTTCTTAACTGCCTCTCTATGTAGTTTCACTTTTTATACCATGTGTATGAGTGCTGCAGGGGCTAGGTGAGACCAGCTTGTGTAGAAACTAGGTCAGCAGCCTAGGCTGTTGGCACCAACCAGGTTTGCAGTGCCAGTAGTGGAAGTGAGTGAGGCTCTTGGTGGCAGGAGCTGGAGGGGCTGTAGCTATCTGAATTATTTTGTTGGTTTCCTGCAGAGTACAAACTGTAGTGCCAGCTGCATGGGAGTTGTGTGAGCTTGTAAACTCTACCTTGTAATGCTACACCTAAGTTAAACTTCTGCCACTGCTGCTTTCTGTGGGAGAGGTGGAAGAAGACAGTAATGCTTACAAAGACATCTGGCCTGCAATGGCTTCATCCCATCACATAAGTGATTTCCTTTGTCTTGGTTTTAGGGTTGTGGGGCACTGTAAATATCCCCCCACTGCCCCCCTTGGACTAGCTCTTGAGAGTCTTTGGAGGGATATCTCAGAGGGACAGGACAAAAGGTTCCAAAAGAGGCTCTTACCCCAGAATTATTCCAAGGCGTTTGTTCTCAAAGGGTTCCAGGGGCAAGAGAGAGAACAAGGAAGTACAGGGGTCTTATCTAGTCTCCCACTCTGGGAGGATGGCTGGCACTCAGCCAGTTGGGTCAAGAAAGGAAGGAAAGGTCAAACCATATGGTTACATGCATTAGGGGTCCTGGGGGGAGAAACCATTCCCCAGAGAAATACAACAGGACACAGCTCTTCCAGAGCTTACTCTACCTAGGCCAAAAAATGTACTTACTCTTAGGTTGGTCTTGGATTATGAATAAGCCACTGCATTTGGATGTACCTGTCTGTTCAGTCCGAGCTTATTGTTATTGTAGGTAGATCAGACTAACAGAAATGTTGAAATGTAATTCAAATTACAGCTGTTAGAATTGTTGGAGCAGATAGGATATGCAGAGTACTCAGCTTACTAGCCCATTAGAAGCCTATAGTTAAAGTTGAAAATGCTTATAAATGTTGATGTTTACTTGTATCATGGAGAAAAATAGTCTTTTCAGTATGCACTCGTGAAGAGAAAACATTCAGCTGATGATTTCTGGTCAGCCTGGTAGGGTTTTATAGGGTATACCCATCAAATTATCCTTGTGTTGTAAAGCCTTCTGTGGGCTATGCATGAGAATACCCCTGAAGTATTAGTTTACTTCTAAAATACAGGTCTTTTGTGGGCTGCAGGATAGATGTAGTTTATTCTCTGAATTTGAGATGAAGGGTATGGAATAGTTTCTTGTGTTTCACAGGACCATTAAGTGGAAACATATAGGGAGTTGGAGGGGAAGGTGATTTTCAGATATCTGCAGGAATTGCTTTGGTAATAATTCTCTTCTGTGATGGTTAATCAGTGTGTGGCTGCAGTATTTATAATTTTACTGGAAAAAGACACACCTCAAAGGATGTTGTCTTGGTGAATGTACCTGGTTTTTCCCAAATAAAATGGAAAAACTTTCAGATAAGACATTACTGCAAGAAACATATACAGGAATAGTACAAACACGTCTAAAGGGTGTTTTACAAACAGGCATACTCTTGGTTCAGCTTTATTGCCATTACACCTATGAGAGTTTATGGGGTACACAGATGAGAATGAGACAAAACTATACTAGATATGTCAGTGAAATAATAACTTTTGGGGATGTCAGTGGAATGCCGACTTTTAGGGACGAGATTGTAGGTTTTTGTGGCCTGACATGTGCTGCTGCTTTTACTAGTAACAATCTGATGACTTTGTCCTGATACTGCTTCCTTTAAATACAATGCTCCTGTTTGTCGTGCTCTTTTGATTCAGTGTTTTTTTATAGAAGGGCAGTGAATTTATCTTGTTAGTTAAAAGCTAGCTAGACTGTTCTTGATGACTGCTATGCAGTCTGTTCTTGTTGTGTGTTGGACATGAGAAAAATACATAGCGTATGGCTGGGAAAAGTAGCAGTAGTCCCAGAAAATATTTTGAGTACTAACAAGAAACAATAAGAGTGATTTGAGATTTGGAGAGCTGCTGTCATTGTGGAAAGTATCATGTTCCACAAATAAACTACTGAACTTAATGGCTGAAATCATGTAGACTGAAAAAACTTACTGTCAGTATATAGTTATTCCACATGCTGATCGAAAATAACATGAAAACAAAATTATTCAGAATATGTGTCTCTTATTAGCCTTGTACTTTCCTGCATGCTTGTATTATCTTGATAAAATTACCACATGAGAATTGGTTTCTTAATAAAAACTAAGACAAAACACCAAGTCTTCAATTAATTAGGTTTGTATTGTGTTTTTTTATAACATCTCTTTGCAAATAAGTTGAACTTAGCTTTAGGTTACTTCTTTTTCAGTACAGAGAAAGACATAATTACATTTCAAATCTCTGTACATGTAGTTCCAGAAATTATTTTACCTTTATTTTCTTTCTAATGGGAAACATATCTGAGTAAAACTACTGTTGCTAACTCCAGAGGGCAGTTAGCACTTACAGAGTTTGAAATATCTGTGAGAGTTAGTAATCTGGAGTGATGGTGAAGGTGAACTGCTTAGCAGTTTGCATCTCCACAGTCTTCGAAGGGGTGCACTCCTGATGCAAAAGGAAAATAATAATAATAACAATAATAATAATAATAATAATGATGATAATAATAGAAGAACTCTTTTTCCTAAGTAGACTTCTTTCTGTGGGGCAGCATGTATTAGTGTTAGTGTTTGGGAAGGGTGTCACATTTAAATTAGGGCAGTAGCCGTGGAAGATCCCCAGCAAAAGGCTTATATGGATTGTATTAGGACAGGAGTGGTTATTGTACTCTTTCAAGGGTTTTTTTTCTGCCAGTTTCACGAAATCCACTTTTTCCTTCCTCCATTTTCTTTTGCACTGACAAAATCCCAGAATACCTAATTTACCAGCATTTTTATTACCTGTCTTTCTCTTTGAATCGCCTTAGTCATCATGGTGTAAAAAATTGGGCCACAAATCATCCTTCTCTGACTCTTGTAGCATAGTTCTTTTAACATTTGTTCTTTGGCAGTGTTGTCTGAAATCTAATAAAATATGTGTTTTCACAGAAGCTGTGCTTTCAAGGCACTTACTGGCTATCTCTTCCAGTTTTTTTGGTGCTGAGCTTCTCAGGGCAAGCAGCCTTCTGGAAGAGTCACCCTTTACATGGACATCTACTGTCATGAACCATCAGGTGCATACCTGCCTTTTGACCTATTTTTCTCTAAAAAATTAAAGTGCGGTTGGTTAAAGAGCTCAGAGGAGACTGAGCAACAAACAGATGCATGCATTATCAGGCTGGTTCCCTAAGGAAGCTGACAAGATACAGGAAGGGGAAAACTACAATATGTGTTAAAGTATGTAAAAGCAAGAGACTGAAAAGCTCTAAAATTTTGTAAAAAATGGCCACAAGACAAAGAGAGGAAAAATACCCTTTTTCTCTTCAACAACTGGACAACACTTCTAGTTCTTAAAGGAGCATCCTTGCGCTGTAAAGAACGCTGGAGTACAAACTATATGTTGATGGAAACCTACCAAGAAGCAACTTAATAGAGTTCAGAAAACAAAATGCCCCTGTAAAGCTGAGAGCCAGGAGAGGTCCATAGTCCAGTCTACAGTTAAGTCTGAATTGAGACCTCTAACGGTCTAGGGGAGGGGGCAGTTCTGGAACACAGGGCCGTTGCAGACAAGTTGTATTCTCTGCTTCAGCTATCTGCAATTAAATGGAACTGTAATTGAAATAGTGCGGTGGTGGACTGAAACGGAAGTGGTGGAGTGACTAGTCAAGCTGGTGGGCAACTAAATACTACAAATTTGCTTGCAGTAGGAATTCTGTCAGAGAAGTTCTCATGATGCTTGGACTCAAGGATGGTTCCAGTGGTAGTTCATGTGTTTTTAGTTTTCGTTTGTTCAGTTGGTGATTTCTGAAGCATAATGTGTACTTTTCTCTGTTTTCAGTTGTCATACCTACTAACAGCATGGTGTGTTTTAATTTTGGCAGAATAGTGAGGTGGAAGGGAGGGATGTTTATTGCATTTGCTGCTTGCTTCATAGGCATTGGTGGGAACTTCTGAGAAGAATGACAGCTCTATTAAATTGTTTGATAGCATGGACACACAGTGAAAAATAGTTGTGTTCATAACTAACTGGGAAAACATTGCTTGGAGGTTAATGACCTTCACATTACTAGCACTGGAAACTTCAGGCACTATGTAGGCCTTGTGGAATTTTAATGAAGTAGACAGACCTAACCAGAGATTGATGATTTTTTTTTCATGTTATATGAAAAAAAAAATTAAAAAAAAAATATATATATATTCATGTGTATGAATAGTTATCATTACATGGATAACTAGAAGGATAAAGCAGCTCTGTGCTGAGCTAGCAGAATTAAAATAGGCCGCAGTACAGAGCAAATGTCTGATTTAGCTAAGTACAAACCTGATAGGAAGGGGGTGCAATGCAGAGAGCAAGCTCTGTGGGGCGGCTGCTTACTAACTAGTACAGATTCCATTCCTGTGAAGACTGTGTTTGTACATCTTCCCATGCTTCTGTAGCCTGTGAGTGCTAAGGCAGGAGGATGTAAAATAGGTGATGCCTTATTTTCTTCATATTACTCTTTTCTGATAGAGTTTCAATTTCGCGTGGATGTTGGAATTTTTATATTTTAGTGCTGCTAAAGTATAACTTAAGTAGTAATTCTTCCAGGAGTTAGGGAACCATTAAAAATCTGTGTTTATAAACATAATATGATGGTGAATACTTGCAGGTACTAAATTTCATGGTGTTTAAGTCTTCAGTCTTCAATGAGTCACTCCTAATGCTAGCTGCAAAGCAATACTGAAGTATGGATTGTAATTCACTCATCTGGAGGTGGGTTTTGTTTTTGTTTTGTTTTGGTTTTCTTTGCACTGGCGTAGAGCGAAGATAGTCCTAGTCCCAAGCGACAGCGCCTTTCCCATTCAGTCTTTGACTACGCAGCAGCATCACCAGCCCCGTCACCACCAATGCGACCATGGGAGATGACATCCAACAGGCAGCCTTCCTTGGCTCGACCCAGCCAACACCACTTCTCAGGGGAACGATGCAACACGCCGGCACGAAACAGGAGGAGGTAAGCAAGCTGTGCAGCTTGGGAAAAAGTTCTTATTCTTTCTGATTTTAGCTCAAGGAAAGTGTGTTTTGGGCAGCGCTGACTAGATTACACATTTCCTTTGAGCTGTAAGATAGTGCAGCTGTGACTAAAAAGTTACTGGAAGTAATTCAGGCTTGTGCATCATCTTGTAATTTATTTGAAAAGTCAGCTTGAGGAAAAGAGTGCTCCAAATATGTTTTGTTATGAACCTAATTCTTTATTGCTCTGCACTGAGGCAGAAAGCATGTAGAAAAGTGCAAGGAAAAATCTTTCTCATCAGGGTACTTTTAAAAGTATTACTTATGTAATACCATCATTTCCATTACAGTCACAAATATTTTTGTACTTAAAACCAATCAAAATAAAGATGAGTGATACCAGCTGGGGAAATGAGGAGGTTAGCATAGTGTCAAACTGAGATGGGTGATTTACGTGTAATAGTAGTTACATTGCTTTGGTTTTACCTTGTGGCTCATTAACTTCTCAAAGAAGAGATTGTGGAATAAGTTCCAGTGATCATGGAAGAGAGAGATTGGAACTGGGGCCTGGATGGATGATACTATAGCAAAACATAAACCCATGGATTTTTTTGGTATTTTAGTTAAACAGATTATCCAAAACAGAAGCTTTCATTGCCTCACATGCTGCCCCAAAAATACTGAGTCATCTTATGCAAGTTAAAACACACTGTCTCTGTTTGCTTCTGAGAAATGTTTTAGCTTGGTTTGTACTAAAAAAACGGTCTCTATCCTTTTTCATTAATATGAATTTTAGGCTTAAGATATATTTAGCTAGTTTTCTTCAGATTCCACAAATCAAATTTGTCATCAATGATCAGCCAGTAGTTTTGAAGCAGAAGAGTTTAAAGCATGCTAATTTTGTGTATTTGCTTCAACTTCATGAATTTGAAAGCTTTCAGTCAGTGGCATGTAAAACATGCAGCTCTCAATGCAGCTTGTCAGACTTAGGAAGGAGGTTAAATTGTGAACTTAAAAGGGTTGTCGTGAAGACAAAAGATCAGACCTTTCATATAGTTTGGTACAAGGATGCTCTGTTAGGGGTATTTGGCCCACAAAATGATCTTGACCTCGAATTGTTTGAACTGAGATGGCTAGAATGTGTGCATTTGGTCATTTTTGTTTGGTATCCAGTCAGCTTACACAAATTACTTTGCTGTGGTCATTAACATGTGCAGAGTTAAACAGCATGCTTAACAAGCTAAATGCTAGATAGGAGATCCTAGACAGTTTGGATATACTGTGGCGTGGAGGATAAGAATGGAAATGTGTAGGGGGTGAATGTGCATGGGACAAGTGTCTTGACATTCAGATGCAGTCAAGTGCTACCGAGGTAGTAGCCTGTGACTTTTGCAAGTAAGCCATTTGCAGATAGGGAGACACCTCATTGCAAAGCCATCTTCAGTCTGGCAGGAGCTGTTAGGGTGGCTGCAGCTTTATGGACACAAACATTACTCTTTCTGGGGCCAGCTCACCTGTTCCTGGGTAATAACACGAGTTTTCACTCTAACAAAGACATTTGAATGTGTCAGTACTTTGTTTCCCTGCACTTGAGTCGGGGCATTTTTTAACTTGGGTGCATTTGAGCTAGCTCCAGGTCAGTTCCAGAATAGCATTGCCCCTACTTTCTTCTAGAACCAGGATTTTTAGGGAGAACCATACATACATGTTTCTTGTTTTACAGGAGTCTTTCTGAGTCTTAAAAGTGCTCTGGAGTCATTCCAGAACTAATAGCCATTCTCATGGATCAAAAGCTTGATTCCTTAAGATCATTATGAGTGCATCTGTTATTAATGCTTTAGGTGACGTTATGCCTATACTTTTGAGGCAAATTCTTTGTTTTCCCTCCTTTGTTTTCTCTTCTCATACAAAATGGTTTCAGAGTCCAGGTTTTCAGGTTAAGGTAAGATAAAAAGTGCACTCCAGCTTCAGATGGTCATTGAGCTCAAGAAAATAGGCTAGGGCAGGTGCAGGCAAAACCTTTGAAATGTCTAGTGTGGACATCACTGCTCTAGTGTCATCAGCATTAACTCTTTCATCCTACCAGTTGATTCCTGTTGGTCAGGACAGTCTGTCTTGGATTTTTTAATAACCTGGATTTTTTTTTTTTTCATTACCTGCCTTATTATTTCAATTTTACCTCTTGGTATCAGTGATTTTATACTGTGCCTAACAAAAGAGTGCCCTAATTTGTTAGGTTTTTAAAATTCTGATTCACTGTAAGCAAATAAATATTGCATTAATAAAGATAGCCTTCTGGTGTGAATTTGCAGAAAGATTATTTTTGTCTAGATATTTATATATAGTACAGATAAATTATGAATGTAAAAGCATGATGCATGCCTGTGTGAAACGAAGAAGGCCATTCCAATTTAGCTTTATCAGTCATTGTGAAATGGGGGGATCTGTACCATTGCTGTGCCTTACCTTTCATCTGTGCTTCCTTTCCTCCTTGTCTTAAATGTAATTCTGAACTAAAGGGATTCAAGAATGTCTTACTGCAAAGAAATCACCCTTGTTAGAAATACTAAGATCTGCACATACTAACTCTGCAGTTATGGATACCTTTTGATCGCTGTTCTTACCTCAGGGTAGGAATTCCTGCAATTTTTTCACCACTTTCATCTTGTCTCTTTGTTTTAACCTGGCATTTACCATACTTATATTGTGCATGTAGTAACAGAGGATTTTTTTGTGGCTGTTTTTAAAGACTTTAAGCACAAGTTCATTACTGAAGTTTGATAATGGTGTTGAACTATGTCTTGACAATTCTTCTGAAGTAATTTCCAATAATTCAGAAGCTGATAAAGCTGTGTATCCAGATGCTCTGAATTTTGCTGACTGAAAGGATAGTATGTTTATAATTCTACACAGGAAAAAATCTGGCTTTGTTTTTTACCAGAGAATGATACTTCTTCTTTCATTTAAAAAGACACTCCAGAAGTTTTGCTAGCCTTTGTTGGTTTTTTCGTAATTCTGGGTTCATAGAAGAGTAAAACCAGGCCTTTTAACCAAGACACAGGCAAGACTAGTTTTATGAGAACTACCTTGTCTAAGAAGCCACTTTGTCTAAGTGCTGGTGGTAGTTAAGAGAATTTCTGTTCTTCTGAAGCACTGGTGCTGTCTTTTGTATCTTTCCTCTATTTTTTGAGCTTTTCCAAAGAAAAATCCTCACACAGGCATTTTTATTTTAAAATGTTCAGACCATTTTTGTTTCATAGCAGGAAATAGCAAATTTAAAACAATCTGAGACAGGTCTCCAAACAGTAGAATGTCTTCTGCATTACTAGGTCCATGGTTAGAAATTATATATGCTAGTTTTACCTAAGGAGAATGTAGCAATTGTATCATATTAGTAATAAAGCAATACAGAGTGCAGCAAAAAGTTCAGGAAAGAAAACTGGATTTAAGACAAAATACTTTAGTAAGAACTTAAATTTAGGTTCTCAGTGGTTAGAAGAAAACACAGCTTGTATATTCTGCCATGGTAGTTTATAAAAATAATGGTGGCTATACATTTTTAAGCTTGTTTGGGTTTGTGTTTTTTTTTTTTTTTTTTGCTGTGTTACAGCCTGGCCTTATGCCTTTTGTCTGACCTGTTGAGAATTACCATTTGTTTCAGTTCAAAGAGAGGCAATAATATCATAAAATCTCTGTGAAGTGGGGTAGAAAAACTCTGGCTTGAGACATTATATCATATGCTCACAGTAGCATCTGAGTAGCTGGTAATGTGGTCTCACTTCCCCCAAGTATGTGTTTCATGCAGCAGGAAAGTTGGACTCAACCTGAGAGGTATCTGGGATTTGCCAACAGGTTGCAGGTTTATTTGATTTTTATTTGGTAATAACAGAAGTTGTGTTCCATGCAGTGTTGGGGAGGACATGTTCTAATAATGATCACAGATCCTTTTTGTCTCTTCTCTGCAGTTTGGGTCCTTTAGCCTGTTTCATAAGTGGGAAACCATTTCACCTCATGTAGCTTTAATTTGTTTAATTTTAACTGTGTTGCTTCTGGGACCTGTAACTTGTGTGTCTTTTGGAGATTAGAAGGCATGTGCTGAAGGTACTGCAAGATCATTTTGTGCTTTCAGTGCTTTCCCCTTTCAAATAAATGAGAAGTGACTTGTTCAAGACT
The DNA here is from genome assembly GCA_013397395.1 of Sinosuthora webbiana. Classification (NCBI taxonomy): domain Eukaryota; kingdom Metazoa; phylum Chordata; class Aves; order Passeriformes; family Sylviidae; genus Sinosuthora; species Sinosuthora webbiana. The sequence continues at coordinate 207,783 of VXBN01004712.1, forward strand.
TCTCATAGTAAGTTTATCACATCTGTGTGCATCATTTTCTGAGTGCTGAACCTGAGCCAGTGGTCTCTGATTTCTAGAAGTTTTGGCTCAAGGTAGTTGCAGCTCTGCTCAGAGCATACACACAAGTATATAGGCATACACAATCAAATCCTACACCTGTAGATCAGTTGCTCAAAAGAGGTGTATACTCTGGTCTAAATTTATCTATAGAAGTTCTCCACTCTGAAAAAGAAACAATACCACAATCATAATTTCCTGGGATCTTCTGGAGAGAATTTTAGAATGCACTCAGTTATGTAGTGAGCATGTGAGAGCTGAAAAATTAATTTGTTTCTTCAAAGAAGTTTGCTGCTTTGTCTGCTGTCACTAAGCAAGTAGTCATTCTGTGGCATGGTTGAAACAAAGACCCTGGGGAAATCTGTGATCATTTAATGAAGGGTTTTTGCCTAGATAGAATAAAGTCATGGGAATGTCATGAGGGTTGCTATCTTGACTTTTGAGCACTTCAGTGGCAATCCAAGTGTCATTTTTTTAACAAGGTAGTATTTACATAGGACTTCTTCTCTTGGCTTCCCTAACAGCATTAAGCTATGCTCTGTTAAGCATTTCCATACTGAAAAAAGTGTAATTTATAAGGATTCTAGCAGTTCTGCCAGTAAAAAGTTTTATTCTAAGCTAATAAACTCATTCTAGTAAAATTTTCCAGTTAAAAAAAATTCCTTGATATTTGATTATCTTGAGGTTTTAGTTATTAAGAAGGATTTATGTCCTTTATATAACCTCTGACTTTTTTAATGCATTTCCAGTCCTCCTGTTCGACGTCAGAGAACAAGGAGAGATCGTTTGTCTAGACATAATTCTATTAGCCAGGATGAGAACTATCACCATCTCTCCTATGGACAGCAGCAAGCAATAGAAGAGCCTCGAGCCTTCCGCCCACCGAATGTATCTCCTCGTATGTTGCACCCAGCTGCTCACCCACCACAGCAGAATGCAGTGATGGTTGACATTCATGATCAGGTAAAATTTTTAGAGCACAAAGAGAGGGCTGTTCAAGTGGGTTTTGGTTTGCGGGGTTTTTCCCACCATCTTCAAGATCCTTCTCCTCACCAAATAGTTCACCTCATCTCATAGCTGACAAGAAAGTCACAGAGCACTAAATTATCTTTGACTTCTTACAGAGTGGTGGTTTTTGTTGAATATTATGTGTATGAAGCATTGCAGTAGGCAGTGAAAAAAAACCCAAAAAGTTAACACTTTCAATAAAGAAGATTGATACTTAACAATTTATATTTAACAATTTGTCAATGCATGAATTGGCATATTTCTCTATGTCTCTGTCTCAAACCTTTGAAATGCAGTTATTTTGCTTTTGTAATTAATTTCTTGTGATAAAGATGTGATATGATACTTATTAATTATGTATTCTATTTCAAATGAAAAACCTTAGCTTAGGAATCATTAAATAGTTAAAATGTATTATTTAGAGGTGGAATGGCAGTGCCTATAGTTGGTTGCCTACATAGCAGCAGAACTCACAATAAATTTGTTGCATAACTATATTATTTATTTGTTACATAACTATATATCCAAGTCTAATCACCTCTTCCTTAAGTCGTATGAGAAAATGTATGTGTAGTTGGTCCAGAAAATAATTAATTCCTCTCTGACAGCACTTCATATAGAATTCTGTAACAGAGGACCTGTGGAAGGAGGATATTGCGTGGATGGAGCATGTCCTTGGAAGGGCAATGGAACTGATGAAGGGGCTGTAGCATAAATCACATGAGGAACAGCTGAGGGAGCTGGGTGTGTTTAGCCTGGAGCAAAGGAGGCTCTGGGAGGACCTTGCCAATCTCTAGAACTGCCGGAAAAGAGGTTGTAAGCTGGTGGGCATTGGTTTTCCAAGTAACAAGTGACAGGACAAGAGGAAATTGCACCAAATTGCACAAGGGTAGTTTAGGTTGGATATTAGGAAAAAATACTGAAAGAATTGTCAAGTGTTGGAACTGGCTGCCCTGGGAAGTGGTGGAGTCGCCATGCCTGGAAGTATTTAAAAGACACATAGGTGTGGCAATTACAGGTGTAATTTATAAAGTGGCAGTGCTGGTTTAATGGTTGGACTTGATGAACTTAGGGGTCTTTTCCAGCCTAAATGATTCTGTGATCCTATTGAGGTAACCTTTGTTGTTGTCTACTAAATTAACAGGCCACAGCACAAGTACACTACTTGCTACACAGCCATGAATAGACCTGGCTACGTAGATGTCCACATTGGAAGCTGCATGTGCACAGAATGCAGCTGTAACATCTGTGCTGAAAAGCTGGTTTGCATTCAGTGCAGTTGCATAGCATTGGTCTATCATACTATGTGTGCAGAGCAGTTCTCAGTGGGGAAGTATTTACATTTGGGACCAAGTGAAAGGATGGAAGCCAATGCCCTTCTAGCAGTCTCACAAACTTAAATTTTTAACAGTTATTCTGCTGGAGATCAGATAATGCTCTTGCTTTATGTTGTAAGCTCATGACAAGTCTGGCTGAAGAGTTTCCAATCCCACTGCCAAACACTGCCTGTGATCAGATGTCAGTATTTCCAGACTAACTGAGCTCTTCCATGGGGCTGCTTTCCAATTCAGGGGCATGAACATGTTGAGAAGTCATTTTTTTATTGCATACAGCATTGCACTTATGCCCAGCTTTTGTAGCAGAGCAAGAACTGGTTCAAGTTCAGTGTCTTTCCTGAGACTGTCTGGTTTCTGTCATTTTTGATACATAGGTTGAGATTTTAACCTGTGATCTGTGTTCTGTTTTGGTCTCTTTATCTGGCTGTGCACTACCAGTTTGGTAGTTTAGCTCTCTTTACTCATTGTCATATTGCTGAGGAGCTGTTCTTGTTCCATTTTAAATAAGAAGGTTCTATTTTGGCTGATCATGAAGGAAGAGAGAGCTTTGAAATAATTACTTTCAATTAATCTGTGCTGCCTGACTCTTAAGCTTTTTCAGTTTTATTAGAGCATGGAAATGTTAAAAGATTGCTCAGTGTTAAAAAATCTAACAAAACTAAACCAACAACAAAATTTAAAAAAAACAAACCAACATTCCATATGGTTTCTAGGTCCAGAATACCTTTGGATCTTGGTTCAATGATTAAATTTTAGGGATTGCCACTAGTTAGAAAATTGGGTTACATGGGTTCCTAATATAAATCTGGATAGTTAGGGTCTGCTGCCTCTTAGTCATGTTAACTTTTTCTTTTCAGCTTTCTAGTTAGTTGTTCTGTTACCTAAATCAGGAATTTAGCTTAAATGCTGGCTTGAAAGGGAATCAAGAGAACGGTCTCTTTGGAAGAAAGAAAATCTAGAGAATTGTTTTGTTGCTTACAGATACAAGTCTCTTGAGTTAATGTTGAATCAGTCCCTTCAGAACTGAAAAAATTCTTGAGCTGCTTATAGATTAGCGTTTATGTGGGAGTTACTGCCTTCTAATTTCATAAGAATTAACCTGAGGGAAAGAAGGAAGGATAGGCAGGCTTAGTAGTCTGACATGCTTCTGAGTGACTAAGATGCCACTGAAGTTTTAACATGTTAAACTGAGAGATCCCTCTGGCCCAGAAATTCTGATCAATAAATAACATTCCATTGATAAAAACATTTTAATGAACAGAAATTACAACCATATGCCTCCTTTTACATTTTCTTTATGAATATGTTATTTTTCTGATCTGTAAGTAAAATCTCGATACCTTACTGTGCTGTACAACACAACAGTGTTAAGAGTTTGCAGTAAGTTATTAAATATATTTTCTTTTCATTTTGCTGCAGATCCATCAGGGCGCAGTTCCTGTTTCATACACAGTGACAACTGTGGCTCCGCATGGGATACCACTTTGCACAGGCCAGCACATTCCAGCCTGCAGCACGCAGCAGGTTCCAGGGTGCTCAGTGGTTTTCAGTGGCCAGCACCTTCCAGTTTGCAGTGTGCCTCCCCCAGTAAGTGGGTCTCTCTGACTACACCAGCTTCAATCTATTTTTCTGGTATAAATCTATAGTGTCATACACAATACTATATACAGCATCTAGTGAACACTTTTGATGTTGGTATAATCTTGTCTGCCAGCAGTGTGTAACTGTGCTTTTCCTGAGGTGCATTCTGTGACATGAATAAGCCTGTGTGGCACTGAAACAAAACCCTTGATATGACCCATCTATTTCTTCAGGCTGCTCATGGAAGAGTAAGGGTAATTTGTGTTGATCATGCCTGGGTACCGTTTATGCCCATGAGAGGCAATAAGGTCTGCAGCATGGCTAGTCTGGAGCATTTGTGAGAATCAATTCCCCTTACCTGTCAAATTGGTGAAAACCCGTTACGTAAGCTGGTGTGTATCCCTGAGGCAGCATGAGAGACACCCTGTTTCTTCTGTTTAGTGGTGGTGTTAGTGAAACAACGCAATCTCAGAATAAGTACCCAGAGACTGGAACAATACCTACATAGTAAATTCAGCAAGGAAAAAAGCAACGTGTCTTAAGAAACAACAGAGAAAAATCTGAAACTGTATTGGGGCTTACAGAAATCCATGCAATGGATACTAATAATCTTACCCTATGCTTTGAATAGGTATATTATCTGTGCAATTCATAACATGTTTTGTAATTCAGCAATGCAGTTGTCCTCTTAATACATATAGGAGTAAAGCTGTGGTTTTTGTTTTGAATGTACAACAATTAATCAAGTGTGTTGAGAGAATAGATCCAGTGCAAGTGAATAGAAACAGTTTCTATAGCATCAGCAGGCAGAATATGTGCTTTCTTCTGTTCAAGCATAAAATTGAGGAATAGTTTTAAGTTAAGAGGAGTTTCTGGAGGTTGTCTGGTGGTCTTCCTGCTGCAGTACCAACTTCCAAGTATGGAGATTTCACAGCACCTCTAAGCTTCTGCTCCAGTGTTTGACTGTCCTTGTAATGAAGAATTTCCTCCATATGTCTGCTTGAGTTTTCTTTGTTGTATCCTGGTCCCATTGTTCCTTCTGCTCTTTCACTTCACTTCTTGGGGAGGACTTGGATTCCTCCTGTCCGCTCTCAGGAAGTAGTTAGACACAGGGGTAAGGTTTTTGCTTAGTTTTCTCTTTTTAAAGAACAAGTCTAGTTCTGCCACCTCTTTTATGCAGTTTTCTTCAAGTCACTGGTCATTGTGACTTTTCACCAAGACCTGGTCATCATGTTGTCATTGTCTCTGTTTGGCACGGGGACACCCAAAACTGGGCCCAAGACTTGAGATTAATGTCACAGTGTCTGAATGGAGGGGCAGAGTCACTTCACTGGTTTCCCCTGTTGCTTTCTTAGCCATGCAGCCTGGCATGTCACAGGCCTTTTTGATTGAGTACACTATGGGTATTGTGTACACGTCCACCACAACCCCACTTTTTTCCTGCAAATCTGACTGCAACCAGTTAGTCTCAGAGTGTCCTAATCCATGGAGTTACTCTTATCCAGTGCCAGACTTCATATTTGCCTTTGAACTTTACATAGTTCCTGTCAGCCAATTTCTCCAGCCTATAAAAATACATCTCAAGGTAGCCCATGCCCTCCAACATGTCACCTTGCTCACCAGCTTCACCTGTGAACTTCCCGGTTTCCTTTTGTTATTTTCACAATATTTGTCTCTCTCACTGCATGTGAAGTAAAAAAATGCCATTTATTAAATACCTTCATCAGTTTAAAAAGTTCTTCGAAGGACAAGATGGCATCCAGAGGAACATGAACAAGCTTGAGTCATGAACCCACATGAAATCCCATGTGGTTTAACAAGACCAAACACAAAGTGCTGCATCTGGGTCATACCAGCACAGGCTCGGGCTGCACAGATGGAGAGCAGCCCTGTGAGAAGGACTTGGGGGTGCTGGTGGGTGAGAGGCTGGACATGACCCAGCCATGAGCATTCCCAGCCCAGAAAGCCAAACGTGTCCTGGGCTGCATCCAGAGCAGCGTGGGCAGCAGGGGAGGGAGGGGATTCTGCCCCTCTGCTCTGCTCTGGTGAGGCCCCACTTGGAACCCTGCATCCAGCTCTGGGGTCACAGCACAGGAAGGATATGGACCTGTTGGAGTGAGTCCAGAGGAGAGACACCAAAATAATCAGAGGGATGGAGCACCTCTCTTATGAGGAGAAGCTGAGAGAACTGGGAATGTTCAGCCTGGAAAGGAGAAGGCTTTGGGGTACCCTTATTCCAATACTTGAAGGGAGCCTACGAGAACGGTAGGCAGAGACTTTTTATAATGGCATGTAGTGACAGAACAAGATAGGAAATGGCTTTAAACTGAAAAAGTGTAGGTTTAAATTGGATACTAGGAAAAAAATTCTTTACTTTGAGGGTGGTGGGGCACTGGAACAGGTTGCCTACAAAACTTATGGATGCCGTATCCCTGAAAGTGTTCAAGGCCAGGTTGGATGAAGCTCTGAGCAACCTGATCTAGTGAAAGGTGTCCCTGCCCATGGGGTTTGGAGCAAAATGATCTTAAAAGTGCCTTCCAATCCAGGTCATTCTGTGGTATTTCCAAACTGAAGAACTTTTAAAAAAGCTTGAATGAATAAACAGGTAATTTTTATTTATTTCTGCTTGGAAGTTAGTGGGACTTCATTTGTTCTAACTTTAAAAAGTAACATGGGCATAGCACAAATCAAACATTTCCAAACATATACAGGAGCTATGGTAATCTTTACAGCGTAGAATCCTATTTCAATGTTTCCCAAAGAATCTAATGTTTTTAAGAAGCCTGTGAGATGTTTTACCTGCAAATTTATCTTCAACTATTTCAGAGGACAGTTTTCAATTTAGTAAAATACAATAAAAATGTATTATAACCATAGAAACATTTCTTTATGGTATTTGTTTTTAGAAAAATTATATAGTAACTGAGGGAATAGCCAACATTTAAATAAAAAATATTAGTTGGATCAAATTAGTCTACTAGTGTTTTGGTGCATTTGAAGGTTTGTATTTGGTCACGATCATAGCAGATTGAGGGGATAGTTTGATCTCCACTACTGAAATCTAATTTTAAATTAATTCCTTTTACCATTTTATGCTATTATAGTCAATAGGTAAATGTCTGCTGTGTGACATTACCAATAAGAAAAAAAAAGAATCAAAACTGGGTAATCTTCCTTTTCAAGATTTGATGATGAATATCTTAATTAAATGCTCTTTTAATTGTTTAAAGTGTAAAAGAAATGCCTGACATTCTCATAATGGATCAAAGCACAACAAAAAAGAGAATGCAGGTTCCTTGCTCCTCCATATATAAAGGTGGAATGCCACAAAGCACATTCCTTTCCCCTGAAGTGCCTTCATCATTTTATTGATCAAACCTTAGTGCCCAAAGTTGCTTTTGTGTTAGGAATTTAAAGGAGGAGAGAAAAAGAGCTATTCCTTGTAGTATCTGTCACTAGGGAGCTGCTTTTAGAGCATAGGACTCACCCAAAAGTGTAAAACGGAGCAGACTGTGAATTATACATAGTATATGAGACAGCAGAGGTCTTTAGGCACAGTCTGACAGCTGAGTCTCTCACCTGCATCTAAAGCTTAAAGTAGTTGCAAGACCATTGCTTTGGCGTGTTGTTTTCATGATAAAATGTGGTAAAAATAAAATTAACTGGGATAACTGTATCTGCTCGTCACTTAGAAGCCTTTCTAATCCTGGAGTATTGAAAATCCAGACTCCAGGTGGCCTCATGAGCACCTAGCAGATTCTGCTTCCTAGAGCCTGTACTGTAGTAATCACTGTTCCTTGGGTATTTGAATGAGTTGTTAATATTTATGTGTATTTTGGAGGCTTTTTCAACAAGGCTGAAGAACTGTTCAGTTACAATTACATCTTTCCATAATAAATACATAGAATATAGAACATTGTGTAGCGAATGTGTGTGCTACAAAAATGTGTTGTTTTCATTTTATTTCAGATGCTTCAGGCGTGCTCAGTCCAGCACCTACCTGTACCATATGCAGCATTTCCACCCCTCATTTCTAGTGACCCATTCCTTTTGCATCCTCCTCATATCTCTACACACCACCCTCCTCACTTACCTCCTCCAGGACAATTTGTTCCTTTCCAAGCACAGCAGTCACGATCGGTAAGTAATGCTTCTTACCTCACTCTCAATAGAACTGTTGGGCTGGATGGGCACATAGTACTGATACCTGATTGAGGAAACAAGGATATTCTTTCAAATTGCAACCACTGGATATGAAGATGAAAAAATACTTCTAGAGTCCAGTGTTTCCCTTCAGATTTTGTCATTGTCTGTGCTGTTTCTCCATAGGCTTTTACTTCCCTCAGAAGGATGGGTATTTCCTTCACCATTGGGTATTTCTTTCACAGGAGGCAGAACAGAATCCAGAGGAGGTTGTGTAAGCATAGTAGGCATCTCAGAGAAAAGCTTAGCAGAGAAAAATAGCAGAGTGTTGCTTGAATTATATGTTTTTTTTGTATTACTTCTTGGTTAATTTTTGAATGACCAGTCCTTTTCCTAGGACATTTTCTTTACACCTATGAAAGTTACTGATGTTGTCACTTAAGCAGATTTGGCTTAGTGAAAAAGACTATGCAAACATGGGAAAATGTGACCCTGTTTTGGATTTAGGGGGAAATCAGGTTTACAGTTCTGGCCTACCACTCTTTCTGTGTGGTTATCTCAGTACCTGTCCATTTGTTTCCCTCGGTGAGTAGAAGATGCAGGTATTTCAGTAACACAGAAATAGCATATAGCTATATTGTTGCAAACACTGCTGAGACTCCTTTATGCCATGTCTCCGGTGTGGATGGGATTGTAATCACTTCATTACGTTAAGTGACAGGAGAACAGTTTCCATCATCCTAACAAGGTGGCAGAAGTCTTTACAAGACTTAGCTTTAGAAAATGTATCGACTCAGGTTTTAGCTTGAGTTGCTTACTTAGGTTTTTAACTAGACTTACCTGTCAGCTTTCACCTCTGCCAAAAAGCTTGCATCATAGTGGTTTAAGAATATCTTGTTTGTTCTGTATAACAGGAAAACAGAATATTCTTTTGGTTTCTCAAGGTGGCTTTCTTAGCTGAATTTCTTGAAATGGTGGAATTCGGTGTCAGTAACAGAAAGGTGTATTTAGGAAACAGTGAGAATTCCTGGTTGTTTCTTGGGCATTTTCAGACCTCACTGATGCAATAGATTTGAATAGCAACAAAACTAACCTGGATTCTTAAGCTTCTGAAACCTCAGGACTGCTTGTTAGGACTGCTTGCATGACCCTCCTAGGAAAGCATCTGCTTGCTTTTTGGATATCATTATGAGTTTCATCTACTGGAACCACCGTGATTCCCCTCCACCTTTTAGTTTTTCTGGCACAATTTCAGTTCTTGTCTGTGGTCATTTATTTTTTTTCTCTCACGTATTATACAGTGAGAGCAGCCTGGCAAGAAGGAGAGCAAATATTTATCCTGAAAAATGCAAGATACAGGAAATTACAGACACTCCTATATTTGCTAGATCGCATAAATTCCTGGTCTATAAGCATGGCTAGCTGGAAAAGGTGAATTTATATCAAATGTGCAGTGTTGTTTTTGCTTTTTTGGATCGTGTTAATGACCTAGGAATTGTTCACAGAGTTACTATAAAAATGATCATGGCAGCACAGAATATACAGCTGGGACTGCAGCTGGGGAAAAAAATTCACCTCTATTATTGCAACAAAGGCTGTCTCTGTTTTTTTTTGTAGCCACTTCAAAGGATAGAAAATGACGTAGAATTGCTTGGAGAACATCTTCCTGTAGGAGGTTTTACATACCCTCCCTCAGCCCATCCACCAACATTGCCTCCCTCAGCTCCTCTTCAATTCTTAGCTCATGATCCATTACACCAGGAGGTGTCATTTGGGGTAGTAAGTATCGTTTTCTATGCTACATTCTCTTTCATACTGCATTAACATTTTTGATCTTTATTCTGTAGTTCATGTTGTTGAAAAGTCACATTTTTGCAATCATATTCCATTATTGAAACAGCTGCACACTGTTGTATTTTCTTTAAGCTTATGTTAATCAAGTTAAGGATAATTTAATGACACCAGCAAATTATTTCCAGTAACATTATCTGCAGAGTGCAGCAGCATTTACTTAGAAAACTTTCCATGTTGTCACATAATCCAGGGCTTCTATTGCAGGAATTAGTTAGTACAGTTTAAAAAAACTGTTGTTACTTTTAGTTAATTCTTCATCATATGTTGAGTCTCCACAGCTCAGGAAAGCCAGAATGCTTTAAAAACCGTTCTTCTCTTTAAGCAGTTGTAGTGTGCTTCTGTAATTTAGACCACACCATATGTTATAAAGATAGCCATGTTATAAAGCATGATTTAAGTCATCTTTCAGGGGATTGACAGGCAGTTTAATTGACAGGCAGTCTGTGTTGAATTTTGTTGAATCGTGTGTTTCTGTGGTGTGTCTGGTGGTTCCACTTCTGGGATCTTTGTCTTGTACTTCAATCTGCAGTTAGACTAGTCTTGAAATGGGTCAGGGTTTTGTTGTTGTTGTGGTTGTTTCATGTGGGTCACTTTAAAAAAAAACAAACACTCCAGCCTGTGTGATGCTGGGAGAAATACCTAAATCCCAAGTATAGGTGCTGAAATTTTTTATTGTTTAACATGTGCAGGAAGTTGTCAGCGGTCTTAGGGGCTTATTGTTATTTAAATTTTAAATAAGCATTAAATTTTAGGCCCTGCAGCTGTGGAACATGCAGATATCTTGTCTTTAATTTTTCTCCTTGAAATCACTGAACCTAGTCAAATACTTGCTGCAGTTTTTATAAAGGTTCAAGTAAATGTCCACCATTTCAAAAAGTGATCAACTTATTCCTAATCTAAAGGTGTACCGATTTTCAACAAAGTTTTCAGGCACTATGAGACGCTCTGGAGTCCAGGACGCGTGAAATGTTCCATAAACTGCTTGTATTTTATTCAGTATTCTTGTTAGATAAATTAGTCTAATCATACAGGTTTTGCTTGGAGTCAGACTTCCTTCATTTTTAAGTTTGGTTGTTGAAGTAGATAGGGAACATAATACCATTTTCTGCAGATTGTAGTATTTGTCCACTCTGATGCTGCAGCTCTGTGTTATATATTGCTAAGGAGTAGAATAGAGACATATTACAAGTAACCCATGTGGCCTTTTATAAAGTAATATAAAATCTTTATAAAGCTTTATTTGCATTAACATTAGAATGGAATAGCTGCATTTCTGATTCTTTTTCATTCAGTGAACACAGTTTCTAATTATGTTTTTGGATTGCAGAATTCAATCAATTCAAAGCAGTAAAATTAATATTTGATATGTTTAGTTTGAGACTTCAGCCAAAAGGAACCTGGTTCTTTTGCACTGTGCTTATATTCGTATGTTAATTTTATGTATGACCGGGGCTACCTAATTATTATGTTTCCATTGTAAATTTAGGGGATTTTAGGTTAGTCACTGGGGGTGTTGGGCTCTTGGCTTTCAGATTTCAAACATGTAAGAAGAAAAATGTGTTAGTAAAGGCTTACAGTGTTCTTTGTTTCAAAAGAAGTCTTAAGACCCTCAAATACTAATTTAATAGGGATAGATGAATTTCAGTTGCAGAAAACACATTTTAGTAAAACGTGACAAAAAGCACCCTGATTTATCCATGGAGTGAATGCATTGATACTTTGGGCTTGAGTGTCTCTCTGTGTGTGGTCCAGCTGCAGAAATTGTATTGATTAAACCTTCCACATACACCTGAAAGGCTTCAAACCTTTAAGCCTAAGTGTAAATATATACCACAGCCTAAAAGTTAGAGGTTTTTTAAAGAAAATTTTTTAAAATTCTCATTTTAAAAGAATTTTCTAAGGGCTTCTTTACTCAACTGTTTATGCACAGGCCTGCATAATAGCACCTGAGACTTTTATATTTACAAGAGGGTCAGCAATTCACATCCTGTTTCCCAGACTATTCTGACTGTAGACTAAACACGTAAGAACTTGTAAGGATTTCTGCTGAATATTACCACTTTTTCACGTGAATTGGTATGATTGTATATTATAGATGGGAATAGTAATTTCAAATTGAGGCTGAGATTCTTTTGGATTTTAGCACAGGCTGGATCTTTAAATAATGCTTTATTAAAAGTGGATTTCAATATTGAGGGTAGAGATTAAGAATAGAAAAAGTTGAATCATGGGCTCACAGACTGGATAAGGGAGGTCATCTGGTCAAGCAGGGCCACCTAAAACTGGGTGTCCAGGACTATGTCCAGCCAGCTTTTGAGTATCTCCAGGAAGGGAGGCTCCACCATCTCCGTAGGCAACCTGTGCCAGTGCTCAGTTACCCTCAGACTACAGAAGTGTTTTCTGATGTTCAGACCGAGCCTCCTGTGTTTCAGTCTGTGCCCACTGTCTCTGGTCCTGCCACTGGGCACTACTGAAAAGAGCCTGGCTCCATCTTCTTTGCACCCTCCCATCAGGTATTTATGTACACTGATAGGATCCCCCCAAGCCTTCTCTTCTCCAGGCTGGACAGGCTCAGCTGTCTCAGCCTTTTCGACACGTGAGATGCTCCAGTCCCATCTTACTGACCCTTTGTTGGACTCTCTCCAGTATGTCCATGTCTGTCTTGTGCTGGGGAGCCCAGAACTTGATACAAATTCCAGTTCCACAAGTTTCAGTTGAAGCTTATTTTCTTCTTTCTTGCAGCCTTACCCACCTTTTATGCCTCGAAGACTCACAGGGCGCAGCAGATACCGATCACAGCAGCCAATACCACCACACCCTTACCATCCCAGCCTATTACCTTATGTGCTGTAAGTGAAAAGTACATTTGCTTCCATGTAGGCTATTAAGAAGTCAGCAAGCATCTTGGCACTTTTTATGGTTGGACTCTAACAGAGACCAGGCATATTTCCATTTCTGTGTAAACTTTTTGGCCTATTTTGAACAACCTACACCACTGAGCAAGGAAAAATACAAGTGAACGGTTTTTGTCCAGTGTAGTTTTGTAGCTTTTTGAGGCACAGAAGCCTCTTGTTTCTGAACTCTTGGTAAAATCTTCAATGGATTTTGAAGCATAGTTCCATGATACTCTTACAGAGGCATAATTACACTGTAGGATCAAGTTGTAGGAATCTTCACTTACAGAATAAATTAAGTTGGTTTGGTTCTTAATTATAAAACACAAGAGTGGGAACTTTTGTGATGTTTTACTCTTTATTGGCTGAAGTGCTACTCTGTCACAGCTGTCACATTTCTGTTCTGCCTCTGATTAGCTGTTTCTGGAAAAGATGTGGGAAAATAACATTTAGGAATGATCTGTAGTGTGTTATGGTAGTCTCTCTGGAAGAGAGTGTGGGTCTGTGACATGAGATGTATTAGTCTTCTGTGTTCTGTATTGAAAGTAAGAATTAAATGTTTGGAAAACAAAGATTAAGTTTCTGGTGGCAAAGGTGACATTGACAAGGAAATAATCAAGCACTGACACCAGATCTCTAGATCATGTGCAATGTCAGACATGACATAAAAATTACACCAGAAATCTGATTCAGCAAAGTTGTTCAACTTTTCATCTTGAAGTCTGAGAGAAATGTCATAGCTTCTTGCCTATTTGCTGAGGACATGATGTGGCACAGTAATTCCTGCTTCTACTATATTAGTGTGTTGAATTTGTAATTTCCATGTCTGTGGATGAAGTTTTGACCCATTGTGCTACCTTGGGGGGTAAAAAGACTTACTGAATATACAACCAGAAGAACATCTCTGATCTCTCAGTCTGAAGGGATTCTGCTTTAACCAACATCACAGTACATGAGAAAGTGAATTTGTGCTTGCCTTCAGGATGGAAGTTTGTCTGGTTTATCTTCACTGTGTGTTTTAGGCTTGCAGAAGTTGACAGACTTTTATGTTGGCGATCTGAATGAACTTAGCATTCCTCTTTGATGGTCTTTTATCCACTTAAAGAAACAAAACATTTAAAACCAGAATGTGAAATTTTTGTCAGCTTTAGGTCTCCATAGTCTGTGATAATTAGATTAGTTTTTGTAATAAAGCTGAGCTTGGTTAAAAGTACCAAGTGAAATGCACATGCAGTTAAAAAGTCAGGACTCCCAGTATCAGAAAGTAGCAGAAAAAGCTTTTTCATGTGACTCTTTCACTTCAAATGTCTGCTCTTGACTTCAAACATAACACATTTTTGCCAGTTCTGAGAACATGTTGATTTGAGAGGCATCAGAAACGTTACTTTACCTCTGCCAGATGTTTCTGTGCTTTCCTTCAGCAAGATGCTGAACCTTATCCTTGTTTGCTCTCATGGTAGATCAATGCTCCCAGTGCCACCGGCAGTTGGACCAGCTTTCAGCTTTGAGTTGGATGTGGAAGATGGAGAGGTAGAAAACTATGAGGTTGGTGTGCTAACTACAACTACCTTTAAAGAACAAATGTTAGCTCAAGCAATAGATAAAATTTTATTCTGTTTTGGTTTTAATCCTGGTTTTGCCTTTCAAATAAATGTAGTGACTGTGAAGACAGAATTCAGAAATGGTCCTTTCAGATTTTTTTTGTAATACGGGATATTAGAAGTGTTTAGATTTCTTTCTTATCTATTGCTCTTTCCCAGAATTCACCTTTCCAGGCTAGTAATCACTAAATTTTTCAACTTCTATGTTCTCCATGCTACTCTTCTCCTTTCAAAATTTAATTGGTTTTAAATACCATACAGAAATGAAGCATTTTCAGAAGAAAAGGGTAAGTTACTGGTTTTATGACTGTAACTTTCAGAGTAGTTTTAATATAATAGGATTAATTAATCTAAATGTAATGTTTATAAAATTGCCTTACTGCCTTTTCTTCTTGTCCTCTGGAGCGGATGGTAATTCACATCTAGAGATGCAGAACCCTCTTAAATATCATAGATAATTATGGGGCTCTTCCAGCTGTTGTTTCTTTGCCAATTCTGAAGCTAATGGATTCCATTTGATTTCTCTTGAGTTAGTCATCATTAACCCTGACTCGTGCATCTCTTTTCCTGTGCTCCTGTTAAGATCTCTGTGTAGTTGCATGTCTTCAGTTTAACAATGAGCGCTTCTGCAATAACTTCTGTGGTGGTTCAGAAGAACCAGTGTCTGAGAATTTGGACCCTAGGTTTATGAGTGTAAGAAATCAATACCATTTGCAGCTTTTATAGGATCTTCTCTGTGCATTGATTCTCTATCACACTGATGTTTCCTAGGCCCCTTGTGAAGGAGTGTGAGTTAAATACATGATAGATTGCAAATGATACACATGAAAGGATTTTAGTTACAATTGTTGGCTTACAGAAACTAACATAAAAATTAGCAGTCAAAAAAGTGCCTAAAGTTTGATGATACGTATTTGTTTTGCAGATTGAGGATAAAATTTCCATATTTTAATTCAACCAGCCCACAACATGGAATAGGAATCATAAACTGTCCCATTAAATTTATGATTTCTCTCACAAGACCAAATTCACATATTCTTACGAAGGAAATTAGTTGACAATTTTTTTCTGGTTACCAGCACTGGTAATTTCATAGCAGGGTGAGGCAATCCCTCAGAAGCTAGTTACTGAGCTGTGCATGCAGTCATAGGACTAATTGGAAATTGGGTCCTTGGGAAGTGGGTTTTGAAATCCCAGAGGTAATACCTTACATAATTACAAAGATGGTTAAGTTATGAAAGACTTTCCAAGGAGCTTGTATTGTATGGGAGAACTTAAGTTCCAAACATTTCTTGATAGAAGGGTGTTTTATGCTAGCAGCTGGGGTAGTGAGATGTGATGGTAGTCCCCAACACTTAATGGAACCAGAGCCTGTTTGATCAGTGAAATTTTAAATGTCTAGTTTCCATGTTTTGCAGGCATTGTTGAATTTGGCAGAACGTCTGGGAGAAGCCAAACCACGGGGATTAACAAAAGCAGACATTGAGCAGCTTCCATCCTACAGGTTCAATCCAAACAATCACCAGTCAGAGCAGACATTGTAAGTATACTGGTCTCTTTCAAAGAGCCATAATTTAGGTAGCTTGATTTTCATTTCTTTAACTGACAGTCACAGCTAGGTCAGAAGAGCAAAAATACTTGATTTGTGATGTGAAAGTACAGTAAGTAAACCCAGCAAAACACCCATAAAACCCCACAGAGTCAATTCTCAGTTTCCATTGTCAGATTTAGATCACTGTAGCTGCTGAAGGAGTAAGATAGCTGCTGTGTTGCAGTCGTACCTGAAAGGTTTTGTATGGAATTGCATATTTGTTGTTCTTACATAGCAGATATATTTGAACTTCATTGTCTTTTTTTTAGATGTGTGGTGTGCATGTGTGATTTTGAGTCAAGGCAGCTACTTAGAGTCTTACCCTGTAACCACGAGTTCCATGCCAAGTGTGTTGATAAATGGCTGAAGGTAAGGAAAAGTAACCTTGTCTTAGATGAAACTGATTATGTATTTTTGTAGTAGAGGGTGGGGATATTTTGCTGTTCCATTTCACCCTGATTCCTGATTCTTAGAAATGCCAACAGAATGGAAGCACTGCCTAGATATTATATTATTCTAATAATTGATGGTTTCTTCGTAATATTTGGCAAAAGGGAAAATGAATATGAATACAGTTGTTTTCATTGACAGCTCTTACTGTGTTTTCCGTTCGCTTAAAACAATAATTGTGCATTTGAGTAATACACTACATTAAAGAAGACTCAAAAAAAAGTAAATAATATTGGAGGTATGATACAGAGTTTGATGATAGTGGTGTCTTCAACTATTTTACATAGCTTGCCTAGCAAGAGTGAGTATCAACACATTTCCTTCCCCACTTTGCTGTAATGTTGGTTTTTGGGACAAATAAAGTGGGTTACATGTGTGCGTTTATGTGTATGCATATACACAGAAATGTAAAATATATAAATAGAAATTATAGTTTTACAAAATTATTTACCCATCCAAGAGAATTTGAGCAAAAAAGAAAGGCTCAAGAATCAGGACCTCCCACTAACAGCCCTGATTACGTAGCAGCTGTGCAGAAGGTGACAGGAACAAAAAAAACCAAATACATTATGGCAGACATCTCTACAGGCTGCATTGAGCCAGATCTACTGCCAGTAAGGTATTGATTCCCATCTTCCCTCAGTTTTTTGACTGTTTTATTCTACCCAGCTTTAATCCATTTAGTCTGTTGTGTGGAACATTGGAAACTGAAGTGATCCTATGTTGATATGGTCCCTAGAAAATTACACCTAGATGGTGTTACTTGTTTTGGAAAAAGAAATAAAGCCCCCTTGCCTTTATGGCACCATAAATATGGGATCATAACTTAGGCAAGTGCTAAAATATGCAATGCAGGGAATAAAAAATCAAATTAATATTGACTTTTTTTTGGTTTTTGCTAAGAAGAAACCGAGAATAATGAGAGGGATTTGAAAAGATGGAATGTGAAAATGCCCTTTTGCTACAGTACTCATGGTAGTCTAAGTCTAAAGCTTCTACAAAATCTAGGGCCAGTGTAACTATTTGTAATGCTCATAATTTTTGGTGGAAATGGTCCAAAAGTATCTGAATTCATGTACACGCTCAAGAATCAGCAAGAGGAATCTAAACACCTGGTTGTTTTATTGTCCTACTAAAAAGCCACATGCACACACTCCACATGCTATTATCAGGTTTTCTCTGCTAGATGTATGTAATTTTATTCACTTACTACAAATTAAGAGTAGAATCTGTATGTATCAAAGTGGTGTTCTTCAGTGTCTCCCTCCTCTTCTTGAGCAGCATCCACTCTACATGTGTCAATCTTTCATAGCATGAAACTCTCTAAGTCAGTTGTGGTGTGGACAGTGATAATATCCACAAATAGTATCCTTTCCACTTTATGAGGAAAAAAAAATAAATAAAAATGTCATTTGACATAGCCTCTGAGATAGTGGATGCTATAGGTTTATTATGGGGGCTTTTTTAAAGACAGCTCTTTCCAGGCTATTAATGCAAAAAATATACCTCTGATTCATAGAAACCTTGATCTGCAGACTTCTGAAAGTTAGAGAAATATGTCAGGAAAGTATCATGCATGCTTGTCTTTTTCTTAATGCTCTTTTCTTACCTGACATCACACTCAGGAGTCAGACAAGCATGTTGAGTTAATCTTTTTTGGGACTCAGTGTGTTAAAGTTAGGAATTAGTCCTTTCAATTGCTAAGGAACTGGCAATAGAATTTGGAACTGCAAAATGAAAAACGTAGATTTATTTTAGTCTGTTTTCATAATCCTAGTATGGTGTTCTAGTGGTGAAATAGTTTTGCTGATGTTCCTGTCCCGTCTTAGAAACTGCATTTTCTTCATATATACTATTTTCTAGAGGTTGTCTTTAGAATCAGGTGCAAGATATGCAATCAGAATGTAGAGGGGCACAGTTAAACTTAGTAAAACTTGCATTGACATAGTTATTCCAGAGCTGAGTGCAAAATAAGATCAGCAAGGTTAAACCATCCTGGTGTAGGATCACTAAGACAATGTCTTTATACCATGTGGGTTCAGTTACAGTGGTACAACGATGCTGTATAAAAATAAACACTATTTTGCTTTGGAGGCTGTGACGAATTACCTGTAATACCAGTCTATTTTAGTTACAGCCTCTATCTAAATTTGGTTACAGTTAAGGTAACATCTGGAAATGATGATAACTGGAAAATACTTTGTGCTTTAGTTTTGCATCTGTCCATTCCTTTATTAATTTGAGAGCTTTTTTTTAACGTATCTTGATTGTAGAATTATGTCCACATCCACCTGATTCACCTCATCCAGCCAACATCATGTTCATAAATTCTACAAGGGAAAGTTAAAATTGTAGCTTTCAGTACTTGTAATGTTATTCCACAAGGTAGACAAAGAAAAATAATTATTGGTTAGTCGCTATTTTTTACTGATTTAATCTCATTTATTTGAAGAGTGTATTTGTTATCTAGGACTATTTCTAGAACTATGGAGTCAAATTGATTCTTTTTTAAGTTCCATCATGTCACTTTAGTGAAAGATATAAGGTTAGTGATTCAGTCTGAGTAGTTTAAAAATACTCTTCTTGGGTTGCCTGTTGGTGATGATGGAGAAGTAAAAAAACTATATAAAAAAGTTTTGTGGCTTGTATGCATGGGATATTTGACAGTACTATCTTTTTAGGTAGTGAGCAAGTAAGAGGAAGTGTTCTGTAACAGTGCATTAGGTTGCCCTCTTCAGCTAAAATACTTCCCTGTTTAAGCAAACTTAAAGACTCAACAAAAGAAGATGTGGTGCAGTGGAGGCAACAACAGAATTAAAAAGAGAGAGGTTATCCTTTTGCTTGTTGTAGTATTCCCAATTCTCATGTTTCACAATATTCGGCTCCTTCTTGCCCTAGATCCTCTAGTCAAGTATGAACACATGAGAAATGCGTTCTTCTATAAAATAAACGCCATCATTCCAAAGGAGAGCTTGACACCATGACCTGTCTTCACTCTGAAAGTTTAGAACAACCTTAAAAGGACAACCTGCCTTTATATTTAATGTACTAGGAAATGCTGTATTATATATAAGAAAAGACAAACTGTAACTATACTTCAATTTATTTCTGATGGATTAACACCAAAGTAGTGCAGTGTTTTTTAGAGGATTCTAGTAGCCCTATGGTTTCATTATTCTGCATGCAGTTCACTTTAACCATAAATTTCTATAAAATATTAAAAAACAATCAATTCATTGTGCAACACTCTGTAGTTACAGCACAAAATTAAGTCTGCCGGGAAGAGTGGCAAGTTAGAAGGTCAATATTACAATATTATTGTAATTGTCCCCCTCACTCCTCTTTTGGCATCGAAGAGTCATATTAAATGCCAGGAGGGGGAAACTCGTTTCATGAAAGACACAAGAATGCAACTAAATTTAAAGCAGATGTTCATGTAAGATCTTGAAAAGTTATTTTGAAAGAAGTAGTGTGGTGTCCATAAGTATTCATTTTATCCTGGCACAGTAGATGTATTTCTGCAATTCCTGTCAGGAAATTACTCCTACTGAATGCTGTTCTGTGGTGCAAGTGGTTGTTACTTCAGTACCAATCTAAGCCAATAGCTCTTGATTTGTTAATCCACTGAATGTTTAAGAACATGCCTTTCTATTTTAAACATTATATTAGCCAAGTTATATTTAGAATCAGGCACATGAAATGAAATGACTGACTAAGGACATTTTGAAGTATATTTTGAAACTGCGAGTGAAAGAGAAATAAAATTTTAATTGATTCTCCAATTCATGATTTACAAAATTTACAAAGTAATAAGAATTATGGACAGTGCTAACAGTTGACAGCAGGAAAATTGACAGGAAAACTATACTGTCACTTTAACTTCCATTACTGAATAATGTTTTTCAGTAATAAATAATGTATTATGTTCATTGGATTAGTTATTGTTTGGATCTAAAATATTTGACAAAGAATTCTGAATTCTGACCTACAGAGTCATATTTCTTGATGCTCTTCACTTGTATTTTCATTGAAAAATCTGGGTGCCTTAGAAGACTTGGAGTACAGTGGTTGGTCCTGCAGTTTTGGTAACTAGGAAATAGAAAATTTGGGACAGGGAAGAGCTCTCTCTTCACTCTTCCCTTTGCAAGGAAAGTATTGACTCATAGATGTTAGATATTTTTCTGGGGCTTTTTCTCATCATTTGCTAAAATGAAATCAGCCGTTGTTTGAAAAGGGGTAAGAGAAGGCAGAAATACTTTCCCAGTAGCTTAAGGAATATTACCTCTTACCTGTTTTACTTTTTAAGGAAGCTAGAAAAGTAAATGAATCACAGGACATATTTTCAGTGTGTGCTTTACTAAAGAGCTGAATCCAGGCCTGCTTGGTGTGTGTTACTTGAATACCTGCTTGGTTGGGTCATCTTTTTTTATTTATTTTTTTTATTCCCCTTCCCCTTTACTAGAAGTCCCTTCCTTTTTCCCCAGTTTGCTTTCAGCTTTGACCAAGTCTGATGATGTTCTTCTGTGACAATAATGAGTAAATAACGTGTGATGTCATTCCTGATCAGTACAGCTTGTGACAATACGACATCCTCACACAAAATGTTTATTTGCAGCCCAGGGTGCCTCAGTTTGTTTCGGTGGGTTTCTCTACAGCATACAGTACAGTATCCAACTGTTGTATCCGACTGCAATATACTATAATTGTGAATCTGCATTAATGAAACCACCATCGCTTAGCTGAAGCCTTTATTTGTTGTCTCATTTGTCTTTAAAGATAAAAGGCAAGTTTTTTTGTTGGTTTTTTTTTTTTTTTGTAAATGTAATTTTGAATTGGAAAACTCACCACACCATTGAATCATAACAAAACAAATTAAGAAAAGGCATGAGCACATTCTGTCTTCTCTTGAATTGGTCTTCAGTGGTCACAGATGTCAGTGTCACCTACACATTACTTTAACAATGTATTTGTCAGTCTGGTTAACCCTCTTTTGTTTTTCTGGTTTTACAGGCAAATCGTACCTGCCCGATTTGTAGAGCTGATGCTTCAGAAGTGCATCGTGATTCAGAATGACCAATCTAAGAGCACAAATCTGGTTTGGGTGTTTCTGGTCACATGTATATATGAACTCTCTATTGAACTTACCTACCCATGTGGCTTCCAGCCTACCCTTTACACAAAAGGGTCAATGGAGCTTACTTTGCACTGTGTGACTTAATCAATTATAAAGCTTATAACTAGTCTTCACAGTTACAGGATTGTTATACTAACAAGTGTGATTGGAACTCCAAAGACTTTTTTTTTTTTTTTTAGCTTAATTTTGTGTGTGCACTAACATTCCCTGGGTTTTGTGTGATCATTCCGAGTATTGCTGCGAGATTACTGTGGATGTGATCTTTTAGCATGTGCTTTTATATAAAAGAAAAAGAAAAAAAAAGTGGTCGCTCCAAACAATATAGCAATCTACCTTATATAGAGCCTTCAGATACTGTGAGTGGGGATGAACAGTGTGAGTGTGTGTTTGCCGGTGAGAGGGTGTGTGAAGTGTGCTTGTGACTGGGTGTGCGTGTTCGAGAACCTATATACCAGCATGTACTGAGGACGTATGTGTGTAGTAATAATTATGCTGCAATGTATAATCTTGTGTGTTATTTAAACAGTACTAGTACTGTACACTGGTTCCTTTCCTTGTGTTTGCAGTTGCACACTGAATGCGATGGGTGCAGCAATTACAGGCATTTAGTATTTTGTCCCCAGCGTACTTACAGATGTAAAGACTTTCTACCTACTACTATTCAAACAGCTGTTAGGCTTCCCCTTCACTGGAGGCTTTAAGTGTGTACCACTAAAAAATGCATTGATTGTTCATACATGAGTAACCTTGGGGGATTTATCATATGTTACAAAGTCTGGATTTTTTAATGGCTGATTTACAAGTTATTTTATCAATGTAGAGTCGCAATATCACATTTAGCAATATTAATGTTTTCAATTGCTAATATGAATATCAATGTTTTTCTGTTTTCCTTTTAAATTTTTCTAGCTGGGTTTACCAGTTACGTGTTTCTTCCACGAAAGGAAGCAGAAAGTACACTGAGGGTGTCCTGGTCTTGTGGAACAATTCTTAACTATCGCCCATTGTCCTTGCTAAGGACATCATATTTTGGCTTATAAACATTGGCTTTAATCACATACATTCTTTGTTACCTACAAGGAAGTTCATATGTAACTAAAATAACTTGTAAAAGGTTACAATTTTGTTCCTGTGGCTTCAGTAATAAAATACATTCTTTAGTGTTTTCTCAGAGAAGTAGAATTTCATATTTCTTTCACCCTATCACAAGAGGAGGTGGGTTTTGGTCATTACCTGCCGAATTCAGTTGCCCTGATGCTGCTTTTTTCCCTTCCTTATTTCATGATGAGTGTAATAGGAAGAAGGAACTCTCTAGGTTTTTGCAATCAAGTTTCCAAAGTGCTCCACTAGAGGAGAAATTTGGAATACTTTCCAGAACAGTGCTGTGAAATCGCAGGGGATAATGTCTATTCAAGTGCTCTGAATAATAGCTCATTTTTGCAATGGCCCAAATAAAATTTCTTTGTAACATTCACACTGTTAACATCTCTGCTGTGTTCTAGCAAAATCTTTAGGTTTTCATATATCACAGTTATGAAAAGGATGCACTGTCATTGCAATGAAACTCTTCTTACAAATTCAGTGTCATGACATTGGTTGCAGCAGCTCAAGTTGCACAATTACCAGTATTGCTGCAACTTGCTGCCAGTCTCAGCTTTAAGTTTATTCTTTATCGTTTCTGATGCTTTTGTATGCTGCTATGCGCTAGTATCAGTTAAAATTTCAAACAGTGTTAGATGTTCTCCATGCTGGTTTTCCTCTTTGAAGATTTTACAGACCAGTCACAGCTCTTGGTGCAGCTAAATAAAAGCACAATTTTGCCCTGTTTCAGATGTTTTTCCCTCTGTTTAGTTATGCAGGTAGTTCTCAAAAACAGTGAAGCTTTCCATACCTGTCCTTACTTAGGAACACTAAATAAATAAAAATGCTGTTACTTCCACTTCAAAATATTAGAATTTCTTTTTCCTCTTCCAGTGGAGTTAAAGAATAGGCTTTTCACAATAGCACCTAGCAGGTTAAATTACATGTAATAAAATTTATTTTTTTAACAAATAAAATCATGTTTAAAAAGCATATACCACGTATGTCTTACAAAACTTAGCCTCTTTTATATAACTGCAAAAGAAAAAAAATCCATGTACAGATTAAAACATGACTAACATTTCTGTGTTTAGTATTCAGTTCAAAGCATGGAAAGAGATACTTTTCCTAAACTTGATACGAGTGAGCAAGACACATATTTCTGAAGCCGAGGGAAAGTAGTTCTCTTTCTGGAACTGGAGAAATATCCCTTTTTCCCCACTAAAATTCAGTGAGAATTAGGAGATCTAGGAGATGGAGGATCTAAGTTAGTAAAGTCCTGCAATTTATTGTTGCACTCTTATGGCTTATCTCTTCTAGAATGGTTCTTTGGTTTGCATGGATGAATGTGGACTTGCTTCCCATGGTTAGTGTGTACAAAGAGCACACATATGCTTATGTTTTGAATCAGCTCAGACAGGCTACAACCACATCTTCTGTGGTGGCTGTCAAGGGCAGGGGATTTATGTTCAGCTCTTAACTGCCATGTATTATGCACAGCTGCCATGGTGCCTGACAGCACCTGAATTCAGCAACACTTCCTTTATGTTCATCGCTTTTCTGCCATCCAATGATTCTTTTTTTCTCCAGAAAAACAAACAAAAAATATCCAACCTCCAATATGTTTGCTTTATCATATTGGCACTGCTGTGTTTTCTTTGCATAAACTGTCAATTTAATTTGACATTTTGGTGGATATCAAGGCCTACAGATAATTCCAGTGTCTCATTTTTTGGCTTTCTTTAGAAAAAGAAGTAAGGCGCCATGTGTTGTACATCATTTTTTACAGGCTCTTGAATGTGACTTCACAGCTGTTAATACAATGCATAATACTTGGGATGAGACTTACCAACTGTTCTAATTTTAATCGTAGAAAACAGTTTCAACGGAGTTATCTTTGGGCCTTTGTAAAAGCTGTGGTTTTTTCCTTTGGTACATTGTTACCTCATTTTGCTACTTGTGTTTCAGACTTGCTAATTATTATGAAAGCTTATGTTTTTTGTTGGAATCATATTTTGTCAATGTTTTCTTTAAATCATATGCTATTCTATCACTTAACATGTAGTTTAAAATGTATTATAAATATCTGTAACCAAATCATTTGAAGGCTTGATAAATTTTTAACAAAATTTGTACATTTTTTATGAGAGTTACCAGTAATGCTTTACTAGGTAGTGCAATGAATTTTTATTTTTAATCCCTGTGCCCAATTTTGGAGTTGAGAGAGTTGTTTGGTAATAAATGTATGATGTACACTTAAACAATTTTGTCCTGTTCCTTCTCTGAGGAGTGTATTGTTTTCTTTTATTACTGGGCATATTTTGGTGCATGATCATGCAAATTGAAATATTACTGGCAACAGCCACTTGTGTTGTAGGGGGCGTTTTGCCACCTTAAATTTGCACACAACTTTTTCTTTATTCTTATACTGAGAGAGCCTGAGAAACTGGTCTGAAATGCTGGACTGTATTTTTGAGTGTGAGAATTCAACGTACTCAAAGCCTTGCCTAAAAGGTCAGTGTTCTGAAGATCTTACTTAGCCAGAAGAAAATTTGTAGGGAATGCGCTTCTTAAGCATACTATTTGCACTGTGTATCAGCTGAAGATGTGTTACACTTTTGCAGTGCCCTAACAGCAGTAGTAAGTGATGCATCCTGAATTAGAATGATTTCATTAGCCACGGTTGCACAAGAAACTGGTAGAGAAACAAAACAAAAAAGAAAGAAAAAAAAAAGGTTGTGTGATTTTTGTTTTAAGATGATGTAAACTAAGTCGACAGATGTAGTTACTTAAGAGGTTTTCATTTAAATAGAACATTTAATAGCTGCATCAATAGCAGATGTTCTTAGTAGTCATACATATTTGAAGATTCATTCTTGCTTTTGAGAATCCTTATGCAGGTTCCCACACATACCTTTTGGATTTGGGAGATGTTGGAGAAGAGAAAAGCTGTCAGTCTGTGAGCTTGGATACTTGCAAAGCCATGTTTTTTTGCGTGGGAGTATATTGCAGAGCAGCTTCCAGCATCATCAGTAGTTTGGCCATGGCCAGTCCTAGCCTGAAGGGCAGAATTTCCCTCCTCCTCTTTTCGGATCTGCTCTCTGCTCCCCACCTTTGTTTAACAGAATCTCTTCCTCAGCCTAAGCAGTGTGTCTTTGCTCACAATCCTGTGTTATCAGTGCTACTGAGTCTCCTGGCATTCTTAATAATTAGCTGACAATTTCTGTTGCTATCTTCTAGTAAATGAATATCACTGCCACCAGATACTGCATCCTTTGTATTTTTTGTGATTCTGTTTTCCTGTCTTGCTTGCAACTACTGCCTACAATTCTAGTTTCTCTATCTTGTGTGTCTGCTGTAACCCTCCTTGTCCCGCAGCTCACAGTGGCACACGTGACCATCTGTCTTTCAGATATGGTATTTCCTTGGAACTGATTTGTGATTTGCATGCCCACAGTGCTTATCAACTGATTCAGGAATGACAGCATGCTTAAGAACAGATGGAGTTCCTCATTTCTTATTTAGTCTTACATGTGCAATAGACAGGCTTGGCTTTTCAGGAGCAGTGGTATTGCTGCAGCTTTTGTCCAATTCTGGCCTTTGCTAACCTTGGTAGGTGTAGGTGGCTTTATTTAAAAGCATGAGGATGTTCCTTTATTGATGACTCTTTGAGGAACTAGGGGACACTTCCAAATCAACTGCCCTTGTCCTTATGGGGGACTTTAGCTTGCAGAAATCAACTGGGAGCCATCACATAGGTGTACAACACAACACATCACACAGTATCTACAACCCAGATTGTAACATACTTAAAAACCTTGCTGACAGCTATACAGAAGCAAAGGGAGCCAGCTGGGAAAGATTCCCCCTTTGACCTACTGCTTGTCAACAGAGAGGATCTGGTGAGTGGAGTTTGGTGTCTGTGTTGGCCACAGTGACCACAAAGTGGTTGAGTTAAAAATCTTCGTTGATGGGAGGTAAAATCCCAGCAAAACTTCAGCTCTCGACATGAGGAGAGCAGACTGCTCAGGGAACTAGTAAGTGATACCCTCTGTGAAAATGTTCAGGCAGATGCTGGGGTCCATCAGTGCTAGTCACTTTTTAAATATCACCTCCTAGGAGCACAATTGAGAGGCAATTCCTAAATGTTGGAAGTCAGGCAGGTGAGGCAGGAGGTTGGCTGAGCAGGAATCTTCTCTTGGAAATAAGGCAAAAAGTAAGGTATATGCCCAGTGGAAGTAAAGTCAGGTGACATGGGGAAAATGCAGAGATGCTGCTTCCCACTGCAGTGAGAAAATCTATGCAGCCAAAGCTTAACTGGAGTGGAAGCTGGTCAGAAACAGGGACAATAAAAACAGTCTTTTCAAATACATAATGGCAAAAGGCAGTGTAGAAATAGCATCAGCCCATTACAAGATGAGGATGGTCACCTCACAAACAGGGACAGGGACAAGGCAGAGGTGTTTTTTGCATTCTTTGCCTCTGTCTTGAGCACGGATAATGAGCCAAGGGGGTCTCAGTGCCCTGAGCTGGAGGACCATGACTGTGGGAAAGAACAATTTCCTGTTGACCCTAAACTTGTGCAGGATCTTCTGCTCTTGCTAGATCCCTGCAAATCTGTGGGGCCTGATGGGATTCATCCAAGAATCCCCAAAGAGCTGACTGATGTCATCACACAGCCTCTCTCCATGGTCTTTGAGCAGTCTTGGGAATCTGGAGAGGTTCTAGCTGACAGGAAGCTGGTGAATGTTACCCCAATTTTCAAGAAGGAAAAGAAGGAAGACGCTGAAAACTACAGTGAAGTCTCACTTCACTGCCCAGTAAAATCATGGAAAAGATTATTCTGGTAGTACTGGAAAACACCTGGAGGACAACCTAGTATCAGTCACAGCCAGCATGGGTTCATGAGGGGAAAGTCCTGCTTGTCCAAGCTGATTTCCTTCTACAGCAACATAACCCACCTAGCTGACCAAGGGAAGCCAGGTGATGTAATCTTTTTGGGTTTCAGTAAAGCTTTCCATACTGTATCTTTCTGGACAAAACATCCCGTGCACACCTGGATAAACACATCATGTGATGGGTGAGCACCTGTCTCAGGGGTTGGGCACAAAGTGTTGGTGACGCTTTGGTGACAGTGTCTTGTTGGTGACAAGATACTGGTGACATCTGACTGGAGACCTGTCACTGGTGGGGTTCCACAGTGCTCCATGCTCAGCCCAGTGCTCTTCAGTGTCTTCATAAATGACACGGATGCCGGACTGGAAGGGATACTAAGTAAGTTTGCCAACAACACTAAATTGGGAGAAGCTGTCTACTCCCTCAGAGGCCTTGCGGAGAAACCTGGACAAATGAAAGGGCTGGACAGGCATGAGTTTTATGAAGTTCAATGAGAGAAAGTGCCAGATCCTGTGCCTGGGCCGTGGCGACCCTGGGGATGTGTATAGATGGGAATGGGAGGCTGAAGAGCAGCTCCATGGAATGGGACCTGAGGGTCCTGATTGGTGACATGTTGAACATGAGTCAGCAATGCCCTGTAAGCCAGGAGAGGCCACCCATGTCCTCGAGTGCATCAGGCACAGCATCACAGCCAGGCAAGGGAGGGGATTGTCCTGCTCTGCTCTGCACTGGGGCAGCCTCACCTTGACTGCTGGGGGCAGTTCTGGGTACCACAATATAAAAAAGGCATTAAGCTTTTGGAGAATGCCCAAAGGATGGCAATGAAACTGGTGAAGGGTCTGGAGGTGAAGCCATATGAGGAGCAGTGGGAGGTCACTTGTTCGATTCAGCCTGTTCAGCAGACTGAGGGCAGACTTCATTGCGGTTTTCAGAATCCTCACAAGTGAAGGGACAGGCACTGATCTCTTGACTCTTGTGACCAGTGACAGGACTTGAGGAAAAGGCTCAAGAAACTGAGTCAGGGGAGGTTTAGGTTGAATTATCAGAAAAGGTTCTTCACCCAGAAAGTGTTTGGGCACTGGAACAGGGAGGAGGAGGACTGGATTGTTTGAATGTTTTGTGTTCTGAAACTGCAGCTCTGAGACACAGCCAGATACACGGGGAAATGGAGGCAATTCCCCGTGCAGAGAGAATTAGTTGTTGAATTGCTGTCATCTGCAGTTCCTAGGAAGACTGGAAGGCTTCTGCTGGTTAATGGATTTTGCCTCATCCAACAGGCACAGTGCAGAAGGGGCTTGTTGTGCCTGGGTACAAGTCGTCTCAACTCAGTTTGGCTCATATTTTTTCCTCCAGGTCCCAAAACAACAACAAAATGGAAGTAGGTCTTTCCATTTCCACCACTTTCCATTTCTATTTCCATTTCCTACAGAAATGGAAATAGAGCCACCTACCTAACAGTCCATGAAATGAGGTCAGAAATTCCAGCCAACAGGCTCAGCAGTGTTTCTGAAGCTCAGGGATGCTGTGATCTGTAAGACACTTGATGCTGAGATTCCCCCTGACATCAGATCTTGCAAAATCCATCATAAGCAAAATTGTGGGCTCCCTAAGACAATCCCCAAGAAGACCAGAGCCAGGTGGTATTTGGTACAAGTGTATTCCCAAGGATTAGTCTCCTTAATCAGCAAATAATTTCCTTAATTCAGCAGATCTTGTCTGTTCTCTGAATTTCTCATACCCTGAGAAAGATTTACCAAAGCAGATCATAGTTTCTTTTCTTAATGGATTCAGACAGATTGTACCTTTCACTTCAGGTAATGGAGTTCTTTCAAAATAGCACTCCTACCTGCTACCTCAAGATGAATTTAGCAGCTAAGCATTCCACATAACCTTTAGTTAACTTGAAGGTTTGTGCTTCTGGCTCTCATCCCTAGCCTCTCCCCTGTGGTAAACTGAAGTCACACAACAATGCTTTATCTGCTTCACTCTTCTTCTATTAGTAAATTAATGAAACTTGACTTGTTGAGGACATAACACAAAAATGAGGGTACACAGAACTGTATGACAATACAAGTTCTTTAGTGTGATTGTGTTCCCTGTGACTTCCTTAGCATCTGGTATTGATAGTCATCAGTAAATGTCAAACCCTACAGAAGTTGTATGGTTTCCTGTCTTTTGGTGTACAGTTAATGATTTTGCATTGTAGAAGCACATTCATTCATTGAATGAGACACCCCATTAATAACAGACAGATGATCTGGTGATAGAATTCATTTTAGTATATGAGTGAGCAATCATCCAAGACCAAAACTGACATCCTTATTTTTTGATCCCATGTCATTTGTAGTATTCAACTGCATTTACTCATTTTGTGGCTAACTGATCATTCTTCATGCTGAAGTCTTAAAGACTAAGTGTGATCACTTCTTTTTATGCTCTGCAATCTCCTTTCCCTGCTCTGTTTCCTTAAATCTGTTCATGCTGGCCCTGGATGCAATGGTATACAGAGGCAGTTTGGAGTAACTATTTTCTTAATTTGGCCTTGCTCTTCAGAAGGAAAAGTCATAGCAAAATGCCATAAGGCCAAGCAAAATGAAATCATACAGGCCCAAAGTGCTCCTGGTTCTGCATGTTGGACACAAATTCAATAGAAAGGAAGTGTATGTTGCAATACACTAATAATACTAATCTCTGTACACAGAAGTGATGTGGTCTATGATTAACAGCAGGTCAGTAAATTGCAGAGCAAGCGTAAGCTGTAAGAGAACCAATACTTCAGATATTGCAAAAACATGTGTTTTAGGAGCACCAGTATGCATAATTACTTCTTTCAATTAGCAAAATTGTTTTATGAATTTTTACAGAAATACTTTCTAATTACTATGTGAAACTATCACAGCTACTCGCTAAGGATATTTTTTGAAGATGGTAGGCCATAT
Source organism: Sinosuthora webbiana (assembly GCA_013397395.1). Lineage (NCBI taxonomy): Eukaryota > Metazoa > Chordata > Aves > Passeriformes > Sylviidae > Sinosuthora > Sinosuthora webbiana. The sequence continues at coordinate 238,348 of VXBN01004712.1, forward strand.
AAACATTATGGTCTATGTATCTAATTTCATTACCAGTCTGTTGCACATGAAAAAAAAAATTTCCATTCCTTGTTTTGAGTACAGTTCCTTCTGATTCTTCTTGTTGAACTCACAGATTTATCTTCAGTTTTTAAATAAGTCAATAAGTCTATATAATGGACCAAGCTCTTAGTATTCAAATGAGCTGTGAATTGCTTGTTAACTTCTCTCTCCATATTCTTTCCTTAACTGCCTCTCAAAAAAAAAAAAAAAAAAAAAAAAAAAAAAAAAAAAAAAAAAAAAGAAAGAAAAAAAGAAAAAAAGAAAAAGAAACCACAAACAAACAAAAACCAAAAACTAAAAAAAAAAAATTAAAAAAAAACCCAAAAAACCACAACAACAACCACAACCACAACAACAACAACAACAAAAACCAACCAGACATTCTCCAAACCCTAACAAGCAGGGTTTAGTGAAAATTATTCTCTTGCACACACAGATCTATGGGGAGAAACAGCAAGACAGAGGAACTTGCTGGGGTGTCTCCCAGGACATTTATCCTAGAGGACTGTGCTGGCTTGGGCATCTGTGAAACTGTTAACTTTAGACTCTTCCAGTGGTGCCAGGATGAGCATCTCCAAGACCTCCATTTGAAAATGAAGATTTGCTAAATTTTGTTTTAGGTACTAGAAGTCTGATGGCACCCGAGTTCTTTCGCAACTGGAAACTGCACTTTGAGACACAAAGATGTGTTAAGGGGCACAGTGCAATCCACTGCAAAAGCCAGCATGCAAGACTGTGTTAGGCAGAATATGCATTTCAGAACTGATGGCTCATATTCTATTTGCATGTTTGAAAAAGCACAGAGCTTTGTGAATGCAGCAATTCACGGACTCATGGAATACGCTGAGTTGGAAGGGAACCATCAGGATCATTCTAACTCCTGGCCCTGCACAGCACCATCCCCAAGAATCACACCATGCGCCCAGGAGTATCAGGCTTCGTGCTGTGACCACTTCCCTGGGTGTATATCAGCACATACCTGCTGATATTCTGGGACTCTTTTACCAAAAATCTGCAGGTTGTTTATCTGCCACAGCTTGATGGGGCAGTTTCCATTTCCCTGGGAGTTTTCTGGGGAGATGTGTTATGTGCCTTCTGGGTGCAAACTTCAGCTGCTGTACTTTGGCCCCTGAAAGACAACCATCTGTTACTCAAGCAAAAACCACCTGCTCTGCAATTGGCAGTGTTGAGCAAGTATTACAAAGATAACTAGGGTAATATGGGTAAGCAAAGGGCAGAGGACACAGAGAACATTTTTAATTTTTAAGAAAATCTCAGTTCCCAGTGAATGCAGATGGATTTCAGTGCTACCTTTGCTGGGCTGTCCTAGGAGAATGTTTTTGATGCTACAGTTCATCAAAAACCTGGTGGGCAAGCAAAATAGAAAAATAGAAAGTGAAATCAGAATGTTATCATAAATAGAAGTAGATGGGAAAAGATAAAACAGGAAAAAAAGATCTTTGCCTTACTGCCAGTTGGAGCATGCTCTGTAGCAAACAGAATGTCACAGAAAGGATCCATGGCTATGGATAATCCAAGTGCAATAATAGTTAGAGAAAAGAAGAAAACAAAATTAAGTACAAAAAAGGGTGAGTGGGCATGAGGAATGGATAGATAAGAATGCCAAGCACAAAATCTACATTTCCTATCCTTAAGTGGCAATCCCTTTCCCAGCTGCATATCCAGACAGTGTGTTTACATTGAAACTTGCTGTCTCTTCCTAGCTATCTTCTTCCAACCAAACCACATGAAACCAGTCTTCCTTGATCTGAGCATCTCTATGCTGGATATGCAGCCTTGATCCTGCCTGGGACTTAGAACACCAGGTGCTGAAGAATCCCTCTCCTGCGTGTGAAAGCAGAAGCATCACTAGGGGTCTGCTGAGAGTTGTTTGCCGTGAATCTGGGAGTTGCCCACAGCAGAATGTCATCTAACTGAGCCCTCACTCAGCTCACAGCAGTCAGTGAAGAGTGATGCAGCTTCCTGTGCTCCACGCCGTGGTTGCCTGCAGGAGGCACTTGGGTGACGCGGCACTCCTTGCACTGGGGCGGGCAGGTGGGTCTGAAACTCCTCCTGTTACACTTTAATTGTCTCCTGTCAGATAGTTTTCAGTTGGTATCACGCTTTGAAACGTGGCTGGGAGACCAAAAAGCCTGTGTAATAAAAGTATTTTGCTTGCAGCACAAAATCTCAAGTAAAGCCATAAATTACAGCTGGTCTATTTAATGTAACTATTATGTAACGACTGTTAGGTGGTCTGTGGGGGTTTTCCTCCTGCTCTGAAAGCTTTCAGTGCACAAGCCAAGGATAAACTCTGAGAGATGCTGCTAAGGCCAAATCCATGCCTTGTACTGTGGCCCAGGTGCAAGAGGAGATGTTCACTTGTCCATTGTCAACACAGAAATACCTTATGCTGTAGAGAGGTGCAAGAAGAGGGATGAGGAGCAGCAGGTTTATAAAGAGATGCTCTTTTGAGATGCTGAATGCATGGATGGGACACTCAGGGATACCCAGAAGCTAACCCAACCCCTGCTGGCACAGGTAGCTCAGGATGGAGCAGCATGTCCCTCTGAGTTTAGTTGGAGAGGATTTTTTAAAATCAGATCCCAAAACAGGGAAAGAGAAGGGGGAGGCAGCTGAGGCTGCTAATGTGCCCTATTCCCTGCATGTGTGCTGCCTCCCAAAGGATGTGGGGGGTAATCCCAAGCCCTCATCCTTTCTCCCCTTTTCCTGTCTTTAATTTTCCGTCCTCTCTCTGAGGTCCCTGTGCTACCAGCAACAGTTGTCATGGCTGAGAAAGGCTTGTTGGTCATATTGTGGATGCCTCTGCCCTTATGAGTTTCAGGGAAAGCTGGTAAGGAACACCTAGGAACACTTCCCAGGTGCCAGCCTGCTGCCAGAGAGCTGCTCTCACGCCTCACCCACACAGAATGAGCATGAAGTGCTTGTGTGTCAGAATGCATTTGGGGACCCCTTGCCCACACAGGGTGGCCGACTGCAGTTGCAGGCAGGGATTCCGCCTCTCCAGGAGTTATTCTGGAGAAATACCACCCTTGATGGAAGACAAATGTCTCTTCTGCCCTTTCTCCCTCACCAGCTGATGGACTGTGACTTGGGGGTCAAAGGAAATGTTTTCAAATCTCCACCAGTGTTTTCAATCTCATGGTATCTGGCAAACTGGGACACTTTGGTGTTTGGCACCTGTTTCTGTACAAGCAGCCAGGGAAGCAGCTCAGTGAGGCCAGCAGACACAGTGCGCACTGAAGTGCCAGCATCTGGAAGGGTCATACAGCATCAGGATGAAAAAATTCAACGAGCTGCTAATAAGCCCAGCTGGTGGGCTTCCCAGGACAAAGGAGATATGGACATACTGGAGAGAGCCCAGCAAAGGGCCACTAAGATGATGAAGGATGGTTGCTGCCGTGCCACAGTGTAGCAAATACCAACCTATTTGGAGGCAGCAAAAGGGAAGGAGCTTTAATTTCAAAAAACCACTTGTACTTGCGAATTCCTGGCTGTGGTGCACAATAAATCTCTCCTGCTGCCAGGCATGCATCAGGGCTAGGGCTCCAGCCCTGTGCCTCCTGTGCCCCAGCCAGGCTCAGCTGCAGGGTCCCAGGGCCAGCTGGTGTTCTCAGGGCTGCTGCAAGGATCACTGCCTTCTAGTGAGCCCTCCCAGCAGTCTGTAAACAGCACGTCCTGCAGAGCCCCATGCTCTCGGGTCCCTGTGTGTCTCTCCAAAGCCAGAGGAGCCCTGGCCCAAAAGAGCCAAAGGCAAGGCAAGACTTGGTGCTGTCAAGACTGTGCAGAGCTGCCTCTCGTGTTGGCCAAGGGATCACCTGCAGCTCAGCATAGAGTGCTAGGGATTTTCTCTAGCGCCACCATCCAGCTCCCAGCCTTCCCAGCTGCCAGGGACCTCACTGGGGCTCTGCAGTGCCCAGATGCCCCAGCCCTGCCAGCAAAGAAAAGCCCAATAGCTCTGGCTGAACCCAGCAGACCCTTGCACCTACCTTCCTGCCCTTGCTGAATACCCTGTCTCTGCTTCCCACATCTCCAAGCAGTCACCAAGCCTGATTACCAGCATGCTTGCCCCAAAACCAGGAGCCTGTATTTGGAGCTCCTCTAACAAACTGAGGATCTTTCCCATCCCTTATGAGCAGGCAACTTCTTCTGGAGCAGAGGCAGAAGTGCTTGGAGGACAGAGTGAAGCTGTCACATGTTCTAGCCTTAAACCTTGCAAGGAAATAATATTCCTGGGGCATGTTTTAGTCTCTCACCATGGCTCAGGGTGATACTAAAATCAGACCAAATAAAATTTTTAACACAATTTGAAGCATTAGAATGCAGGCAGGTAAGGTCCCAGAGGTTCATCAAAAGGGGTGGTCTTATTTCCGGAATGCTTCAATATTAAAGGTAACCTTTCTTCAAAATTTTCTGTTGCTTCTTGTTACATAACTTGCCCAAAAAAACCCACTGTAGGCCTCTTTATCTGTTTCTCATTTTTATCTGTTTCTCTTTATCTGTCTCTCTTCTGGTTCCAGCTACAGTTTGGTTTTTTGTTGTTCTTGTTGTTTTTTTTGTTTTGTTTTGTTTTTTTTGTTTGTTTGTTTTTTTCTTTTGTTTTTTGGTTGTTTTTTTTGTTTGTTTGTTTGTTTTTGGTTTTTTTTGTTTTTGTTTTTTTGGTTTTTTTTGTTGGTTTGGTTTGGTTTTGTTTTTTTTGGTTGTTTGTTTGTTTGTTTGTTTGTTTGTTTGTTTGTTTTTTGGTAGGCTAAAATGGTTTTCTATCTCCTTAAATGAAATAGTGGGCAGCTGAGCCACAAAAGAATTCCTACTTTTATTTAGTTTCTTAATGACAATGTCAAAAGAGAAAGAGCATCTAGTGCCACTAAAATTAGGAGTTTCAAAATTTTACTTGTTTTTCAGGAAAAAAAAAAAGACTTGAACATGAAAATTGAAGTCACGTAGCACTGCTAAGACATTTTTATAACTGTACAATTACAATACTTAAAATACACACATGTGTGCATGTTTTCAGAAGGTTCTCTTGACTCAGAATAAAATAGATCTTCCCCGTGTGGTCCCTCTGGAAATGGATAGCCCTGAGGCAAACCAAACCAAGATAAACTCTGATTTCTGCAGTAATAATTATTTCTCGTCATAAGCCAATGGGAAGGATGACTTCTATTGAAAACAGCCCACTTTGATATAGGATTCTTCAGTTCAGCCTTATTTAACATTCAGCCCTTGTGTGGCAGCAACTAAAGGCTGTTCAGTGCGTACAGATGGTCTATTAATGCCATTCAAATTACATATATTAGTACCATTTAAATTACAGTCCTCAATGTCTTTGCTGAAGTGGTGATTCCACTTGGTTTTGAGTTGTTTGTTTGTTTGGTTTTTTGTAGACAGCTGCAAAGATGTCCAGATCTGCACCAAGACCTGTAATGTGTACAATAAACCAAACTTCCCTCCTTTACCCCTACACACAAGTATGAAGATGAAATCAGAGCTTGTATTAGAAATTTTCTGTAGAAAGAAATAGAAGATTCCACACCTAAACAAAAGCCTGGTCTCTGTGTATTGCATGCTGCCAGCTTCACACAGAAATTTTGCAGAAATGCACCCCTATTTTGCAGAAGGCTAATATTGGATCCAAGTCAGGAGAAGGAAAGTTCTCTTTCTCCTGACTTGGATCCAATATAAGCCTTCTTTGAGGTGTCATTTCACCTCAAAATTAACAGATTAAGACTCACACCCATTCTGACCCTACCAATGCACTCCACCTACGTGCCTTCCTCATCTGGCTTTCACACTGAGACTGTGCTGAATGATGAAAACATTATTACTTCCTGTTTTCTTTTGATTTAACTCTTCTCTCCACTGCCTGTGCTGGAGGATGATTCTTCTTGGCAAAAATAGCATGAGGCACATGCTGAGACATTTAAAACCTGTTTTGAAAGACTACAGGTGTTCCCTCCAGAAAGATGAATGTGAGAGCTGGATGCAAAGAGAATCTTCAGACCTCTCGCAACCACAACGCAGTAGTTCCCCCCAGTGTTAGACAGTGAAGTACTGGGGAGAAATTACATCTTATTTTGGTGCATTATAACAGCAGCTGGTTATCCAGTAGTGTTTACACAAGCATTATTTAATTTTATCACAACTCTCTTCTCCACAGTAAACAATTTAAAACACTAGAAAGTACAGAGAATCTAGCTCAGTGAGTTCATTTGTAATGGGAAATGCCCTAGGTGCTAATAATGTGCAAATTCTAATGCTGCAAGTAATAGTCCTTACAGACAAACTCATGACATTTTTTGGATAGACTAGAATACCTGAACTGGCACCTGGGTACTAGTGCCATTCCTCTGGGGTAGAAGATGAGCCCAATGCACCTTGATGTTCTTATAAGCAACCATGGCAATTGGATAGAATATGCCCTCAGAGCTTGCTGTCATTACAAACAAGGAAAGTATGAGGCAGAAGATGAGGAAAGATTAAGTGGCAGGCAGAGTCAGTCTTCTGAGGGACTGTGAGGTGCTGCAGAAATGCCACCAGCATGAACTTCATGAAGATCAAGACAGGTGTCCGGGCTCATCCAACCCATGAAATGACTGCAACAATTAAGACTGGACATCAACAGGCTGGGGATTAACTTTTCCAGAAAAGGAACCAGGGTCCTGAGCTGGGCATCTTCCTTCAGCATTGAGTGGCTTTGTGGTGATGAAGAGCAGCCATGTGTTAAGGAACACATTCAGTGCAGGAAGATGGGGGTGCAGCTGCAGGTTGAGCTCTGAATGGGAGCCCAAGGCAGGAGACCAGGAACTGCCAACCCTTGGCACAGGGAAAGAGCACAGGGACCTGTGGCACCAACCAGGGGACCGGACACTGAGACACAGCAGGAGCCGAGGACTCAGCTGGAAGACCCCAGACTTTCTGGCATACGAACTGTGAGGGTATAACAGCCCAGGCAATCCTTTGTTCAGGGTTTCTCCTCGAGAGAGCAGCTCTCAGTTTTACTCTGTTGCTACAGCAGGACTACATTTCTTGTAACCAGAGATCTGGCTGAGTCCCTCATGAGTGACAGGCAAGTGCCATTCCACATGAATGAGCAATGACTGCCCTGCCCTCCATTGAGCAGTCAAGTGTTGGGTTCAGATCCTTGCATCCAGACTGGTGGAGATGGGTGTCGCAGGGCACCCAGTGCAGTGGCATAACCCGTCATGAGTTCTGAGGAGGGCCCTGACAGTGCCCAGTGAGCTCTCACTGTCCATGGCCATTTTGGGGAGGGAATGTCAGTCTGTGCTGGGCTGTATCCATATCCACAGCAGATCTCCACGATGATCTGCCCATCATCCTGATAGTTCTGTTTTGAGGCAATTCCTGCACAGACAAAACATGTCTCTAGAGAGTGCACAAAACACAATATAAAATAGCTCACCCTCTGTAGCTATTATGTGCACATGGTGTGTCTTCAAAATGGGGGATTCAGGGAGATCTAGAGGTAGAGAAATGTTCATCTTCAAACTGTGTTATTGTAATTATTTAAATTGATTGTTGTGGTGTAAACTTGAAATACCAAGAGCAGGTATGACCAAACCTTCTCCAGAAGGTTTATGTCAGCTGAAAACACTGCTTTATTTTTTGTACATATATGAGATTTCCTCTGGACTGGTACTTCCTTGTAATGGTGATAATTCTGTGTATATTAAAAAAAACCCTTGTAAACAAAAAAATGCTTGAAAATTCTGTTATGGTCTTCAGGATATAGAAGGTTAAACCCATTGAATCTGCAGAGAATTTGGCACAACACACTGCAACGAAGGTATAAAATTACTGGGTATATTGGTTCTTGTACCAATATAGATGATCTGTCATTGGCTAATTGTGACAAGAGTGTTTATATATTAGACAATATGCATTTATGTATTGCCAAAAGAGGGAACAGCCTGCATCTCCATGCAAACTTCAGCTGTGCCAGAGAAGAAGTTAAATATTTAGGCTTTGCTTTGGGAAGGGATGATGAATGATAGATCCAGAAAGAATAGAGTCCATAATTAAGCTCCGACATCCAGTCACAAAAAGCATGTACCAGGTTTGCTCAGAGTTGTGTGATTTTGTTGGCCTTAGATTCTTGTGTTAGAGGAATTGCCTCTGACTGAGGAAACCAAGAGTGAAGAGATTAAGTATATTGCATGGGACCTAGAGAAGGAATAAGCTTACACAGCAACGAAAGGAGTCTTCTCCTGGTCTTGGGCTCCTAGGTTATACTTCAATCTGTATGTACATGAATGTAAAGGAATAGCCAGTGGAGTGGTAAAGCATGATTTAGGACCCCATCAGAGACCATTTGCATATTACTCAGTTAAATCAGCGTCACTTGCTGCAGGTGCACCAGCCTAAGTCAATGGCAACAACAGTAAAAATATTAGAAATTAGTTGTCCCCCTTATCCTGAGACACCCTGCAACAGTTCAAATCCCACTTGATGTGGAGATACTGTTGACAGCCTGCAGCCCAAGCTCCAACAACACAATGGGCACATAGATATGAACTGATCTTCACAATGGCAGAGAATATTAAAAAGATGTAACACCTTGAATCCAGTGAGCCTAATGCCTCTACCTGATGATAGAGAATGTGCTGTTGTGGCTCTGGCTGCCCAGAGTGAATGGCCAAATTTGAGAGACCCTAAGACCATGTATGAGAAGGACTGCTCAACAGAAGAAATGGGAAAAGTGGGAGGCCACACAAGATTATGATGGAATATGGTCCTACTGAGGGGAAGCCATTTCTACCAAACAGATATTTAATCTGTGTGATTAGATGGTTTCACAATACAGTCAGTGGCGAGGCAGAGGCATCAGCTGCCTACCGGAAGTTCTCAAGTATCAGACCAATCTCAGAGTTAGGATAACTAACTACGAGTCTACTTCCCTTTTCAGTGACTAGAAATAGACTCTGTGGATAGCTATGGCTGCATGTAAGCACTTGGTAGTGATAGCAGATCAGCCATCAGGCTGGGCAGGAGCCTTTTCAACAGAAAGGGCTGTCACAAGAGGAGCAGAAAAGGCCTTGGCTTAAAAAAGTCATCCCTAGATACAGGGTCCTACAGAGTCAATTGAACCAGAATCTGCTCAAATTGAATCAAATTGGGTCAAAATGTGCTCATTTTACAGCTAATATGAACAATCAGTTGGGTAAGTCTTTGAGAATAGAGAGAAAATTACATATAACTGTATCACCCACAATCTTCAGGACAAGTAGAGGGGATGAATAGGACATAAAAATATGCACATGCACTTACTTGAAATGGCCACAAACCTTAAATTTGGTGCTGTGGAATGTTTGGAATGTTCCATTACACCTTGTAGCACTGGCAGAAAATCTCTTTGGAAGGCACTCAGCTATATCAGGAACTTATATTCCAGCTAAGACCAGCCTTTTGGATGGAAAAGGATGCCTGACCCAGTATTTTATACATAAAATGTAGAAAGGGTTTGAGGAATGGAGAAAGTATGCACAATATTATCAGCCCAGCCCACTTGAAAGAGAAGTAAATGACAAACAACCTGCAGATATAGTCTTAATCGAGATATTCTCACAAAAAATCAAATTAGAACCTAAATGGGAGGGACCATATCCTGGCTTACTGTGTTCTTATTTTGCTGTTTAAATTTTGTGTTAGGAAAACTAGATACTCCTGTCTCATATACAACAAGTAATGAATGATAAACCAGTTGGACAATAAATAAGTTTCAAAAATCTTTCATGACCTTTTCTTGATAATAATTTCTGCCCTATGACAACAATGTTAGCCTTAATTCTGTTACTTGTAATGATGTTGCTAGTAAGGGCAGTGTAAAATGCTGTGAAAGCCTTTTTTTTTTCCCTTTTAATATATTAGCAGGTATAGTGAATCCAAAAATAGAGATGAACATTCTGTGAAGGTTGCTTGGCATGCAGCTGCAGTGGGAGCTGCAGTTTGAGCTCTGGCTGGGAGCCTGAGGCAAGAGGTCAGGAATTGCCAACGTTTGGCACAGCAAAGGGTACAGGGGCCTGTGACCCAGCCAGGTGACTGGACACTGAGACACCGTAGGAGCCAAGGACTCAGCAGGAGGATCCCAGACTTCCATCACACAGATTGTGAGGGTATAAAACTCCAGGAAATCCTTTGTTTGGGGTTCCTCCTAGAGGCACCAGCTGGAGCTGTTACTCTGTTACTGAACCATAAATAAATCTCTTCAGGGATCCAGAGGTCTGAGATTCTGCTACTGGAAACCTGGGGTGGAACTGCTAAGGCATCCTTGTCTGACTGTGGGAGTGCAGGGTGTGCAGGCAGTCAGGCAGGGACCCTCTGGCTCATTGGAGAGACAGACCCCTGTGAAGGGGCTCAGTCCCAGCAGTAGAGTCTCTGGGGTTACTGCCAGAGTGCTCCTGAATGGTCAGATGGGAACATTTACTTAACACACACGTTCCTCTGGACAAGACACACAGAGACTCCACCAGGCAAGCCCTCTTGCAGAAGCTGAAAGACATTAGTGGAGTTGAAGCTGAGCATTTCAAAACACACATGCAAAGAACTGGAATTGTTCAGCCTCTGTCAGAGAACTCAGTGCTGTCTACAGCTCCTGTATGGGCGTAGTTTGAGAAGAGGAGACTGAAACTCCCTGTGGAAAGGCACAGTGAAACAACATGGCTCCAGCTGTAATAAGAAAAATGTTGATTGACAGCAGGAAAAGTTTTCTTTCTGGGGATGGTCAAGCACCAGAGCAGGGTCCCAAAGAGGATGTGAAACTTTTATTTTATTGAAGTAGGCATTACTGCAGTTTTCTTTGGGTGTGTAGAACAAGAGCAAAAAATCTACAGATATCTACAATGATCTTTAAGATTCCATGACTGTAGCCTGGGGTCTGTATGAAACACTTTCCAAGAAAAAAACTTGACTTTTGTATGTACAAGGCACTTTCTAAATTGTTTCTTCAGCAGCTCTTTTGCAGGCCATGAAATTCTGCCTGATTTCAGCAGGACTGCCCTTGTTCCTCAGGGCTCCCCATTCTCATATACTAATACATATTCTGGCTCTCACATGTTCCACCAAAATGCTCGGGTTTAAAATATCTTCCTATTTTTCCACATCTTATGTATGTGTGCACATGTGTGTGTGTGTATACTCTGTATTGCTTTTATTCATAGGAAGAACAAAACATATTAAAAAACTAGCATGAATTTGGTTGAATGTAGGTAAGAGAGAATGTAGGCCAATGAAAGTAAGTGTGCAAACTCTGTAAGAGCATGAGAACTTTATTTCCATTTCTATAAATGAGACCTTTTAGAGCACAAAATTGTAACTGAAAACCAGAAAGTCACAAAACACACCCCGAAAACAATTTCCCCCCACATTTTTATATCAGGTTGAGTGTTTTGCTCAGCCATGCACTGAAGCCTACCCCACACCAACGCTGCTGAAATTCCACAAATTAGTCAGTTTTCCAGCCCGGGCCCGGGACGGAGGCAGCTCTCAGTGCACCGGCTCTCCCGCTCCAGGGCTCAGCTCCTGCCGGCACTGACTGCACGACACCCCGGCTGTGGGTCCGTCCGCCCCTGAGCAGGGCAAGAGGCACGGCGGGGCACCGGCCGCCCTCCGCCCCACGGTCCCGGCCACGGCCCTCCTTCCCAATGGGCGGCACCACACCCTCTGCCCACACCCTCCACAGGCCAGCCCTACATCCTCCTCTCCCTGCCCCCTTATCCCGTATCCGCCTCTCCCTGCCCCCGCCTGCCCGAATCCTTCCGTTCCCCGGGCTGCGGGTCGCCCGCGGCATGGCGCAGGGGGAGCCGCGGCTGTGCGGTGCCCACGCCGGGCGGCCGCTGGAGCTGTTCTGCGAGGACTGCGGGTGCTGCGTGTGCGCTCTGTGCCCGGCCCTGGGCGCGCACCGCGGGCACCGCGCCTGCCTCCTGCCGCACGCCGTCCGCCGCACGCAGGTGAGTGCCGGGGGCCGCGGAGAGGGGGCATAGCCCAGGAGCTGAGCCAGGATCTTCCTGGTTTGATCTTCCCCTCGTTTCTGGAACTTGTGCCGCTAGGTTTTCTTTGGCTAGGGTGTGATGGTGGCATCGGTATTAGTGCAGAGCCACTGTACTAAGCCGACCTTCAGCCTTGCTTTGCTTGCCTTATAAACACCGTGTGGAGTTCAAGGTTTGTAGGCTGTGTTGACTAGCAAAACAAAGTTTCTGTATTTTCTGTACTTTCAGCAAGTGCTTTGTAGACCCCACATAGACAAGGTCAGCCTGATTCCACAGGATATGGTTTGTGTAGGAAAAGAGGCAATCAGTCACACCCAAGCGTCCACAAAAGACATAAATAAATTAAGGGACAAGGAGGAAGTGGCTTTCACTGTTAATGCAGCAGCATTTTCTCCTCAGACCTTGTACGTGGAATCAGAGGAGTGTGGCTGCCCCAGAAATTTTGTTTTTATTGCCAGGCTGAAATAACCTTTAACAGAAACATAGATGCCTCAGAGAAGGGGGAAAGGTAATTTCTGTTTACCCCCTGGCCCCGCCATTGTAGCTGGCTGGATCACAGTGACTGCCATGCACAGTGGGTTAACCCCAATTGGCAGCTAAGCACAGCACAGCTGCCTGCTTATTCCCCTTCCTTACCTAGTGGGACTGGGGAAGGTGAACACTAAACCCAAGAAAATTCATGGATTGAGATAAAAATAAGTTTAATAGTAGAAGGAGAAGTGGAGGGAAGAGAAAAAGAACAAAAGTGATGCAAAGGAAGACACTCACCAGACAGTTCCTGAGCAAAAGACAGCTAAGCCACTGTGAAAAACAAAGTTCACTCTTTAGAATTTTAAAAAAATTAATAAGGGGATAAAAAGGGACAATGTCCAGCGCTGGAGTGTTTCTGGCTATTGGCCAAAACCCACATCATTAGTTTTAAAACAAAGTTCTCTATGTACTGTTACATTACTGGGGTACATACATATTCATGAGTTTATACATTATTCATTCTTGTGAGTTTTTGGTGTTACTGGAACTCTTTTGTTTGGTTTTAACTTCTGACTTTTCTGCATGGCATTCTGTAGATTAGGTCAATATATTGTATTTCTTCTTGTGGTTTCATCCTGTTGTTCCATTCCCTGATAACAAGGAGCCAATAAATTCTTCCCTAATTTTTTCCTGGTGCTCTGGTTCCTGTCACTTATCTTATCACTTGGAGACGTCAGTCTACAGATGTGAGAAACAACAGGATGAAACTAATTGTTTTTCCACCATTCCCTGAGTTAAAGGCATTTTAACATTTTATATTTTGCTGAGGCCTACAATATAATTTATTCATCACAACACTATTTATATAAACTATACGTTGCTTACATAAACTGATAGATTATTTTATACTAACGAGCAGTTAAAAGGAGATATAAATTGTACCATATCAAAATACTTGTGACTAATAACAACATGCAGAAGCTAATGCATAAATGCAAAAGACAGTATTACATTGCCATTTATAACACCCACCTAAACACTCCATTTCCAGTTTTCTGAACATGATTTTACATGGTACGAATTACCTCTTTGATTAGTAGGGGTCATCTCCTGCTTGTGTCCCCTCCTAGTCTTTTCTGCATGCACAGTATAGTCACATCTGAAACACAGCACCATTTGAGGATAATTAACTCCATCCCAGCCACAGCCAGCCCAGGGGTTCTTCCGTAAGATTTTTTTCCTTCATCCTAGTGTAGCTCACCACCTAATATCCTCAGGAAGCTTTGCAAGCTTGCCAACACTCCTGTTGGTGCTTTGTTTTACTTGGAGAGCCTGCCAGGAGGCTTGCTGAGGCCTGCATGCTGTGGTGCTAAGCTTGGGAGACTTCAATACTGTAACACAGAGGTTTGATGTTCAGAAGCTTCTTTTCTTTTCTTTTCTTTCCTTTTCCTTTTCCTTTTCCTTTTCCTTTTCCTTTTCCTTTTCCTTTTCCTTTTCCTTTTCCTTTTCCTTTTCCTTTTCCTTTTCCTTTTCTTTCCACAATTTCGGAAGTTCTTTCCCACTCTTTGTGTGATATTCTGGTGCAGTGCTACTAGGATGTTTCCTACAGAAAGCACTAGAAAGAAGCAGTTCCTACAGAACTTTCTACTTGGCAGTTCACTGAGATTGTGAGCTGGTGCACAGGTCATGGTAAACTCTTGGAGCACTTTATTGCACTTCATGTTAGAGAGCATTACAAGGGCAGAGGGCTGTGCACTAGGCTGCCACAAACAGCAGCACAGAGGTAAAACCATTTAAGATATCCGAACAAGGCAGAGCACTGCACGTGCCTGCTGGTGTGCTTTCATCCACACTGTACCTCTTGCAGTTGGGAGCTCATCACAGTGTTTGTGTTCCTTCATGACAGGGTGGCAGTGTGTGGATGATGCATGTGTTGTGCAGTGGGAACCTGATCTGAGGCAAAGTAAAGTGCACAAATCTACAAACTGTGCTGCTTCCCTGGCGGTCTGATGGACAGAGGAAAGCACATGCTGTTGATGAAGATTTGTCTCTGTGCCAAATCAGGAAATGAGCGGGGTAGAAACTTGTACTCCCATGTGACCCTCTGTCCCTAGGAGAAATCTGCTGACATCTACCGGCTTAGGGCTGCAGAGATTTTAGGCAGAAACTGTCAATAGTTTTAGCCTAAGAGATTGTATTTTGACTAGTGATTTTGTTTGCTGTGAGCACTTATTCAGTACAGCCCTTGTGGCATGGCATCAGCCAGGCAGCACTTCTTCCACTGAGAATCTTCCACAGCAAATCTTTCAGCAAATCCTAGCTGTGAGTGCTAAGAAGAGATGAGAACCACTGGGCAAGCTGCTTTATCCCTGGATTAGAGGTTGTTTAACATCATCAAAAAGCATGCTACCTGTGCTCCTGAATGCAGCACACAAGATAAGCATTCTTTGCTCTTGATATGTGTGCTGTGAGCCTGACTAGAGCTCGGACTGTCATCTCAGAAATTGCTGCTTGTACAGGGTTTTCACTTGAATGAGTTAAAGCATCCAGGAAGTCCCTAAAGGAAGGTTTTTGGAGTCAGTTCCTCGGGGTGAATGACACGGGTTGCTGGCATGGTCTTCAGTCAGAAGGAAGCAGCTCTTTCATGTACCTCTGTAAAGAAAGTAATGCTTAACCAGAAATGCTTGGGATTGACATAAGTATTTGCATATGGTCACTGTTGTGAGTGCACAAAATGATGTGTGTTACTAGCAAAGAAGGAAGACTGGGTTTTCCTCTCTGATCTTTGTCGGTCTTTGAGGAAGGGAATGAGGCCTAGGCTGCAAAATAAACTAAGGAATGCTGGTATCTGGTAAAAGTCCTGAATGTCCTCTAGTGGCATAGAAGTCTTCTGGTTCTTCAGGGCAAGACTGGAAAACTGTGGCTGGAATAAATAGCATGAGTGTCTCAGTCTATGCAAGAACATTTACCTGCTTGCATGGATGTATCTGTGCCAAGGGCCTTCCAGATGCAGAGTCTCTGGCTTTTGCTGGGAGCCCATTTTCTTCTGCCTCTGTCATACTCAAATGACAAAGTGCATGTGTTTTCTAAGGAGACACATTAGAAATGCAAACCGTTGCTTGTGAAGCAACATTTTATGCTCTGTTTTTCCACGCTGCAGAGTTTAAATGCCGTGCTGCCCTGGGGCTGTTGCAGTGAACTGGCACATGTGCATGCAGGTGTTCCTGACTGGGTCTCAGCTGCAGAAGAGTACACTGGTAGCAGCTACAGCTGGCGTTAGCTGACCTGGTATTTACTGAGGACCTGTTTTAGCACCAGTGCACTGAGAGCGTGGGGCAGCATTGACTGTATCCTTGACATTACTAATGACAAAAATACATTAGCAGGCACACCAAGACTGTTCAGCCTGCTGGGCAGAGGACAGCCAATTTCAGAGGGCTGCAGGTGAGAAACTGGGGCAAGACATAAGCATAACATTGATTAGGCTGTGCTGGGCACACCACAAGTGTCACAGATACTGTCATTGATTACCAGCCATCCTGACACCATTAGGTGTTGCAGACATTCAAACTACAGCATCACTGTAGTGATAGTGGGGTATCTGACTGGTCATTTGTACATTGGGAAGCATCCTGAACATTCACTGGATTTTGATTCTAAATGGAGCCTTCCACTTATCCTCTAAATAAAAGTACTAAGCTGCCCTGCAGCTGCTAAATGCATTAGCATGTAGTCTTGAAAAACGCAGCACCACAGATTTAAAGATGAAAATGTTTTTTTCACTTTGGGTTTCCCTCTGCCTTAAGAATGTGGTGCTAATTTGTGCAGGTGTCCAAACCTTACCAGTATAACCACCAGGTGAAATGCTGAAATCCTTATGGTTCATTGCTATACTGGCCTTAATAAGCCTCGTAAAAGGCCATTCATTTGTGAATTGTGCCTTTCAATTCAGAATATTCTGATTCTGAAACTGAGTATTGAAGTACCCCCCTATGTGGAAGTTAAGCTGGATAGTTATTTTTGTTTTTTGTTGTTATTATGTTATTATGCTGTCATGAAACAGTATTTTATTTTGTTTCATTATCGTTTAGGAGCTCATGGCATTGTGCTTGCAGAATCTAGAAGAGAGAAAAGAGCAAGAAACTGGTAACAAAAGGAACATAGAACAGACTGTAAATGATGTGAAGGTAAAGTGTCATTTCATTCCCCACTGGATGGTCATTTTCCGAGGGGAGGCATTTTGTTTTCTCTCTAGCTATTCAAGGACCCAGGCACCTACTGCATCTCAGGAGAAGAGTGTATTCCCTGTGTCCATCACAATATTTATCACTGTCAGAGGGAAGAGGCAGAGTCTCCAAAGGCCTGATCCTCCTTCCTTGATCAGCTGAACATCTCTGGAAGACCAAGGGTGAAATTTTTGTGCAGAGGAATAGTAGGTAGCCCCAGCTGCCCATGTTATTCTGGCTTCACTTATGTATCTTGCATTGCTCTGAACTGCATTATTGAATTTTCTGGATTCAGAGTTGAGTAAACACAAGAACAGTTCTGTTGATTCTGTCTTAAGAATGGGAATGTGTGCTAAGCTGCACCTCATTTTTAGAGCATGAAATTACTTCTGCTGTAAGGAGCATCTCTAAGCAGTTCTTTTACAGAAATGTCAGTAAGAGCCTGAGGGGGCTTTAGAGATTTGGTCTGATGTCACTTTGTTTTGGAGGCTTTCTATTCCTACCAGCTACTTGTCTCTAGCTTGCTTTAAAAGCACTCAAAATCTTGCTACTGAAGGGAAAGATCTGCTTCTTGGTGCAATTACTACTCTGTTAATTCCAGCTGAAAACAGATTTTTCTACATAAATAGGCATCTTGGAATCTTCCCTCAATCTTCTCCATCCAGACATCAGCAGGTAGATCTTGTCTGCCCTCCCTTAAGGGGTAGAGACATGTTTCTGAAGAGATGGAGAAAATCAGTAAAATTCAACCAAAACATAGCACTGAAAGCCTGAAAGATAAATGTCTGAAATGCTTATGGTCTGTTGAGGAAAGGGGAGACATTCTTCTGATTCATCCATAGGCACATGCTGATATGATCAAACGGCAGCTGTCAGAAAAAATGACTGTGCTTCAGTTACTTCTTCGGGAAGAAGAGAGTCTGGCAAAAGACTTAATTGATGAAAAGACTCAGCAAGCCCTGGGAGCACATGATCAGCATATGAGGTCCTGTCAAGAACAGCTTGCAGCCCTAGAGACCTTCATACATCGAATCAGACAAATACAAAAGGACAGTGATGCTATTAATTTGCTGGAGGTGGTATTGTATGGTCTCTTTCTACCTCTTACCCTGACAGTCCTTGGTATATTTCTCTAGTGATGTCTTCCATAGATCCTTCTATATGTAAGCAGCATAACTAACTGCTTTTTAATTTGCTTTGTGTTGGTGTTTTGGTGAACAAATGTTACCAAATTTTTGAGCTGTTAGGTGTTGCTACAGCATTGATTTCAGGTCTGTATGAAATTCATGTTAATTTTAAGCATAGATGGAAAGGACAGATGGTAAGACGTATCTCTTAATCCTGAAGACAATGCTGTATCAAGTCTTTCCTTGTCCAGTGTAATACAAAGATCTGAGAAAAGGCAGCTCTCAGGAAACCTCAGGAGGAAAGTTAGAATGTATAATTTCCTTAATTGCAAGAAATCCTAATCACCGTAAGCAATAGCCATCATTTCACTGGAGGGTGCAATGCTTTTCTTTTTGCCTACAGATAAACATCAGTTTCTCTTTCCTAATGATCTTCACCTTCCTTGGGAAGAGTGTGTTGCCATGTGCTTATGCCCTGACACAAGCCAGAAGATACCATTTCTTACAGGATGATGCATGCCTCTGGTGCATTTTTGCATCCTTGCCATGTGTCAGACTCGAGTTTCCATTCCTCTGATATGGCTCTGGCATTCTGCTCTGTGTGCTAGCAACACACCTCCACACAGGAGCTGCTCTTTATGATTTTGTGGAGATTTTCTTGTGGGGAGGTTGGATTTTATTTTTTAGATTGCCTTTTAAACTTAATGGTTTGATTTTGCCATTAATGGGATTTCCCACAAAGGGTCCTGGCCAGGCTAAACTCATTTCCGTCCTGGAGGGATCTCTTTTAACCATGGCTGTTTGGTTCTCCATGTCTGGGGTGGCCACTGGCTCCACTGACAGGAGGAGGTAATGGGCAGGTTAATGAGCTAAAAGGCAGACTGAGCTCAGCAAAGCTTGCCTGTTATGGCCCATAGGTTTACCTAGTGAAGGAGTTTGCTTGGTGGTGTATGGGAGCTGGGAGGGAAGAGTCCTTTCATGCCACAGCCTCTGCTAATTGTAGTGTTTGTCTTTCTGCCCTCAGAAGTACACAGAAATTGAGAAGGAAATTAAGGAATCCAGGCATATGTTAGAAGAGTGGCATCCAGTACCTCTCTCATTTGAACACTTACTTAACCATTATAAACATTTCATCAGAGTTCTTCAGTCCATTCTACAGAAACCATTGGAAGCCAGGCTTAAAGAAGGTACCTGGGAGAGTGCTCTGAATTTTGCTTTCTTCTCCGCTCTCTACAATTAAACTGTACTTTTTAAGTAAGAACAGGACTTTTTTACCAAATTGTCTGGAGAAACTGGAGTGTTTCAGCCATGGGTACTGCTTTCTGACAACATGGGTGTAATGCTGCTATAGCAGTGCTGATTTAGGAACATATATAAGAAGTTGCTCTTCCAACTCTGAAAATGATCTTTGGTTTGTCTGCTGCTTTTTCTGCCCCCACCCCCAGTTCTATCAGGTATTTCAATACAATTTAATGTAGTCCATCACACCTATGGAATGTATCTATTCTCTCAGTTCCTTACAATTGGGTATAAGTGCTCTGGCATTGGGGTACCTCTAAAATTTGAAAGCTTTTTCTAATTGATGTACCTGGTGATCTGCCTCAGTCTGAAAAAAAAAATTTGGTACTGTAAAGCTGAGCTAGCATGTTCTATTTAGAAATCCTTTTGTCTTTGAGCTGTTATTTCATCAAATGGCTATTCATTAGCCATAATGGTCATTCATTAAATGACCTTTGGCATGATTAAGGCAACGAGTTTTTCCTAATGAAACACAGAGCCACGAAGCTAAATAGCCATGGGAAAATCCTGCTGCTCTTTGAGTGAGCAGGCAACACTGGCCACCACATTTCACCCAGCTGCCTTTTAATCCCTTGTCAGGGAACTGCCACCAAAAAGACAGTAGTAGGTTGCTGGGGCAAATGGTCAGACCTGATCTGAAAGGCCACTTGCAGGATGTATGCAGGATTGCTAGAAAGCATTGTGGAAGTGTTCTGCAGCAAGCACTTGCAGCTATCTTCAGCTGCCTTTTTTCATCTGATAAGGGCTACCTTTTAAGGAATCAGGTGTGATTACTTGGTGTTTTGCTCAATTGTGTATTTCTTTGGCAACACTAATCCACCATCTCCATGCTATCCAAAGAACATAATGGTGAAAGCATACAGAGTGAGCAGCCCCTCCCCAGAAAAAGTAACATAGTTTGTCGATGAAGTTGGAAAATGATAGTTGAAAAACTGGCAGACTCCCTAAACTATCCCCTTTCATCTTTGCCCAGATGTTTTCAGTAGCCTTAATCCCACTGCAAAGAAGGAGCCTGGGACAGTGCTGAAAACCATGACTCCTATCGATCGATTGCTTTTCTTAAAACGTAAGTATGATTATACTAGAGGTGTAGAATCTCCTGAGCTGGAATGGACCCACAAAAATCACTAGGGTCCAACTCCTGGGGCTGCACACGACTGTGTCTGAGAGCATTGTCCAAGTGCTTCTTGACCTCTATCAGGGTTGGTGCTGTGACCACTTCCCTGGTGAGCCTGTCCCACTGCTCAAACACACTCTGGGGAACCTTTTCCTAATACCTAACCTAAACCTTGCCTGACAGAACTTCAGGCCATTCCCTTGGGTCCTGTCATTGTCACCACAGAGAAGAAATCAGTGTCTGCCCCTCCTCTCCCACTCACAAGAAAGTTGTAACTGCAATGAGGTCTCCCCTCAGTCTCCTCCAGGCTAAACAGACCATGACTCTCTGTGTATGGCTTCTCCTTATTCCATCACCATGAGTGACCCAGATTAGAAATGTGTGGTGTCCATGTTGGTACTCTGCTGTGATTCCCTTGGCATGCGTTTTGCAGTCCCACTGTCTCCAGAGCTATAGGCTCTGTGGCTTCTCTGTGGCCCTTAACCCAAATGGCAGCTTGGTGCTGTGGCTGAGGTGCCCATCACATTGGTTGCCTAGGTTGGAAAGGTGTGGGGACAGCAGTGTTGGTTCACTGCCTTATGCACTTGGCATACATTTTCCAGCCCATGTCCTGGAGCTGTCGGTTCTGTGGCTAGCAGAACTCCATCCCTACCTAACATAGAGTCAGCAATGTTGGGGCCCTGCCTTGCTCAGACTGGAATGCCTCTTCAGACCCAATGTCCTCAGATCTGTGGGCTTTCTGGCTGAGCCCTAACCCTAAGCATAAAGCAACCTTGGTGCTGTGGCTGAGGTCCCCATCACCACAGTTGGCCCAGATCACAAAGGTGTGGAGGCAGCAATGTTAGTACCCCGCTGTGTCCCCCTTGGCATGCCTTTTCCAGCCTGTGTTCCTGGGACTGCAGGCTTTCTGACTGTCCCAAGACACTGCCAACTGTGGGCTCCTTTGCAGGCATTTTATAACTTGGACATCTTCTGAGGGTCATGAGAAATGTAGCAAGTATGTTTATCACTTTGACTACAGATGCAAGATCACCAACCTGGGAATATGACAGCATTCACCCAAGACTGAAATTGTCTGATGACCTTCTTGAAGTAAGCTGTAGCTGGAGGAGAATATTTTACCCCTGTAGCCCCCAGAGATTTGATAAATTATGGCAAGTGCTAAGCAGAGACGCATTCCTTTCTGGGAGCCATTACTGGGAAGTTGACATGCTTCGTGCTGGAGCAGGATGGTGGATTGGCGCAGCCTACCCTACCATTGGCAGGAAAGGAGACTCTGAAGCTTGTCGACTGGGCTGGAATAGAGCATCTTGGTGCCTTAAGAAGTTTGATGTTGAGTACTGGGCATTTCACAAGGGAGAGAGAATCCCCATCCTGATAGACGATGATCCTGATTGCATCGGCATTTTTCTAGATTATGAAGCAGGAATCCTTTCATTCTACAATGTTAGTGATGGCATGGCTCATTTGCACACCTTCCGCTGCAAGTTCACAGAACCAGTTTATCCAGCCCTGAGACTCTGGGAAGGGTCCATTAGAACATGCAAACTAACATAAAAAACAAAGCAAAATAAAGCCTATTATTTCATGCTTTTTCTATTAATGCCACTTTAGCAATTATCTACATGAATTCATCTCTCTTGTAGCAAAGTTGTAATTATGATGCTTTTAGAAGGTAACATAAGATTGGGAAAACCAACTGTGATTTTTAATGTATATATTTTTTTCAATGAGGGAAGGTGGTCTGGCTTTTATAAATCTGTTGATGTACTACTTGAAGTGCCATATGTACTACTGTTGTACTTCTTTCAACTTGTAACAGTAAGTTCAAGAAAAGCAACTGTATTTTTTAATGTATATGTATTTTTCAATGTGTATGTATTTTTCAAAGGGGGAAGATGATTTGACTTATAAATGGTGTTGCTGTACCACCTGAAATGCTGTATGTAGTATTTTTCAATTTGCAAAATAGAAGAAGTCAGGCTGAAAGAAACAAGTTACAACTCAGGCTAGAACCTGGACATTGACTTTTTCAATTTTTTTTTTAATGAATTCCCTCCCCTCATCAGCCTGGAGAGGCTGAAGTTGTGTATGACAACAGGTTTAGTTTAGTTCAAGCTTCAAGATTATATGCTGCATATTGTTATCATTGACAAGGTCAGATCTGGATAATAAATGCACTATGGGATTTAGCTCATATTTAAGTGTCATCTTGGAAAAATCAAGGACTGCCAGTGACTCTTGGAAAGGTCTTTTCTAAAGCTCGAGCTTCTACGGCCACATTTAATAGTCATTAGCTGGTCTTCTATGTGACAGAAACTCTGAATTGGACTTTTGGGTCGTCCCATTCTTCCCATTGAGTGGAAGCCTGAGAAAAGGTTCTGTACAATCCCTAACAGGATGAGATGTCTCTGCAGGGCCCACAGGTGCAATAAAAACACCAGGCCAGAAGTCCATTTGTGGCCTGTTTATCCTTGTGTCCAATTTACAATGTTAACATAAAACTAGGGGACACAGCTTGTGGATATTTCTCCCCCCACCAATACATTAATTAAAGTCCTGGAAATTTCTGGAGCCTTTGCTTACAGCAGTCTCCAGGACCAGCCCAGTAAAGACTGAAAACCACTGCTACTTGAAACTGGTCAGGTAATCTTACAGTGTTCAAATACTAAAGGCCCTGCATCACTAGTGCTAGCAAAGGCAAGGTCTGACCATAGGCTGAAATGCAGAAACAAGAGCTTGTTTTATAAGCCAAATTTATTTTTCAAATTTGAAATTGAAAAAAAAAGATCTTTTAACAATTGAGTAGTTTCTTAATGTAAGGCAAGCATACTGCATCAGTTGCAGCTCACATAGGGTCAAGTATATGACTCAACCTCTGCTTCCCCATTTCCCATATCCTCAGAATTGCACAAGGGTAAACATTTTGAAAGTAAACAGTTTACAGGTACAAAGCCACTCACCACCAAATTCAAGATACTTCACCAACTCATGATCAAAAGGTACCAAGTTCCATGTAACCTAGTAAGTGTAGGTAAATGATTCCACCACAGAAAAAAAAAAAAGAGCAGACAAATTATTGCAAAGCAATTCTGTGCTAAGCAAGGTAATTGGAGAATGACTCATTTGCAGCTGCTGCTATATGGCTCCCTTCTGGTCAAAGGGAAAAGCAGCAGGCGATAGGAGTGGGACTGCATTTCTCACTTGAAAAGTAAGAAGCTGGGATGTGAGAGCAGAGCACCCAAAAGATGTACTGACCATCACGCTGAAGCCTAATGGTGTGATGTAGTCAGGCAGTCAGCCTCAGTCATCTCACACACCAGTGTTGAGAGAAAAACCCCCATGTAGAGGATGTGCAGGGTAGTTCAGAAAAAAAATCTGCTCAAGCTTCACCAGCATTTGGCTTCCTACCTGAGAAGTTGCAACCCAGGTCCAAAGAGAGGCATCCAAATGCTCTGCAGAATCAACTTAATATTCTAGACTTCATTCAACTCCTAATAGACGTTTTTCACAATTTCTGAAACACAGGTTAAGCTTATTTCCACTGACTGATCTCAGATCTACTTTTTTTCCCTGCCCAATCTCTCTGGCTAGCCTTTTGGCCTTTCAGTTCACAAAAGCCTCTCTTGCCCCTTAAATGGGACCTTTCTAAATATTCCATATGCTTCCTTTTGTGGTACTGTCTTGAGGACTTAGCTTTCTCAAGAAGCCCATTTTCCCACAGAATACAGATTCCTGCAAACCACTGCTTCATCTTGACACTTTTAAGACTTTCATCTTAAAAAAAAATCCATCCAAGTTGCATTTGTAGTTTTCTGTTCAGTGTATGTAAACTTTCACTTATCTGTATTTAACTCCAACCAGAGTCCTGTTATCACAACAGTGAGGCAAATGGCAGAAAAGAAAGGAATATCAAAAGATACAGAGCTAGAACAATTCAAAGTGTAGACAAAATTCTCTTGATTTACTGTATTCTTAACAGAAAAGCGAAGCTGGAAAGTAGCAGACTGTGGTCTTGCATTTGGCAAAACTCCAAATTAATCTAGGTTAAGTGGAATGGAGAAGAGAGCATCATGGCATTTCCTAGGCACAGTGCTATACAGTTTCTAATAAAATCTTCATAATTTATATCCCCTTGCATCTGAAACCTCCTGCTAATGAGAACCTAAAAATTCTAACCTGTTTGCACCCTCATAATTACACCCCTTTCTTCTAATATACCATGCTGCTATTCTCAAACACATTGTGTGGCAGTACGTGGAGAAATATGGAATGGAGTGCTTTGGATTAGCACTTCACTTTTTTTACATGATTTTCCACTGCTTGCTCAGTGATGGTTTCATCTTCTTCAATATTTTTTTTAACCTTTTGGCCCACCAGGTCAAAGATGGATTCTGGGGGAAATCCCTTCGGCTCTCCCACCTTCACCGTCAGCATGTCAAGTGTCAATATTGCACCTTCAGGAATTGCCACTTTCGCCACTACCGACTTTCCCAGCTACAGGGGAGGGGAAAAAAAACCAAACAATATTTAAGTTAAATACACTGGTAGCTTAGTATAACAAAAAAGGATAAAAAATATTCTGCAGTTATTTGAGAACAGGTTGTGTAGAACTAACTTCTCCATTACTTATTCCAAATGAAGATTAATTTAGCATAGTTGCTTTCACTGTAACCAGGCTGCCATGTGGATGTTTTCTGAAAGTGGACAGTGGCTCAACAGGAATTTTTCAAAATCACAATGGAGGGAATCTGATTAAAATGACTGGTATTTTAGCTTAGTGTAACAGCAGATCATATACAATCGTAAGATAATATTCCCATTACTATTGCCAAGTACTTGGCACTGGTGAGGCCACACCTTGAGTCCTGTGTCTAGTTCTGGGCCCCTGACTACAAGAAGGACATTGAAGTACTGCAGTGAATCCAGAGAAGCGCCATAAAGCTCGTGAAGGGTGTGGAGCAGAAGTCCTGTAAGAATTGGCTGAGGGAGCTGGGGTTGCTCAGTCTGGAGAAAAGGAGGCTCAGAGGGGACCTTTATGACTCTCTACAACTGTCTGAAAGGTGGTTGTAGTCAGGTGGGGGTTGATCTCTTTCTCCAGGCAGCAACTGACGGAACAAGAGGAAATGGCCTCAAGCTGTGCCAGGGGAGGGTTAGACCAGATATTAGGAAAAAATTCTTCTCTAAAAGGGTTATCAACCACTCACACAGTCTAGAACATGGAAGCAGCTGAGGCATGATCCCCGGAGTTATTTAAAACATGCAGACATGGCACTTAGGAACACAAAACAGCAGTTGGACTTCGTGTTAGATTGGACTGAATGACCTCATGGGTCTTTTCCGACCTACATGATTCCATACTGCAATAAAGAATTTGCAAGCTATTTTTCTGAATACAGTTATTAGCTATAGGTCTAAATTAGCTGCAGGTTTACACAAACCAAAATCAAAAGTTACCTTTTCATTGCAAGCCATTTCACAAGGCAAGAGTTGTTTGATTGGAGAACCCATTGCTTTTTCCACAGTACGGATGGCTTTCACTAACTCTGCCAGTTCATTTGGCTCCAGAGATGCTTGGTGGTCGCTTCCTTTCCATGTTTTGTCGAGAGTCACATGGCGTTCCAGTACTTTAGCACCCATAGCAACAGCTGCCACTGAAATGGCTATGCCGGTTTCATGTCCCGAATAACCAATGGGGATATCAGGAAAAGCTGACTGATACGCCTTGAATCACGACAGAGTTAGTCTGAATTACCAAGGTAGCAGTTTCAAAGACAAAGCAAATTTAACAGCGGTAACTGCGGTGGACAAATATTGTGCCATAAAACAAGCAGTTGGTTATGCAGAGAATGCAACTTTTAAAAGTCAACAAGTCACACTGAATTACCAACACCATGATCCCAATTTGACTAATATTATCAATACTGACAAGAAAAAGGAAGCACGTTCTCTTCTACAACTTATGTTTCTCCTTTTAATTCAGTTCTACTATTCAGGGTCTTCAAAGCCTGTATCAGTGTAAGTAACAGTAATAGTATCCTATTTTCATCCAAGAACCCAGTGGACTGGTTAAACTTAATCTGTATCCAAAACAGATTTCTTCAGACTGTATTTAAAATCTGAAGCAATCTTTTAATGCCTGCATAGAGAACAGTCAACAAATCCTAAAGGCACTTAAATGCAGCCATGTGCCATTCTATTAAAAATAATATACTATGTGTGCATAGATCTAAGGTAGTGCTTGAACACTGGCCAGTTTGGGAAAACTTTCTTACACTGTTCTTTGGTGTATCCTGGTAATATTTCCAATGAAGAAAACTATAGTTGGGTCTAATCAATTTTCTTCATTGCTGATAGTCACAAGGAGCTTTCTTAACAAAGTTTCTGGTCTAGCTCCCTATTTAGAATTACATTCTCACTTAAAGCACCTTCTTTGTGATAACAATCTACATGATTTTTGTTAGTGCTATAAACCACAGGGTTAAATGGTCAACTGTATGTCATGTTTTCCTCTGCTGAACTTTGAACACTCCAGCAATATCCTTTCTCATATTCCTCAAAGATGAGTTCTCCTAAAAAAGGACCCAGTGGATCTTTTTTACTTCAATGCTTGCATTGTGAATTAGAGGAACATCTTGTAACTTGCAAGATGCAAGTTCCACCACACCTTAAGACCTGGAAGTGTATTCCAGTAAAAGAACACAACCCTTCTTTGCTCCCCTACCACAGCAGGCTCTGGGTTACTCACTGACCGATATAACACGGAGATTGACGTCCTCTGGCTGAAGCGGGTACGCGCTGGTGCACTGCAGGAAGCAGAAGTTTGGATTGATGGGCTTCACAATCTGATAAACCTGATGCATTGTGTTCATCGACTGCATCCCGCTGGAAATCACCATTGGGCGACCTAGCCATTAGAAAATATGCACAAAATTTTGTCCTAGATCTACAAGAAAGCA
Organism: Sinosuthora webbiana; assembly: GCA_013397395.1. Classification (NCBI taxonomy): domain Eukaryota; kingdom Metazoa; phylum Chordata; class Aves; order Passeriformes; family Sylviidae; genus Sinosuthora; species Sinosuthora webbiana. The sequence goes on from VXBN01004712.1 coordinate 265,612, forward strand.
ACCCAAGATTAAATTACTTACTTTAAGTAAATTAATTCAGTAAAACTAGAAAGGAATGTTGGGTAAAACTTTTTTTTTTCAAGGTCTGAGGGTGAGTTTCTTTTAAAGAAACTTCAGATTTTTTCCCAAAAATGCACTGGAGGAAAAATCTAATAACTGAGCTACTGAGAAATTGTGATGTTCACCAAGATGGCTCAAAGAAAATGCTTACCTTTCTTTGCAGTCTTCTCCAAATATGGAAAATTATTTGTATCTCCTGATCCTACTTTGAAAAATGGAACATCCAGTTCATGTAGAAATTCCACAGCCATCTACAAGGAAAAGAAATCACTGTGTTTTAACACTCCACTTCTGCTGGATCAAGGGATAAAGAACTACTGTTCTTGGAAATGAACAACCCTTTAACATAGCAAACCAAAGCTTAATTAAGCAGGTCAGTATTACAGACATCTCCCCTAAAACCACTGTTGCTGAAGTAACATTTGCTATCCTGACAATATTAGTTTCTGATTTCCCTCCAGGTGGAGTGTAATTATGATGCTGTCTTGGGTTTTGTAACCAAAATAATGTTTATTCTATTCCATCTATTGAAACCTGGTTGGGGAGATTTTTCTTTATCTGTTGTAACTCTAGAAGGGAGAGGGTAACTGCCTTCTCTGATAACAAGCCAGCTGTTAAAAACCGGGTGGAGCAGTGTTGCTTATCTCTGCTCAGATGGGGCAGTGTTGCTTATCTCGGTTCATTCTTCCACCACCCCCATGGGGATATCTTTTGTTAATGGATCATTAAAGCTCACCAATGACATGACACATTACATCATACCATTGTGAGATGCTCTACCCAGGGAGGAGGAGCCAAACCATCTTTACCTAGATAAAAAAGAGCCACAAGTGTCACCAATCATCGAGTCTTCCACTGGATTCCTGGAGGAAGACCAGACCCATCTCACCATTACTGGACCTTTTTTTCTATGGGACCATCTCTACTCCAACAGAACCACATCTGCCATTCCAGGAGGGCTTACTCTGGACTGCTTCCAACACCCTGACCAACAGGGCGTCAGGTTGTATTTCTGACTCTGTCAGGGTTTTCTAGGATTTCTTGTTTGTTTGTTTGCTTGTTTATTCTTCTGTACTACAACATTTGTATTTTTATATCCCTAGTAAAGAACTGCTATACCTATTCTCAAAATCTTTGCCTGACACCCTTTTAATTGCAAATTTATAATAATTTGGAAAGGGGGGGACATTCCAAGGGAGACTCCAATCTTCCCTGGCAGACACCTGTCTATCTAAACCTAGGCAGATGCCTTCTTTCATGCTTCTATTGTACTGCAGATTTTTGACTGGGTTCATTGTCTCCAGGCAGTCTCTGGTCTCTCACCACAGCTGGTCACACCAGTTGTACATTCTGCTCCTTACAAGTGAGCTCCACCTCCACTTAAAGATGAACTTGTGTACCACAGCATTCTTGCTTTTTTCTCTCTTTTTTAAAACACTACCACAGAGAGCAACTACCTGCAGATGGAAGTCTGCCTGTTGAAGAAGAAATGCACTACAAGCACACATACAGTTGTCCTGCCACACACATCCTACAGGTCAGAAGTATTAAGCCACAGAGTGTTTTAAGCTACAGGTAGCAGAATAGATTCATCACACTGAAAACTAGTATGAGCATATTAAATAAGCACCAGGTAAAAAACTCCAAAGTGCCCAAAAAAGGTAAATCCAAAATGAGTTTGCTTTTAGGAGAGACATGAGACAATAAAATATGCCAAGGCAGAGTGTAAAAACGTTTATTTAAATGCCAATTATACTCTGCCTTTGTCTAAAAATATGTGTGCTATATTGAAGACAATTCAAGAAGTATTAGAGGCTTTCTGAAAACAGGTATTACATCAGTAAGTGGCCTTTTAAAAATTAGTACTTTATTGGAAGAAATTTTAAATTCCAAATCTATCACAGGCAAGAGGTATTTAAATCCTCCATTCACTTCTGGGAAAAATAATGAAATAGTTACCTTTGTCCCCTGTCAACCACCCACAAACACTTGCTGCAGTTAAATTTACTTAGTGCCAGAGAAAGAATGCTAATGTCCACGTCTTATTCAGGCTAGTTTTTCTATCATCAGTATGATGGAAATTCAATTTCTTGTACCTGCAATATATAACATCTCCCTATTTACTATTTAATATAGTTTATTCAGATGCATTGTGCATAAAGACAGTGGCTATTTTATAGTAAAAAGGCACAGATCTTATCTCAGGAGATGGCCCAAAATTAAGTGTGACAGGAAGACCTTGTATCTAAGACCACTCTTTATTAGGAAAATATCTCTTCAAAATTAGCAGCTCTTTCTTTAAGAGATTCAAGTACCAGGAAGTAATTTCAAATAACAGGAATGACATTAAAGGGAGTGGTTCAACGAGATCCTGCTTTGTCTCCAGTACACACTGGAACAGAATAAATAAAGAAGTTATTCATAACCTTTGTATTTATTTCACATATCACTTCATTAATTTTCTCATATAGTTAAACACACAATTTAACCTGTTTACTTAAATGGACTTCCAGAGATTATGTTAAATTTACTGAAGTTAATGTATAAAACCTTTCAAAAGTAAATGAATTCTCAAAGACTTTTAACGTCAATTTATGCAATATTCTCCTTAAGTTCCAAACCCCTGTCTTGCAGAAATGCCACCAGAATTCTTAGGAGCTGTGTAATGTAATTACTGCTCAAAAAGGAGACACAAACATGTATCAGATCTGTTAATTAGTTGATGAAGCCACATACAAAGGAGCACAGCAGAGAAAAAGAGGGATCCCAGCAGCAGAAAGTGATCTTAGCTTCTGCCTATAAAAGGTGTTTTGTGTTGCACTACAGCCATTAGAAACCAGAGGTTTTAACATCAGAGAAAGGAATCCCCAAAGGCATGTGGGTCTTTAAGATCCCAGATACAGAAGTCCAAGATGCCTGGGTTCATTTACTCTTTCCTTAAAGGAGTACGTGTTGTTCAGCAGGTCTTCTAGACATGAAGATAACAATAAAAGAAACATCACCACACTCTCTTTTCATAGATCTATTTCTGAATCCTTGGCACTGAGCTATTGCCATATACACAAAACCTATTTGTCTAGCATCACATGAGGAGGGAGAACAAATTATAAGAAGTAAGAATAACACTGATATATCAGAAATTGTCTCTGATTCCAAGAGTGAGACACTGAATAGATTGCCTTAAAACATTGAGTAAATCACACCCTTGTCCTATCCTGGATATGTCTACTTGCAGAAAGCCAGGGACATTGCTCTGCTGGCGATATGCAAGAGTGTTTAGTAGGGTCTCTTTCCGTTTGGTTCTCTGTATTTTCTAGGCCACAAAGAAAAATGAATCTGTAATATCTCAACTATACTGAAGTTGAAGTGTTACCTGACCTTTAGAGCTTGCACATTTCAGCTGTGTGCTGCATTTGTTAATACTGTGACTAACATCATTCTGAGGCAAACAACACGCAACAGCTACAAGTATATGTGTCTTAAAGGGAACAGCAGCAGAAGTTCCGTGGAGTTGTGAAACTGCTGACTGACTGGTCAAGAGCCCTCTGGCAAAAATCAGTAAATGATTCAGCAGTAACAGGGCAAGGTGCTGAGCCCATCCATGAGATTAGTAAAAGAAACAGGGGCGTAAACACTTCTGCTTAGAAACACTGCAGGGGTCTAGTAAATAGCAAGGAGGGAGGAAAAAAAGAGGGAAATAACAGGGATCAGATCAAGAAAGGAATCTGGTTTAAACAGAGAAGGAAGTTTGATATGCTTGAAACCAACACACGAGACAACACTGGAGAGCAATCTGATTGCCAAAGTGACCTACACTCTCAAAGCCTCAATTGTTTATGAAGGTCAAAATGAAGCCTTGCCCCTAATATTACTTACTGTGCATAAGTATCTCAACACATGTGGCAAGTCTTCAAGTCTTCTAAAATATTCAGCCAACCATTGTAGAGACAGGTGAACTGGCAGATTACTCTAATTCTCTCAGTTAAAAATTGATTGTCCATATATTCTTTATATGTAAGAACTATCACACATAAGGCCCAACGAAACAACAGCCAGACTCCCCTTGTCATTCCAGTATGGCTTACATACCTCATCCATGCCAGAAGCTGTAAAGAAAATGCCAATCTCCTCTGCATACTTCTTTAGCTCTCTATATTGGTCATGACTGAACTCCAAGTGGCGCTTGTGTTCCCCATATGTCTTTCCCCAGGAGTGTTTAGAAGTGTAGGGCCTTTCTAAGGCTTTCTTGTTGAATTTGTACTCCAGTTCACTCTTCTGGAACTTAGCACAGTCTGCTCCGCAGTCCTGCAAAACAAGCTGGTTCACACTGAGTGGAAGTGCAAGCGAAACTGCACTCATCCTAACTCTGAATGCAAGGAGTGAGTAACTGATGTGCTCATCTGTCGTGGAGTTTTCACATTATCATCACAGCAATCACAGAAATGGTAATGAACACAGAGTGACTGTGGACCTACACACACATTAACCCTTTTATTTCAAAGTCCCGATACACTTAGTAGAGCAGCAGCTGAGAGAAATCATATAAAACCTCAAAACTACTTAGCTATGCATGCTTATTCAAAGAGTTGACTTCTGTGGTGTTTTTCCCAGATTAGCTGTCACTGATAATTTTACCTTAAAGAAGGACACAGGATTCCGTGGAACAAGGAGTATGAATCTGAAATTCATAGAATCATCAAAGCTGGAAGAAACTTTTAAGATCGTCCAGTTCAACTATCCACCCAGCATCACCACAGTTACCCTCTAGATCACATCACCAGAAACCTCTTGCACACCACCAGGAATAATAAGTCACTCGAAGTCAAACAGTGAAGATACATCCTCATTAGAGCAGCCTCCACTTACACTCCAATCACAGAACTGAATCCGCCATGCCCCGAGCTGTGATGATGTGTGGTTTTCTATCTAATGAATCAAATTTGAAAGCAGTTTGGCTGTCTTACTGTATGACACAAGCTTTACTGCAATAAAGCCCTAATGTCAACCAAGTCAAACTTGAGTTTCATTAGAGATGGATCAGCAGCTGCCTGAGACTTCCTAAATTCCCCATGAACTCATGCCCCAGCTGCGGGTCTGCAGCCATGACACAAGATCAGAGAATGAATTAATTGGAGAAGACCTCTGAGATCATCGAGACGTTGAGGTGACTGAACACCACCTTGTCAAACAGACCATGGCACCAAGTGCCTTTCCTTGAACACATCCAGGGACAGGGACACCACTACCTCCCTGCACATCCCATTCCGATGTCTGTTCTTCACAGCCCTCCTGTGAAGAAATTCTTCCTGATGTCCAGCCTTAACCTCTCCTGGCACAGCTTGAGGCCATGTCCTCTCATCCTGTCACTGGCTGCCCGGTAAAAGAGGCCAACCCCCACCTGGCTACGAGCTCCTCTCAGGGAGTTTGGAGTGATAAGGTCACCCCTGAGCCTCCTTTCCTTCAGGCTGAACAACCCTAGCTCCCTCAGCCGTTCCCCACAGGACAAGCGCTCCAGACCCTTCATCAAAGTCAAATGCAAGGGTCTCCCTGCAGACAATCTGTGTTTGGAACAAACACTCCCGTGCGTCCCCCGGCCGCACCCCGGCGCTCCCGCTCACCCGCCTCCCCCTGCGCGCACCTTGGCCATGCGGATCATGCGCTTGGCGATGTCCAGGTCGCCCTGGTGGTTCTGCCCGATCTCGGCGATGATGAAGCAGGGCTGGTCGCCCCCGACACGCCGCCCGGGACACAGCTCGAACTCGCGAACCATGGTGAGATGGCGGCACCGCCACGGCCCCTCCGCGACTGCGCCGCCGCTCCCGACCCCGCCGCCTCTCCTCCCGGCAGCACCCGATTGGCACCACCTCTCCCGGCCCGCCCCGTCTCCTCCCGGCAGCACCCCACCGGCGCCGGCAGGGGGCTCAGCCGCTCCGCGCCCTCTGCGCTGCCCGGCCTGTGCCTGCCGCGGAGCGCTGTCGCGGGGACATCGGCTGCGGCCTTCCGCGAAATACACACCAGCTGCTTCACCCGAGACCCCAGGGATGGTCACTCCACTACCTCCCAAAGAAACCTATTCCCAGACCTGACCACCCTGACAGGGACAATTTTTTTTCTGGTATCTAATCTGAATCTCCCCTGTGTAACCTTAAGGTCATTTCCCCTGTTGGCCTCTCACTGTAGGCACGGCAGGAGAGCCCGACCCTCACCACACTGCATTCTCCTTTCAGGAGTTGAAGAGACTTGGATGAAATAAATGGTGAAGCAACGGCTAAGGCCACTTCTGAGATTATTTTACTCCAAAATCCTTCTCTGACATGCAGATACCCTTGTGACATTCTGGGCCTATCTGTGAGGTTTTTAATGGAACTGAAAATCAGTAATTTCAGTTGTTACGATTTTGTGGTACATGTCTGGTGGCTGTTTGTTCATTAGTTTGTTTTGTCTGGTTTGTTTTGTTTTGATGAGGGATATGAAGCTGAGTTGAGTCTCAAGGGCTCATTGACACACAACGTTAGTACCAGTTACAGTACAGTAATTATTTTTGCTGGTATTGACTGTTCCCCAAGGAGAGCTGCATCCTTCTGGTACACTGCAGTGACTGATTGAACACAACCATCAGACTCTAAGCTGTGTAAGTACTACATGGGAGATAGCCTAAAATTTCCTCAGTTTCAAATCAGAAATGGCCTTGATGAGCAATACTCTGCAATATGCCAGTGGTTCTCAAAAAGGATGCTGTCTTTTACTAAGTATTGAATTTCATAAATTATGGTGAGAACATCACATAATTTTTTTTTCTTTGTGTGACTAAGAATTGCAGACCATAAAAAATGTTTGTATAAAAGCAGTCAGTTCTCTAGCAATAGGTCAGTTGCCTGAGGCTGTCTCATAGATGAAAAAGTTTCCTGACAACAGAACTCATACCATTTCTACTGGTCAATTACATTGACTACAGTCACAGGTGGATACAATGCAGGCACAGTTTTTTTAGGGGTGACTTACAGAAAGAGATCTGAGTAAAATACAGTCCTTGAAAAAAAGGTTGCATTTATGCAATGGGTAATACATCCTTAATGTTTTTATGACATTTTTCTAGAGAAAAAAAATAGAAGGTTGAAACTGTACTGCAGGAATCACTGATGAACAACATATGGGCTGTAACAGTATAATTTCAGGAACTACATAGAATTGAAAGCCATACTGTTGAACTTTAGGATACTAATCACTTTATGAAAACACCTGACACTCAATATTGGCTATGCAAAACAATTTGTGAATGTAACCTTAATACTGCATGCATATAAACACTGAGAATAACTGAAGTTTAATGAAGTTTACTCCAAAAGCTTACTGATTTAAAAAGCAGCTCATTAAGCTTTCTTAATTGTACTATTTGAAGCAAGCCTCTAATGTGCTACGTCTCACTGAATTTTAGCTTACACTTTAATAAACCACCGACCCCATGAGACATTTCACCAACTAAACTACATGGCTTGAGCACAAAAGCCCCGTTGTTCTTGTAGTTCCTTAGGTGCTCTAGGTTCTTCCTGCACAAACATTTACCACCATTTCCACAGAACAGACACACCCTTCTTTCCTGGGGCAAGTTCATTGTTCAGTCATCAGGTAAAGAAGCAGAAAAAAAAAAATGCCTCCAGAACACAAGTAATTAACTTCTGGAATAATTTTGCAATGACAGAATAATATTTTGCGTATTATAGCCTAAAAATGATAGAAGACTGAGCCCCTGTGCTTTTAATTATTATTAAAGCAGTAGAATTGAAGGTAAGATTATATGCAGTGATACATATATACACACACATATATGCATATACATACATACAAACATACATACATACATATATATACACACATATATATATTTCTAATGTAAAGCATGAAAGTAAGAAACAAATAATAATAGTACAGAAACTGAACTATTCCAACCCAGGCAGTTTTACACTCCCTAGCACTTTCTAATGAAGCTCTGGCCACAACACTTCCAACATTGTTTTCTGTGAAACTCTCTGTTCCTGTGTGATGTTTAAAACCCTGGTTCTGTTGCAGGTTTGTCTTTTACTTCAGTGGGAGAGCTAACTCATGCTGAGGATTTAATGGATGTATTTACAGACAGTAATGAGAAGCATACATGGAATACAATGAAATACTTCCAGCTGGAAGGGCCCTACAACGATTGTTTAGTGCAATTGCTTGACCATTTCAGGGCTTATCAAGTGTGCTGGTTGTCACACTGATAGTTATCACACTAGGCAAGCTGAATTTATATGCAGTAATGCTTTATTCAGGAGTTATGTAGCTTGAGACTCTGCATGTAGTTTATGCACTCAGATACAGCCTTCTATACAGCCCTAAAATTTTACTGGCATGATAAAAGACATTTGAAGAGCCTTGCTCCTTGAAACAGATGATGTACTTGCAGCTTTGACATAGTTTTTAGGAAGAAAATTCCATGATGATACAGTGATGACAACCATTTGCCAGCAGCAATTCCTTTCAAATATCAAGATCTAGTACATTTCAAAAATCTTGAGTTTGTCAGTGAATTTTAATTCTCTGGTCTCCTTTCCTTGGATGATATACTCTGCAGTTCTGGGGGTGTTAACTTCCCATGGCCACATAATTTATTTGTCTTATTCATAAACAGTGCATAAACTATATGCACTTGTTGTTTGATTGCTTCCTTGTCCTCCTTGTTATGACTAAAGCAGTGTTCTCAGCTCTTAAGATTATTCCTCAAGAGTCAGAAGTGACTGCCAGTGAGATGTTTATAGTCTCGTGGCCTCTGTTTTTCGCCTTGCACATATTTTCAAGGTCTCTGGTATTATCCCACACTTAAATTCTAGATCATAACAAAAGGTATCCAACTTCAGTTTGCACTGAGTAAATTCACTCACACTAATAACAAACCTAACGACTCACGGTTCTTGTGGCCTTGCAATGCTAGCATTAGTTTTCTTACTAGCAATGACAGTGTAATTTTTTTATGGGGCCATCCAGAAAATAGTGACAGACAGTACATCTCCTTGTGGTGACAGCAAGAATTTGATATCTGCAGATTTTCTTTATTTCAGCCCAATATCTGAATTTTAGTTTCCACACAAGTTTGACAAGCTAAGAAACCAGCACGTTTCCCTTTTGCTCTGACCAACTTTCTAAAGCAACTTTAAGAACGAATCTGTGTACTGTGAATGAGTCCAGATGTGCTAACAGTTTAGTAAATTACAGTAATGGATTGACTTGTCCTTTCACCAGATCTTGTGGAGTTTAAGTAACTGTTTAAACTACTTCCACAGGAAGAAGTGAGAGATGGAGGTTGCATACAATATTTGGGAGGGGAGGCTGGGATGGTGTGAATGACACAGCTCTTACTGACTGACAGTGATTCAGGGTTACAGAGGCAGGAAGGGATTCAAAAGGGAAAAGATGTAAGCAGAAGCTAGGGAAGAGTGACAGAATGAAGTGGTACTGGGAGATACTGGGCCAGTGGATTGCTGACAATGCTGTGAAGCCCAAAAATCTGAGGAGCATACGAAGCTGGACTGAAAGTTGGGGGACAGGGAAATTTGAAGGATACTGGTTTCATGAGAAATGCTGCTGGAAATAACAGCTGAGGGGACTGAATCATGAAACTCAAAGAGCCTTTCCATAGTGCTGTGAATAATATGAGACAAATGGGGCTATAAATAAGGGGTTTGCATGAGAAGAGGGCAGATGATGTTAAACATCATCTTTTTTCCCCTAAAAAATCACAAGTGAAGGACTGTGATCCATTAGAACATATTCAAAATTGTAAAGATTTAGAACTTAGCTAGAGGCCTACCATCAGTATATTTTCTCATTCCTTCTCCACAACTGTCTTCTCTCCTTCAGTTATTTCCTGAGCTGAAAGAACAGAGATCTCTATGGTCCAACCCTGTGTGTATCACTGGACTGAGTGCACTGGCTTGCAGTTTTTGACTTAACAACACATATGACACAAAGCATGTGTTTAGGGCTATACAACCCTCAAATTACAGAGGCTGTTAGTTTTAAGATTTTTCAGTCATAATTTTTTCCTCTTGCATCATACTTAGTGAACAGTCAGTAAAATAGCCTCCCCAAAAGCAATCTTGCCCCAGACTGTACCAGACATGGTGGAGGTGACTGTCCTAGTCTGTATATCCTATGTTTTGTTAGACAGCAGGGAAACCGTGACCAAAGCTCTAGGTAAGAGAAAGCTGGTCCCTAAATCAGCCAGTTCTGATTCACTGTTTTTGTCACCAAATTGCTGGGTGATACTGGGCAAATCACTAAAACAAGCTTTTCACATATAATTGTCAAACTGAATTCTTATAGCTGGCTTATTCAAGTCATTATTGTTTAGTTTACAGATCTGTTGAATTCTTGCAGCTACAAATCAGTATGAGAAATGTGCTGAACCAACACGATACCTGCATAAAATATCTGGTCTTTGACATCTCTGAATTGGCATTTGGAATAAGTACTCCAATCTGGTTGTACTTCAGTTCTACTCTGTAGGAGCAGAGGAGGGAGGAGAGTAAATTGAGGGCAGAGAAGGAGAGGACTAATACTCTCACTTTCCTGAGAGTTGTGTAAATGTAAATTATTACTTTAAAAGCCTCTACACAATTATAAAAGGCATAAGGGAGAGCCATAGGACAGAAATAATACATCTGTTGTCAGAGGAACAGTTGAAAAGTGTGTGATGCAGAAACCCGTGACACAGAAAACAGTGAGAATAAACAAAATGTTTGTTTGTCAGCTTAGCTCGGGGCTGTCAGTCCTGCCTCAGCAGTGCTGTGGGAGTGCCAGTCTGCATGTCAGCTTCCTGGCCTGCCTGGCTGACATCGCTCATCGTTGACCTACTCATCACTACAGCCTGTGGGCTGAGGTCATAACCAAGCCCATTCCCAGCTGGTCTGTATGTTTTAGTCACAAGTGCCCACTGTAGAGGATCTTGCATCTGGATCCAGTCACTTTCCTCCAGCAGATCAGAGTCTAGGCGTTGCAAGGAAATAGCTCTCTAACACTTGCAAGTATTAGAAAGAAAACTGAACTCTGACAGAAAAAATAAGCATTCACATAGATGTTACTGCCTTTATTACCCAGGGGGAAAAAAAAAAGTCAAGTAAATGTATTTTGTGATAAGGCAGCTGAATGGGTGTTTTCTATGTGTTCAGAATATAGATTACTTGGACACTTAGACAGGGAAAAGTGGTGCAATACCTCACCTTCTGTATGGAATTCAATCATAAACCTGTTGCTGTTTTAGGAGGGAAATGAGAATCTTGGTAGATGCAAGAGCTTCAAAGAGCTTCAAAAACTTTTGACTACCCAGTTTTCCATATAGTCAAACTACCTTTCAATGTTCTTCTAAAAATGCCAATTAATTAAAAAGGTAAAAAGAAAAATCCCTGTCAATAAAGAATTTCTTTTCCCTTCTACCAGAGCCTTCTTAACTCAACCTCCTTGCCTTGCAACAGTCCGCAGTAAATTGTGATTTCTACTCAGTATGGGTTTCAACAATCCCTGTATTTCAAGTGGCTGTCATTTATTTCAGGTTCAATTAAACCATAAAAAATAATCACACTTTGAAAAGCAGTTTACAGCAGAAATAGAATTAAAGAGTTATTTTTATTTGTACTTCTTTGTGTGAGGTTTTCCTATGCAGCCAGAATCTTTTCAACTTTTTGGGACGTGTGTTGGGTTTGGGCAAGGTGAAATACTCATTCTGCACCTCATGAAATGCTTTTGTGTCTGTATATCAAATCCAGAAAAGGCCACTGCTTCATTGTTTCTAAGGAAGCTGACAGGACTGTAATACATGGAAGTAGTGGTAAATTATTTGCTAATATTTCAATTAGTTTTACTACCTTAGGAGTGCAGAAGTTCCACGTTCGGAAGTGATACTAAAATACTAAGACAGTGTATTGTGAAGTAACCTTCAAATCCAAACTGTAGAACAAAGATGTAATACAGATTGTCCAGAAAACTTAATTGGAAACTAATTTACTGAACATGTTTTCAAATATACTACCAAAGAAAAAAAAAATCACTGAATACTTCAGATGGTGTTGGGGGAATTTACAATTTCTCCTGTAAATTAAATAGGTCTCTTGAGTTATGTCAGAGAAGACGAGGGTGAGATTATAGGACAGAGAGATGCTTATTACCTACACTGTTCCAATCAGTTTGATCAGGCTAGGAAGTTATCATCTGTGGAGAACTATTTTTTCTCTCAGGACAGTTCTGTCAGGCAGGCTAACAGGTCTTCTTTTGGATGTAATAACTTCACATGCAGCACATTCTACAACAATAAGAAACTATGAAGTCAAACATATGTATCACTGCTTTGTGGAGATTCTGTTTAATCTTTCACTAGTGAGGAATTAAAAATGTTTTTCTGTGAACTGGTTCTTGAAGATATGAATGGTAATTGCCCTTATTCAGGCTTAAGGAACCCTTCCAAATGGAATTTCAAAGATGATTGAGTGGCCTCACAATGACCTCAATCATCTTCCTTGTTGGCATGGATGCCAGACAAGAGTAGATTAAGCAAATTTAATAAGGCAGGAATTTGAGGCTTCTTGCAGGCTTCAGCAGTTCTACATGGTAACATTTTTTGCTTGTTTGTTTGTTTTTGGTAATAATCCTTTATCCTGAAAAGGGAAATCAGTGATCTGGCTTGCAAATGTGTTCTAGAAATACTTGCAAATAGGTAATTTTTTTCTTCTGTCCCTTCATAGGGCTTTTTCTTCCTGATAATGAATGAGTTTTGTACCAAGAACTAAAAGGCACCCTCCAAGCACCTTCTCCCTTATTATTTCATACACCTCTTAGAACACCAGAAAAATGTTAACTTCACCATCTTTACAGAAAGCAACATGCTATGAGAGTTTTTTATGTGCATGTCCTCTGACTCCTTTTAGCAAAGCAGATACTCCTAAGAAAACAAATGGTAAGGCATCAAAAGCCGAGTTCTAGTTTTCCTTGTGTTTCTGAGGACATAATGATCCATGCAGAGACATACTACTGTTTTGACTGTCAGAAAGACACCTACCTCTACACTCTGTTTTTATGCACCTAAATCAAACTCTCCACCTTGGAGTATGAGTAAATTTGGAGTACCTTATTAGGTCTGTTGCAATAAAACAATCCTAACCTTCAAGAATCTCAAGGCTCTGCAACTAGAGGAATAGGCTGAACTAGATAAATTGTCTGGAGCAAAAAAAACTTTCCCTGGGTGGAGAAGGACCAGTTTAAGGAGCACATGAACAAGTAGGCCTTACATACTTCGTCAATGACAAAGCTGACTGATGTCTTTGAGAGTCCACCCTTTATAGCCTTTGAAAGGCCATGGCAATTGGGAATGTTCCTCAAGACTGGAAGAGAGCAAATGTCACACCGATCTTCCAGAAAGTCAAAAAAGAACATCATCAGAGCAACATGCTAACCACCTTCAGGTGAGCCCCCGGAAGATGATAGAGCAACTAATTCTGGATACCATTTCCAATATCAGAAAGGACAAAAAGTCATCAGAAGTAGCCACCATGCACTTACAGAGGGAAAGTCATGCTTAACCAACTTGATAACCTTCCTCAGTGAGTTGCCTTGCCTGCTGCATGAATGGAGAGCAGTGACACACTGTTTACCTTGGCTGTAATAGGGTTTTAATACTGTCTTTCCCAATGTTCTAACAAAACAAGCTGACAAAGTATGGGATAAATAAATGGACAGTAAGGTGAACTGAAAATTATCTGAACAGTCAGGTCCAGAGGTTGTGATATCTGGCACAAAATCAAGCTGGAAGCAAGTTCACTAGCATTGTAATTCAGGGAATGATAGTGGGGCCAGTACTGTTGAGGTTCTTTATTAATGACCTGGATGGTGGAGCAGAGTGCTACAACAGCAAGTTCACATATTATACAAAACCAGGAGGAGTGACTGTTACATCAGAGGGTTGTGCTGCCACTGAGAGGGACCTTGGTAGACTGGAGAATTGGGCAGAGGGGAATCTCATAGAAATCAACAGTGGGAAATGCAAAGTCTTACACTGGAATAAGAATAATTCCAGCCATCAGTACATTTTGGGGGCTGGAAAATAGCTTGGCAAGGAAGGGCCTTGGGGTCTTTTGGAGCAAGAAGCTTATTATCTACCAGCAATTATCTACCAGCAATATGCCCTCATGATGAAAAAGGCCAACAGCATCCTGGGCTGCACTAGGAAGACCACTGGCAGCATGTGAAAGAAAGTGATCCTTCCTCTGCATTCAGCATATCTGGAATGCTGAATCCAGTTTTGGGCCCACAAAACAAGAAAGACATGAATATACTGGAGTGAGTCCAGGGCAAGACAACAAAGGCTATTAAAGGAATGAAGTACTTTTGTATTAAGGAGAGGCCCACTCTATCCATACAAAATGTTGGCAAGACTTTACCTTCATGGTATTGCTTACTCTGTAATTCATATAATTTCAAGTATCTTGACCTTGGCTTTGCAAACCTGCATAGTATAAAAAATAGTATAAAGAGTGCCTCTTTATACTATTTTTGTCATATTACTTACTACTGTTCTGCTCTGACAGTTTAACCCTCCACTCTGTTAATCTTTGTGCAGCTCTGTGCTTCCCTTAGGTAGGGAACAATGTCTATTCTCTGCTTACTCAGATTCTGTTTGAATATCATGTACAGCTGTGATGATTAGATGTAGCTGTTGGAGCAACAAAAAAGAAGCAGAGGACCACATTTATTAGTTGTAGGTATGTTCCCTATTTTACTGACTACTGGGTGTTCCTTGGAAAGCAGCTGCACCTCTTGGGATGTTTGTGTTTAGCAGTATGGACACTACGAGCAGCGTCTCTTCATTCGTCCATCTTACTCAATTCTCATGGCAGCAAATCAGCCTGATAAACTGAAAACAGTGTGTTTTGCTGTGGTACTGGAGGTTTTGTAGCAGAAGACATGTTTGTCAATATACATGTGAAGAAAGGATGAGCCACTTGCCTAGCAGATGACTTGATGCGCCCAAGGAGCCGCTCTCATGAAAAACTGCCTTTCTTCTGGGGATGAGAACTACATATATTTAAAGACGGGCTTCTCTTGCGTGTTGTAGCAATAAACACGTCTTCAGTTTGATTGTCTGAATTGGAGAATTGCTTTTTGGTCTTTCTAGGTAATCAGAGCAGGCAGATGGCTTACTTAAGCTGCTACTGTCAATATGAGTTATAGACCCTGGCTTGGCTTTAAGTCCAGCCCCATCAAAACAAGGTGAACAGCTACAGCATGAGTTTGTAGTGCAGATGGGCTTGAGCTGAATGGCAGTGACGTGTACTAATGTTTTCTTTGTGGGCTTTAGTCTTCATAAAACCATTTAATAGAACTGTTAATTGTAGCTGTTAAGTGCCCAAGTCAGTGTATGCGCAGTGACCTTTACAAATCCGCTTTGAGGGAGCTTCCAGATTGATGTGAAGTGCAGGGTAGCTGTTGGGGAGCAGACTGATGCTGGTAGCTTTATGTGCCTCTCAAACCAGATCTTTTTGGCTCTTGTACCTTGCAAATTGAATCTGGCAATCTGACCCCAAGCAGACACCATCTTTCTGATGCAGGAGTCTAGTTATAAAATGCTAGGTTCTCATAAGTGAAAAGCTGGGAGGTTTTTCTATTTTCAGTCTATAGCTTGAAAGTCACTATCTATCAGCAGTTTGAGGGAACCTCTTAATTGTTTTTAATGGAACTGGTGTAAGTCCTAGTCATTGTGTGCTCTCACTTTTGACTAGCCCCCAACTGTGGGCTCTTGTGCAGGGAACTTCTAGTTGGAGAGATTTCCTGAGAACTGATTCATGTCCAGATGTAAGCTGTGCAATGCCTTTCTCATTTGCATACTTACAGAGTGTTGTAAGGACCTGCATTTCAGATGTTTTTTTCTCTAGAAACAACTGTTCTACTAATTATTTAATTTCTTGAATCAAAAACATTGTGAAAGAGTCAGAGAACACCACTACCTTGTTGCAATGACTTTCTTAATGTTGGAAGTGCAGAGCTGCAAACCCGAATTTTCATAAACGCTCAAAAATATATTTTTAAACTACTTCTAAACCAAATCTCAATACATATAGAGACTGGAATTAAATGTAATCATCTTTCAAAGAATGGAGAGAAACAGAACAATTCTAACACTCCTTTGTAGTCTGTTTGCCTTTTCATATTTCCATGAGGCTTTATTCATCTAGTATTTCTGTAATAAACTCCTCTCCCCAGTGTGACACATCAACAAACCACTATGGATATGATGTCTTAAGCTTTAGCTTTCATGTTTTTCAGATTTTGTGTTGCCTAGGAGTGTAGTTCTGTGCCTCATTAAGTGCTAGTAAGCTCTCTTCTTCTTCTCTAGTAAGAGCAGGTAGACAAAACAAATCCTTTTCCTGCTGTAGACTAAGGACAATGAGTACAACTTTCAGGCTGAAAAGCAACACAACGGTGGACTGAAGATGGAAAACAAGAAGGATGGGACTTCACAACCTGGAGCTGTAATTGGACAATTAAACCCCAATATGCAAATGGACCAAATCTTATAAAAGTGTAAGACCTTGTGATCGGTCGTCCATTTTGTGACCATTTTAAGTCCACCTTGAGTGTAGCCCTTGTCAGGCTCTTGTCCTGTCCAAGGTGTATCCTAAAGGCCTTTCAATAAATATCTCCTTTATTCTCTAGTTCTGTCCAGTCTCTGTGTCAGATCAGTCTTCTCAAGGCATCAGATGAATAACAAAGGGTATGCTACTCCTATGTTTTGTACTACTCTCTAAGGAGTAACACCTGCCTTTAGAAAAACACGTATCTTGAATTATTCTACAGGGTAAGAAAGCAGGAAAGTAATAATAGCTTTGTCAATGCAAGAACATTTCATAGTGCATCTGAATTATAGATAACATAAAAATTTTTGAATTCATCATCAAAACAGATCTAATGGCTCACTGTATTTTCCTTTGCATCTAATGCAATAACATTCAGTTAATCATTCTGATAGAACACAGAAAATAATTTTCTGGAGCCATTTGAAAAATTGAAATTCTGCTTATATTTCATATTCCTTAATCCCTATTCTGCAATTTTTAGATGAGCAAGTAACCGGATTTGCTTTTCATTTTAAATCACAATGTCCTACTTGTGTTTGTGCCATCAGAAATCCCCCAGAGGGCTAAGAGGCAGTGGTAAAGCAAAAGAGGAAATAGCTAGACAGTAATCTAAAATTCACTAGTTATAGGGAAGCAGTGCAATATCACTTGTATTTACATATAAGGAAAGAAGACTGATGAAAATGAACATGAGAGCATGTTTTTAGAAGAACTTGTGGAACAAAGTCAGCAAGTTTCTGTGAGAGCATGGCATACAAGTCATGATGGCATTTCATCTTTATTGTCTTCTGTTGTTAGTTATGGGCCTGCTTACTGCTGTTGTTTTTAATTTTTTAGCTTTCCCATGGCAGCTGGAGATAAAATAAATAACCTTGCTGTGTTTCTGTGATAGACAAAATATAGCAAAGTCTAGCCACTTGCCATACCAGATTCTGAGTTTTCATAGGAGAAAGTAGGAGTAGGCACCTGTTTCATTCAACTAAATGAGGTGAAAGGAGCTCTCTGTCATAGTACAGGAGTTTACTTGTGTTTTTTTCTCTAGTAAATGATACTGACAGGGGGAAAAATATAACTCAGCATGTGGTTTATCTCACCCATTAAATTCACATGGGAAACAACTGTGTTTCAAGAGTTAAATTTTTCTCTGAATTTGGCCTCCTTCTGAAATATGTCTGAATCCTTGTTTGAGACTATAACATAAGCCTGGATAGCATTACCTCTAATATCTCATGAAATGTACACACAGACTTATAGGCAATATGTAAGTGGGATTAAACAAGTACCTCTTGAAGCAACTGCACCAGCTTGAGGGCTTCCAGCATAATTTTTTCTTACGTACATATTTAATATCACTTATGTATGTAAGTAATATTCTTACAATATTTTCCCCTCCCCGCTCTGCTGTGCCAATAAACTACATGCATGGCCAGCAGGTCAAAGGAGGTGATTGTCCCCCTCTCTGCTCACATAAGACCCCACCTGGAGTACTGCACACAGTTCCAATGCCCTCAGCATGGAAGTTTTGGAGTAAGTCCATAGGACGCCACAATGTTGGTAAGAGGACTGGTGCACCTCCTCTACAAAGACAGACTAAAGAAGTTGGGTCCGTTCATCCTGGAGAAGAGAAGGTTGTGCAACCCCCCAGTAACTGAATGGTACTACAGGGAAATTGGAGAGGGAGTCAATGTCAGCAACTGTAGTGACAGGGCAGGGGGTAATGGGTACAAACTGAAAGGGGGAAATTTAGATTAAATATTAGGAAGAAATTATTTAGTCTTTTGGTGGGAAGACACTAGAACAGGTTGCCCAGGGAGGCTGTGGATGTCCCAGCCCTGGCAGTGTTGAAGGCCAGGTTGGATAAGGCCTGGAACAATCTGCTGTAGTGGAAGGTTTCTCTTCCCAAGGCAGCAGAGGTGGGGACTAGAGGATCCTTTAGTCCATTCTAATCCCTTAATGTTCTACAATTGTATGATTCTATCTGTGTTATAAGCCAGTTACAGGAACTGATCAAAGTAACTCTCAAAAAAATTTATCAGAAATCACTGCCCTTCCAACGAACATTTTGTCAACATGCAGTCAATGGAACACATGCTTCCTGAATTTATACTGGTTTGACCTCATTAATGCGTATAAATATCTAAAGGCAGGGGTGTCAAGAGCAGGAGCCAGGCTCTTCTTGGTGGTGCCAACCACTAGGACATGAGACAACTGGCAAAAACTGATGCACAGTGAATTCCACTTGAATACGAGAAAGAACTTTACTGTGTGGGCGACTGAGCATCGGAAAAGATTGTCCAGAGAGGGTGTGAAGTCTCCCTCACTGGAGATATTCAAGAACCATATAGACACAATCCTGTGCCAAATGCTCTGGGATGAACCAGATGACCCACTGGGGTCCCTACGAACCTGACGCTGTGTTTCTGTGTCAGACAGAAGACAACTCAAAATCACGAAAGATGTTTGACAGAACCGCTGTTCTGGACGCATTCTGCGGGTTCGAATTTGTCTCCAAGTTGCCGACGGACCCGCATCTTGTCCCAGCGGAGCGCCTGTGCTTTGGCAGGCTGGCAGAGGTGACTGCGGTCCCGCCGCAGCCCGAGGGAGCGGAACCCGAGGGAGCGGAGCCCGCCGATGCCGCCCGGCTCCTCCGGGCACCCGCTCCGCCCCGCCCTCCCGCTGCCCTCTCGGCACCGATTGGCTGGTGTTCCGCAGGCCCCGCCACGACCCATCGCTGATTGGGCGGACCCGGCAGTGCTCGTCGCTCATTGGCGCAGACGGGGCGCCCCCGCCCCTTCCGCGCTGCTGCCTGGCGTAGGCGCGGTGCGGAGCCGCAGCTGCCTGCCCGCCTTCGCCCATGGCCGACATGGAGCTCTTCGGTGCCCAGCAGCCGCAGCAGACGCCGGCCGGGAACGGGACGTCCGACGGTGGCGAGGAGGATCCCGCCGCCGCTTTTCTGGCGCAGCAGGAGAATGAGATCGCGGGCATAGAGAACGACGAGGGCTTCGGCATCCTGGAGAACGGCGATGTACCCGAGGCGCTGCAGGGTCCCGAGGGCCTCGGCGTGGGTACGCCCTGCAGGGGCGGCGGGTTGGGGCTGGGGGTGAAGGGTCCCTCTCCCCTTGTCCCTCGGGGCGGTGCCGGCGGGACATCGCCCGGGCGCTCTGCCCCGAGCGGGGCCCCCGGGGGGGCATCGGGGCCGTCCTGGGTGCACTGTGCCATAAGGTGAGCTGTCTCCCTGCTCCCTTGGTTGTAGTTTGTATGCCCTGAAGATGCCTAAGGTGTGCCCGTATCTTAATACGAGCGATGCTGATCTCGTCTAATCCTGGAGCCTGCCTGAAGGAAGGTTTCTGAAAGCTTGATAAATCCGCCACTTGAATTTCTGTGTTCAGCGGGGGTGATCTTAGTATTAAAGCTTAAGAGCAGTTAAGCTAATGTTTAATTTTACTAAACCTTTAGCCTTTGTTCCTTGGTAACCTTTGTACTGAATGTACCAAGCCCGACACTGCAGAACCTCCTTTTGGAGAAGGGTGTGAACTGTGTGCTGAGAAGTGTAGGTTAGTGTGTTTCCATTTAGTCTAATGATAGCTAAAGCAACCCAAAATAAACACTTCTCCTTATGAAAGGTGTTAACTGAAGCCTGAGTGGAAAGGGGTTGATGTTGCAACACTCTCGGAAGACTTTGGTTCTACTTGTCACCAGGGTCACAGGGACATATTTGCTCTCATGTGACGTCCCTTTGTCACTGCAGTAGGATGCCACTCTCCTTCAGACAAAGTTGAAACTCCTCCCTGGCTCATTGTCAGAACATCTTAGAATTAAGTCTTCATTTTGCAGCCTGATACCAGAAATTACTGACGTATCTTACGTGTGAGGGCGCAGGTTTGTAGTATCTCTGTGAATAATGCTCATCTAGATAAACTGGGTAATGGAGACCTCACAACACTTATTTCGTGCTAGCAGTGCCCTTAATCTCAGCTCACTCATAAGGTCCAAAACATATGGATTACATACTCCTGAAAAAAATGGTGTCTACTGAGGACTCTTGCTCCAGTACAAGAACTTGAGAATAATTGTTATCAGAACACCATCCTGTTTTGGTATCATACATAATTTGACTTCCGTATTCTATGTATAGTGCAGAAACAGACACAATGGACACTTCCCTTCTTACTTTCAGAAGCCTTAGACAAACATCATGCCTTGCATGGGCTTTATGTTCCAAACACACTCTGGAACATTAAAGTAGCTGTTTGAGAGCTAATTTAGTTAAAAAAAAAAAAAAAATCTATCATTGACCTTTCTCACAATGTACTAGAACAACTAGAGGAGTATGCTCTCTACATACGTGTAGTGATGACTATTGCAAAGGGTTTTCTTATCAAAAAGTTGATTTGTTCAATACTTGTAGACTGGTTAGATATTTAACGGCTTCTGTTGCCATTTGTGTTAGACATTTCTTATCATCTGATCAGTACCTTAATAAATATCAAACAGTTGTAGTCTCTGGCATGTTAGCTCATTAAACTCTTCTGTAATTGAATAGGTGAATGCAAATTTCATGAAACAATGCAAGTTCTTATGTAAATCCTTAAGCATCGTGACCAGGGATTTGTGGATTTACTTTTTTTAACCGTAACCTTTTCTGAACTCCTAATTTGCAGGTCTGGTGGATAAGTTCTTTCTAAATACTGGGCCAGAAGTAATAACTTGGGCAGCTCTCAACTGAAGTTTGAAGATCTTAACTTCAGATATAGTGACAAGCAGTCGTCAGCTTCTTGAAATACACTTTTAAGAATCATAGTGTCTCATCAACAAACAGTCTTTCAATTTCAGCCTCTTCGTAAATGATTAGACAAATACATGGGCAGAAGTGAGCTTCGTGAGTTGAAAGCGTCAGTTTTGGGAATTCTGTTAATTGTTGTGTGTCTCACACAGCATCATTTCATGTTGCCATGATCAGGGCTGGAATACTGATCCAGGCCTGTTCCAATAGGGCCATTCATTATGTAAATAGCTATGCCATTCAAGCTGCCTGAGCGTGCAAAAACCTAATCTTATTTCCCTTGGAAGGGGAAGCATAATCCCAGCTCCAGAAAGCAGGGAGTACTGTATAAATTAAGTAATACAATGCTGTTGCCTGGGTATTAGTAATGCGATGTTTTATGCGATTTCTTTTTCAGGCATGAGTCAATGTCCATGTCTATGCAGTGAGATTCTGACAATAGTATGTCTTGAAGTTGTATCAATTCACTTACTACGTTCTCTGAGCAAGAGAGAGACTTCAAGGGGAAATGTGTGATTTCTAGATACTGTATGCCTATATGAAATCCTCCTGGCAGTTTGTCGAGTAGCTTCTTATGGGGAATTTCAAAGACAAGCAGTTGTATATGTTAACAATCATGCAAATACACAAGTTTAATGTAGGCTGACTAGTCTCAAACATTGCTTTCACATTTTCATGCTCTTTAAGTTTTATATGTACTTGACTGAATTATGTTGGTCTGTCTTCTTCAAAAGACATTCATGAGCCTCTAGCAATCAAGAAAATTAATTGTGTCTGGTGGTTTGTCTAGGTATTTCATTTAACAGCCTTTCAGGAGCTGAGTATCAGTTTGCATGAAAATTGTTTAGGAAAGAATTGGTTCTTCCTGTCTCTGTTGTTAGCACCACAGACAGAAAGAATTCTTGTCTGTGACTGTTGTTTTTTTTCTTAATTGTTTGAACAGCCTTGATCTGGGTTTTGCTAAGCAATCAGCATCTGAGGCTTCAGAGCCCCATAAGACAGCACTGAGAAAGGTATGATAGAGGGATGGTATCTGTCTAGCTTGTGTTAGTGATGCTGCATTATTATGAAGTCAGGACAGAAAAATCTATTTTTTTAAATTTTGTTTTCAAGAGAATACTAGTGGGAGTTTACAGGAGGTGGAAATTGCAGAAGCTGTTACGGCACAGTATTGTTGCAGGTGTGTTTTAGTTCTAGCCTATTGATTATATTGAAAATGAGGGAACTAATGGGTTTTGATAGACAGCAGATTAGAACTAAAACACCAGAAAGAAGCACTCTTCCTGAGGTGCTTGCCTTTATTTTGCACATAGGCACTAGAATGAGTTACGACTAGAAAAATTATTTCTTCTCTAGGTTCTTGCATAACTATGTGAACAAAAGTTTTGTAAGAAATTCTTCATTCTTATTGTCATATGGGTGAGAGGTAGGTAAACGGAAAGCATGACTGCGCCTAAAAGAAAAGGATGGGAAACTAGGCCTTGAATGGTGAAGTTACTTAACCTTATGTCAGAATATATTAAACTTTATGTTCTTCTGTTGCTTTAACTAGAGCTGCTAGCTCACTGAAAGTAGCAGTACGTAGAGTACTTACTGTTTAAAAGAGATGCTTAAAGCAACTCATAAAAAAATTACCTATTTTAAAAGAGTATAAGAAAAATGTTTCAATGTGCTGCAAAGCCCTGCCTCTGACATTTCTGGTAACAGTCCTCTTTTGCATTGAGGATAAGACTTTAGAGAGGCTTAGGCCAAGTGGTACTGAGTGGTAATAATGCCAGTAAATAGCCTTCAGAATAGTTGGTCATCACTATGATAAACCTCTGAGTCCATATATTGACTTATAGGACTGAAGTGACAAAATGGTTTTTGTATTTGTCTTCAGACTACCCAGCCTTCTCTTTTGTAAGCTGTAGTAAATGTGGAGGGCATTGATGGTAGCTTTCTATTTCTGGCAAGCTTGGGTGTTGTATCTCCTGTGAATGCAAGGCAGCTGGTATGACTTACCCTCTCCAGATTCTTCCAGACTCTAAAAGGTATCTGTGTTGCTGTATGAAAGTTCATTATTACCATATTGTCAGCATGTGTCGCAGAACTGTAGATGTATGGGCGTATGCATTTCAACTGTGCCCTTAAAATAAGAGTTTATCTTAAGTTCAAAAGCAGACAACAAGGAGTATGGATCATTACTAACTGAGATGGTTCTAAATATGTGGATTTTAACTTCAGGAGATACAATACTGTGATAGAATTGGATGGACTCTGAGACCAGTAGAGGGGTCTCATTGTTCATGACTGCTGAAAATGTTATGATGGTACTACCAGTATTTAGGCTTTTTCTCTGGGAAGCTTATGAAATTGCATGTTTCTGTGAACATAAAAATCTGATACACAGCTGGCATTGATTACTGATATGAAGGCTGGCAAACAGGTAGTTTTTCTGTACTTCATACTTAATTATACAAGCATGAAGACTGGAGAACTGAAATGAAGGAATGTTTGACTATTGGTCTTGTTCCAGTTAGCACACTTGTATTGGTATATGACAGCATGCTGGTACAGTTCTGTTTCCTCTTCTGCTTGTGATATGCTCAGTCAGCATGCTGACTCTGCAGCTTAATTGCAAGTTCTAGGGAGCTCAGAACAGATGGGAAATTTGTTCTAATAATGCTAATGCTTCTGACCTGAGTGCCCTCTCAAAACACAGTTCAATGTCTGTTAGTGTGTGTTTCTGTGCAGAACAGAAATGGCCTTTAGACAAACCTATGTGGTTCATCTCAGGTGCAGCCTTAAGCAATGATGTTTCTCCTTTTACGTGAGCAGACTACCAGCCTGTGTAGTGAAGACCATAATGAATGTTTTTCGGTGTGACAAGAAAACTTAAACATATTATTGCTGTTCTTGGAAGCATCCTCAAGGTTTATGAGCCCTCTCGCATAGCTGGTGACTTCAGTCTCTGTAAAGGCCTCCTGTACCTGCAGACCAGTAGGAATCTGACAAAGTAGCAACCACGTCTCAGTTATGGGAGTTTAGTTATAAAATACCAGTTTCTCATAACTGAAAAGCTGTTTTTTTCTTAATTTGAGTCTTCCCCTGCAAAAGTTAGTAACTATGTTCTTGGGGACTAGTATCCTCCAACCTAACTGCCGTTCTTGAACTGATGAATTTACAGTCCTCTACATAACACAGTTGATGATTGCACTTCAGGGCTCAGAGATAAAGACTTGAAACACTTGCCTAGTTCCCTGATAAAGGAGTATGAAGAACTACCTGTGTGCCATTCCCTAGTACTATGAAAGTGGTGCATACTTAGCCACAAACAAGAAGATACAGCAGCATAACTCACTTAGTTTTAGGTCAGTCAGCTATCTATCTTTATGAAGGTGGTGGAAAATGGTTTTTCTGCTTACTGTTTGATATAGTCACTTCTTTCACTGAGGGGTGTATTATGGTTGAAACACTTCTTTGTGATAGATTCATCCATGGTGGCATGAGTAACATGACTGCTTGATATAGCACACAGACACATGCTACATGATGCTGCTCCAGAGAGATGCCCTGCTGAATTTAGCAGTTCTTGAAAATCTTGGTGTATTTTGTATAGTCCAGAGATATAAATAATTTCAAAAACTTTAAAGTTTGCCCCCCAATTGGCATATGCTCCTTATGGCTGTGTTTTAAAGATGATATTTTAGGGTTCTGTGGCAAAGATTCGTACGTGAGCCCCTTCCTGAGGCTCTATTGCCTTTGTCACTTCAGAGATAATAATGCTGCAGCTGAAGTGGGAAGTTATCAAGCATGTCATCACAGATGGTAACAGAAAGGTGACTTTGCTAGGAATGTTAGCTGTATCTTAATTAGGAGGTAACAACACTATGATAAGAATTGCCAGTTGTTGGCTGCAGGATTTTTAGTCCTCCAGGCAGACACTAAAAAAGTAGTAGTCATCCTTCTTAACTTCAGAACAGTTGTATAGTAGTCAGCTTCTAAGAGAGGGAGGACAGGGTGGGAGTAGATTTAGAATGCAGTCTATACTAGCTTCTCAGCAGTATCAGCTCTGCTGTTTATGTTGTTAGAAGCAGGACCTCATGATAAAGAAATGACCTTGTATTTCTGGTTCTGCGGAATGGTGGCTCACTTGGTTTTTCATGCCTGTCCAGAAAAGTGCAGGGAGGAGGAAGTGTCCCTGCAGGGTATCAAGTAACAGTCACAACTCCCACATTACATACTCCAGTAAAGCTTTCCATGCAAGTTACAGAAATCAGTAAATCTGGCTGTTCTATATTTTCTCAAATGACTAAACAAGTCACCTCTTTACAGATGCCGTTGATGGAGTGGTTAACGGGGATGTCTATCAGGTAAGATAGAAGTATTCTGTACTTAGAATGTGCTGTTCTATTCTGAGAACTTTACCTTAATGTAGACTAATTCTTCCTATTTCTTGTCTTTAAAGTAATTTAGTCTCATATCTGAGGAGGGTCTTCTATTCTGGTAGCTCATTTCATAAAGTTGTGAGTGTTCTTAATTATGCCCATCCTCTGAAGTTAGAGGCAACTTAAAGCAGCAGTTCATTTTGAAATGTGACTTAACAGTACATAAGCACTGTAAAACAGCCCACAGATGGGCTCTGTGATATGACTTTACATTGCCTTGCACTGGCTGCTAGCTGAAAGTGTGCTCTGATTAAGTAGTTTAAAGCAGTTTTCAGATTTGCTTGCTCTTTAAAGATGATTAATGCATCCTGGTTGTCTTATCAAGATGGTCTTACAAGGAACAGACTGAAAACATTTTACATTTCTTAGTGACATGAAGGTGCATGAAATTAGGCTGATGGCTAGAAAGCTTAATCACAGTATGAAAGCATGTTAGACAGCCATGGTAGTCACACAGGGAAGAGATACCTGCTTTGTTGGTGTCAGGGAGGAATGAGGCATGCTAAGGCAATCACTTTGTTGTAACTGAATTTCACACCAGTTTGTCCAAGGCATGGTCATTGCCTGGTGTCACAGTTCGCTCATTAGCCCTGATTAAATGAAAGCTTGGGAAGGAAGCAACATATGAGCGATGTACTTCTCCTTAGAGTTTTAAGTGAATGCTGAGCTTTGTGGAGACACAAACTTGTGTGGAGACACAAAATATCACTACTGCTGATATTCTTACATCCTCAGCATTACTGTGAGATTGATGGGACAGCTTGTATTTTACAGGCCCTTTGCACTTCCTTGTGCAACAGAAGGTAGATTGCTCTCTTTAGATACCTTGATTTTGTGTTTGGAATTCTAAGAGATCAGTCGCTTTGGTTGACAGAGAAGAGACTGAATGGGCTATACATAACCTACGTTTTAGCTACCTGTAACTAGCTGGCCCTGCAGCTGGCCAGTTTATTTTGCTTTGGATGAAATGTGAAGCCTCGTGTTGTTGCACCAGCCTAGTGTCCTCTCTTTGCATTATTCCTGCATTGAGGGCTACAGGAAGTCCAGAGAGGGGCAAGGCACAGCCAAATCTGGCTGCAATTGACCTGGTACTGTTAGGAGTGGTATTTCTTAGCTCTGTTAGGGATAGGATACAGCAATACAAGTTGTTAAACTGAGAATATCTTCTGTAGCAAATACCAAAATATTCATTAGCTTTGTAAATCTAGTGTATTAATGTTAGCCCTATTCATTTCAAGTCTTCGAGATGTTATATTGTAAGGATGCTAGTACTCTCACTGTTCTGATAATTAAATATTGAAATGCTTCTTGTGTTATAAGCTGCATACAGCAATCCAAATTTTGTAATGTGATATGCAAATGTCTCCTAGAGTAGACAAATAAGCTGCAAAGAATGTTTTATACTCCTGTGCACAAAACCATAAAGAAAACTACTTTCACAGCAAATATTTAAGGTGAGATGAGCTCAGAGAATATCTGGCCTACAACTGTATAGGGAGGTGCTAGGCACTGTCTTCTGCATTCTGCAGGCTTAGTGCTCTGGCTCTAAGTGTTTGTGGTACTTGTATTTTCAGTTATCTTGAATTTTTTTTTTTTATCCTTGATTTCTGGAGGAAGTCCTGTGTTAATTTCCTTCAATTCTGTTGTAATTTGTAGCAAGATGTTTTTAATGGTGGAAATGTGTTATAATGTCAAATGAATGTGTTATTAGCTAAGTTCAGATAGAGTCTATTTTTATATAGCTGGCAG
Organism: Sinosuthora webbiana; assembly: GCA_013397395.1. Classification (NCBI taxonomy): domain Eukaryota; kingdom Metazoa; phylum Chordata; class Aves; order Passeriformes; family Sylviidae; genus Sinosuthora; species Sinosuthora webbiana. The sequence continues at coordinate 293,286 of VXBN01004712.1, forward strand.
GAAGTTATCTGGAATATTTGCTTGTTATGCACAAATGACTTTACTATTTCTTTCTTCCAAGGAGAGTAATGGTCCCACAGACTGCTATGCTGCCATCTCCCAAGTAGATCGACTGCAATCAGAACCAGAAAGTATTCGTAAGTGGAGAGAGGAGCAAAAGGAGCGCCTGGAGCAACTTGGTAAGCATGGTATTTATTGAGTCACTTAATGTCAGCTTCTCTCAGGCTGAGAGTAAGGGTTCTTCCACCTGGAGAAGAGAAGGCTCTGGGGTAACCTTAGAGCAGCCTTCCAGTACGTAAAGGGGATCTACATAAGAACTGGAGAGGGAATTTTTACAAGGGTGTGTAGTTTACGAGGAGTAATGGCTTTAAACAGAAAGAGGGTAGATTGGATTAGCCATTAGGAAAAAAAAAATTATGGTGAGGGTGGTGAGGCACTGGCACAGGTTGCCCAGAGAAGCTATGAATGCCCCATCCCAGGTTGAACGGGCTTTGAGCAGTCTGGTCTAATGGAAGATGTCCTTGCCAATGGCAGAGGAGGTGGAACTAGGTATTCTTTAAGGCCTCTTCCAACTCAAGCCATTCTATGATTCTTAAGTAGTAGAATTCTGAACCATGGCACTGCCTCTTTGGAGTCTTAGCATGCTTCCTGAGTTCAAGGAGCAAGCCGTCTAGTAAGCAGACTTAATACTGGTGTGGGAGTCAGCAAGCAAGTGGGTCTCTGAACCTTTACTTATAGATGAGCTGACAGACAATGAACAGCTTTTGTAAGTTAAAAAGATGAGAATAAATACTGCAGGCATTAGTAGTTTTTTTCAAAGGATAAAGATTACTCATTTTGTAATTGCTGAGGCCATCTGTTGTCACATGGATCTTACTCTAATAACTAAATTAAGAAAGTAATGGATTATTAACTAAACTAAATACAGCAATCAAATGCAGTGGTACCTACCCATGTAAAGCATCCAAGAGACTACAAACTGGTGTGCTTCCCACTTACATGGTGGAGGAGCCTTTTCTTGAAATTGTTAGGACAGAACCTTCTGTAAAATGTAATTCTTGGTAGAGCTGACCCTTTTATTCCTCTTTTGGGCTAGTTACAGTAGCTGAACTGTAGGCTGTGTGTAAAAGTCAGTGGAGTGCCAGTGCTTCATCTAAGCATAGAAGCTTTACTAAGCCTTGCTCCAGCACTGGCATAGCAAGGTAACTGTTTCTGGTTTGAGCAGTTTGCAGACCAACAGATTTACTGAATCTGAACTACTCTGCAAAATACCTATCCTAAAGTGAAGTGGACTGTCCCAGTTATACAGCACAGGAATTCTGTTTAGCTGATCCTTTGAATATTCGTAGTATACTGAGTTCTCATAGCCTAAATCAGGAAATCTCCTAACCCTTACCTGAGTTGATGAAGCAACTGCCTGTACTAGAGCGCATCCTGAACCATCAGTTGAAATGTTTGGAAGAGGCATTTGGATACAAACATGACTGATAAAGCAATTCTTAAATCTTCAGATGCAAACTCACGAAAGCAGGAGGCAGAATGGAAAGAGAAGGCAATAAAAGAGTTGGAAGAGTGGTATGCAAGGCAAGATGAAAAGCTCGAGAAAACAAAAGCCAGTAACAGGTAATGTTTCTCCAGCCATCAGAAGAGTTATGGTTCTAGTTATGAAAATAATTGGGGAGGGAGGTTAGAATACTTCTTGTATGTCCTAAGGCAATAGTTTTTCAGATCATTAAAGTAAACGCTCCTACTACGTATCTTTTTAAATTTTCTTAAATAGTCTAGATTAAATGTCCAGGAAGTATTAAGATATTGATCAAGTATTACTAAAGATTTGTTAGGACATGAGGCTCAAACATGGCCAGAAAATATTTTACTCTACTGTCATGCTCCCAGCTGTACAGGCCTTCAGTGTCTGCAATTACCTGCTCTGAGACTAGCTTTCTTACTTGCTTACTTTGGAACATATGGAAGTGGCATTCTAGTTAATCTTTGCTACAGGTCATTTCATGAAATGTCTTAATACCTTTTGCTCCTCTTTTTGGGAGCAGTTCAGAAATAACATGACTCAGTTCTACTAGTGAGAAACTAAATGCTGACTGTGTCTCTAGTGGTTTGAATTGTCTAATTATTGGTCCTGTGGCAGAAAGTGATGTCTTGGTTGCTGGAATAGTAAGCTCTTATACTTTCTTAGAAGTTCTCTGTAGAATTTTGACTTGAAGCTTCATGAAGGTAAACATGATAGAACTCACTTAATGCCTCTAAATCTCTACTTCATTCTGTCCAGGTAATCATCAGGTCTTCATTGTATTTTGGGAACTCACAGGGTACATGATGAATTGCTGTTTTGTTCATTTTGTTGTTGTTTTTTTTTGTTAATTTTTTTTTTTGAAATATCACTTCTCTTATCAAAATGGCCATCAGGTTTGTCTTTATTAAGTAAAGTCCTAGGTAGACTACTCTTCTTTCTAAAGGAAGAAAGGAGGCCTACACTGCCTTTAGAATGATGAATTTGCCACTTCCATTCACCGAGGAATTCACTACCTTTTGGTTGGGCCAAGAAATGGAAACAGGATTAGTACTGTTCTAGCTGGTGGCCAGAGCTCATGATACCCTCATAGCTTTATTATGACCAGTGTTTAAGTGCAGGATGTAGAGTCTGGAGCAGGACTCATGAAACAGGTGTTGCACAGAAGTGTTTGGCATTCTCATCACCCTGGTGAGATCTCTTGCCTCATGGTATTTTCTACCCTCTGGGAGTAGTCTAATACTAACACTGGGGCCCTAGTCCTCAACTAGCTGGTCCAGACTTCTAGGATGTAGCAGAATTTGTGTGTTGCCCCCCTGACCAGTGGTTTAATTGCTACATTCCATGTGGTAACTGCCTTCCTGTTATAGTAAGTCTAGGTGATGCAAGGTTAATGTGCTTGTTAGAACTGCCTCCAGCTGTGTTCTGTACTTCTCATCCTTATCTCTTTTCTCCTGCCTGCTTGCCTGCCTGTTGGACTACTTGCTACCTAGGGTGGCAGATGAAGCGTTCTACAAACAACCCTTCGCTGACGTGATTGGTTATGTGTATGTTGCCTAACTGCTAATTCTGTTTGCTTGTCAACACGATAATAAGCAGGATCAGAAATAGTGCTGAATGTCTGAAGGTGCCTTCTGAATATTTACTTTTTGGACCACTTCTGGTCTGCAGTACTAAGTACAGTTCTCCTGTATGCAGTGCACAAAGCCTATCACTTTCAGATTAAGTCACATAGTGTCCGACCACTGGAATTTCAGTAATGACTTCAGTAGTCCTTAGACCTAAGGGTTTACAGTTGTTTCCAGGCCAGTGAACATTGCTTAGCAAGATGCTTTGCTGGGGGTGTGAGTTAGTGCCTGCAGTTTCACATGGCTGTTGTATTTAGTCTTTCCACAGAGAAGCAATGTTTAACTCTGTAATAGGCAGTGATCACCTGCTTTGCCTACATATCAGACAAAAATTCAAGCAATTCTTGCACATAAAGGTTCACAAGCCAAGGAAGGTAGAAATGAATTGCCTGACATAAATCAGGTTAAAAAATATGTGTGCATATAGAAATAGGAGGCTGTTAGAGAACAAATGGAAAGTACAAGAAGGTGATACTGGGAAATCAGTGTAAACTGCTGGGAAGACATTTAGGAGCAGTGTCAATGTTCTGCCAGCCTAATAGGTCAGTGAAAACAGAGCTCAGACTTTAAAGCCCCAGTGAGTATGCTAGTTTCTGAGAGATAGAAGGATTGCAATGTTCATTGGCTTGTTCATGTATTTTAATTTCTTCCCTTAATTTGTAGACTTGAATTGAAAGATGGACATGTCACAGATTCTAAGGTGACACCTTTAGAAGGTGTACTGGTGAGCCGTGTTGTGGCTTTGAGTGCATTAATATTGAAGGTTTGGTGTGAAATTCACAGCTAACTGTAGGTGGATGTAAACCAAGACTTGTGAAATGATGGATTTACAGGTGGTGTTTAACTTTTCTGAAATCTCCTGGAGTTGGTTTTGTTAGATTTTTTTTCAATAAAACCCTTATTTTCATATGTCCAATGCAAACGTGCAGTGTTAAGTGCTGCCTTATAAAACTGGCTGCCTGTTTCCTGAATGTAGGCTAAGCTACTACTGCATGTTCAGCCAGCTAATCATCTGCATTAAACTCATTCTCATTTTCTATATCTGACTTAAACTTTCTCTCCTTGTTTCTTTTCTTCTCTTCACCTTTAAGCACAAACATAAATCATCCTTGCTACAGCCTAGAACAGTTAAGTAAAAAAATCTTCACTGCCCCTTAAAAGTGTCATGTCACATTAAGTAGCAGTGTTGTAGTGATCCTTGTCTTCAGTGGTGTCTGTAACCTTATCATCCCTGTGAATAGTGCTGAACCCTCATGGGAGAGTCATTTTCACTGCTTTCTCTGTACTGCTTGTTGGAGTAGATGGATTTGGTTTGATCTCTTGATGCTTACTGCTTCTGCACTCAGGCAGCTACCAGGGCCCCACAGTTCATGTAAACTGGATGCTGGAGTGTTATCCCTGCATTGAAGCAATGCTATTGACAGCATAGAAAAGCCAAAATAATACAGCTGGGAAGCCACTGGCACTATCCAGTACATAATGTACAATGCCTCTGTAGAGTCTCCTTAGGGTGAGAGCAGGCGAAATGTTTGTTCTATGAGGTGACCTCAAACAAGTCATCTCCTCTGCCAACATATGCTTTAGTCTATTGCACTCACAAGCATGGTATTCATGACTTAAATTCCTTACGATTCATGCTGCTTCAGTACAGCATTGGGAATCATCAGCAGATAGTTTGATGATGGCCTGTAGGCCTTGGGGCTGATTTAAATCCTCAAATGGAATTTGTTTAAGACATGCTTGCAGGCAGTTTTAAATTTCCAGTTGGCAAATGTCCAGTATAAGCCATCAAGTGGCAGAGGCTTAACTAGTTAAGACCTGGGCATTTCTCCATAAATGAAATGCCTACATAGAAGTACCTTACTTTCTGGAAGCTTGTGTGGCGACTCCTTCGGCAAAGACTCAGTAACTATTCTTAAAACCAAACACCTGTATTCCAACATTTTACACAATCCTCTGCAATCCTCTGCACTGCCTGTGCATAGCATACTATTGCAATCTACTTTCATCTCCAGGATTGGGGCAGTGGGAGCTTATGTGGCCATAATGTCCACAAGCAGCTGTCAGGTCACATCTCTTTTGAAACATGCTGAAAGAAACTGCATTCTGTAAGAGGGAAGGAGTGCCTTATATGCTGGGCATTAACACAAGGTGCTTTGCATTGCTTTTAGGGCAGCTGAAGAAGCCTTTGTGAATGATGCAGAAGAAGTTTTTCCGGGCACTGAGTGGGAACGTGTGGCTCAGCTCTGTGACTTTAATCCCAAGTCTAGTAAGCAGGCAAAAGATGTGTCCCGCATGCGTTCAGTCCTCATCTCGCTCAAGCAGGCTCCGCTGGTTCGCTGAAGCAAAGCTCGACAGAAACACTACAAATGCAATACTTTAACCTTACTCAGAGAAGCTATGTTTGCAGTAATTTGATTAATTGTTTCAATGTGTTTTTTTGGACCACATCATGATGTATCTAGAGCTGATCATTGTTTGATTGCATGTTCTTCCTGACGTTTCCTTTCTGTGTCTGAAATGGGAGAACCTCCAAAACTGTAGTCTCTGTGCTGCTGTGCACTGAGGTGTCACTTCCCACATTACTGATATTAAAGATCTGTTAAGCAGCAAAGTGTGTTGACTTTGGATGAATTGAGAAGGTCTCCTGATTGCTTTTGACAGAGGGTGTTTGAATTAAGATTTAAGAAAAACCAATTTTTCTTGATTGCTACTGATTTCACCTTACTGGTGAATGTCCAGCCAGCAGTGCTTCTGGTCTCTGCAAGGCTGTCCTGCTTGTTTCATTAAGCTTTCTTTAAGCCCTTGAGAGCTTTAGTTAAAAAACTTCCCCCTTATCACACTAGATAGCAGCTCAAGAAAACAAAACAGCAGGCTTGTTAAGGGGCTTTTCTTGCTTCCAGTGGGACTGTGGACAGTGCCTTCTGCAGGTAAGTAGTTCTGTAGTTTTCTGCTGTCGCTCTGGCTGCGAATCTCAGGCTCAACATATAGGAGAGGGCACTGAGCAGTTCCGACCTTTGATATTCTAGTGCTTATTCTGTTCTGCTAGGTTTTCAGTGCTGTCTTCATATGCAGAGATCTGTGGTGCAGAGATCTTGTATGTTTTTGAACTGTGTTCTTGTCCTCACTGACCTTTGCGGACATTTCACGACTAGGGTGGTGAGCAAGAGAAGGGAAGACTTGCTCTTACTGCTGCTCATCTCTAGGTTGGAGCTCTGTCTGCCAAGGTGGTTGAATCTGAAACAAACTGATCTAGAAAATCTCTGCTCTGCTTCCTTGGCTCACCCAGCAGTCACAGGAGCTGTATTCTAGCCTTGCTGTGTTAAACCTTCCTTTAGGTATTTTCTAAAACTTATCTGTTCAGTCTCCTACATTATTTCACCATGTCTATCAAAGACACAGTATCTTAACTACTGTGTAGTGTACTTGCTTTAATACCTTTTATCTACAAGCTGGAAGATTAGTCCAGGAAATTTAAAAGAGGTTGCAGATGCAGACTACAATGTACCAAGGCTCAGGATGTTACTGCATAGCAGCTGTTTTACTAGCAGCTGTGTCCCTTTGCTGGGTAAGGTAGTGAATAAATGGCTTCCAGTTGGGCTGCAGTAGTTAAGCTGTTCCTTACTGTTGTCTGTAATGACTGGAGGTGCTGTCATGTTTGCAAGTGTATTCACACACTGCTGATGGGTGGTGATGAGAGTGATAGTAGATTACAGGTCTGAAAGCTTGATTTCATGGAAGATTAAGGCAAGAAGGTACCTTCTGAACTGCACAAGGCTATGGCAGGTGAGTCCAACAGGACTGAAGCACAGAGCAAGTCCACAGAATACTGATACTCATTGCTAGCCTTGACTAGTTATGCATTTGCCTTTCCTTTTTGCTGCACGCTCAAAAGCTCTGAAAATAAAGGCATTCAAAATGAACTGATAATTTAATAAAGAAAAGTCCAGTGCATTAAATATACAGTCTCTAAAGTGTTAATATGAATTTAGGAGAATTTGAAAGATCAAATTAGGGGGATTTACACTGAATTATGGTACTTATTGATCACATTTTCCTAGAATATTTTATTTGGCTATGGATGTGGCTTAGAGCTGCAATCCAAGAAAATGAGCAAAGACTCAAAGTCAAGGCCAAAGCAATGTTACAGAAGTTAAAACAGTATTTTATATGCTGGGTTTGTAGAGTGTAAGAATGTGTTTGCAGGTTTTTTACATATTTCATCCTACTGGAACACTTAAAATGCAGCTCTGTGGGTTCTGATCACCTCCACTAACTGGTGCAGAGATTTTGCAGATTAACTTTTCTGCCTTAATTTTACATTCAAGTATGCTAGCTCACTGTCTCCTTTATCAGTGTTGTCATAAAATCATAGACTGGCTATGGTTGGAAGGGACCTCTGGAGGTCATGTGGTTCAACTCCTCTGCTGAAGCTGAATCACATTGAGCCTGTCCCCCTTGACCATATCCAGACAGCTTCTGAAGATCTTCAAGAAGTGAAATTCCACTACCTCTCTAGGCAACATCTGCCAGTGCTTGGATACCTGTACAGTAAAGAAATGTTTTCTGATGTGCAGATGAAGCCTCCTGTGTTTCAGTCTGTGCCCAGTATCTCCTGTCATGGCATGAATGAAAAGAGCCTGGCTCCCATCTTCTTTGCACTCTCACTTCAGGTATTTCTATATATTGATAAGATTCCACTAAGCCTTCTCATTTCCAGGTTGAACATTCCAGCTCTCAGCCCTTCCTCACAGGAGAAATGCTGTAATTGCTTTATAATCTTTGTGGCTCTTCGTTGAACTTACTCTGGTGTGCTTATGTTTTTTGTGTATGGGGGGAGAACCAAACGCAGCACTCCTGGAATCAGGACATTTTCTGTGTGAGAATTACTTTAGATACTTAGACCTTGTGACAGAGAAAAAGAATTCTCAGGTTCATTTGGGCAAATCAATTCTCTTGTCTCTGTTTCTAAACATTGACTTGTTTTCTTCAGAGGTCAGCATCTGTCACTTCGTTTTGTAATTTCATGTGACAGTGTTGTGCTACCTCTGGCCTGCTGTGCATGCTCAATCCTGTTTACTAGCTTTAACTTCCCACTGTTGCTGCTTATTTTTTCTAGTGGAATCTGGAAAAAAACATGGACGCTTCCTAGCCTTCAAAAATAATCCCAGCTGCATGCACATGAAGATCTCATGCAGTATTGAGAGAGAAGCTATGGACTCTTGCTAAACACATCCTGGTATAGAACTGCTTTGTTTAGCTTCTGATCAGGTCGCAGCCAGCAGCCAGGCAGTCTGAAATTACAATGAGCATTTGTAGAGAAGAAGGGATGGAGAGGTCATGGGTTCATTAGAAAGCAGGGGGCCTGAAAACAACAGCACTGTGCATTCATCCTCAGCCTGTGGAACATAGTTAAGTTTTATGCAGCCATAAAGAACATAGTGTGTCTTATCTGTTTCTTGCTGATGTTTTTTTCTGAGCAACCAGTTAAGAGGGAAACATACACATTACTGGCTTGTATTTCAGAATGGACAGACATGGGTGTCTATAGTCTTTGTCGAGAGGATTCCTCCTCCAGCAGTACTTGTCATGCAGGCAACCATGTTTCCTCTGCAGAACCTTGTGCTATGGCACTAGTTCTAATCCAAATGTAATTATCTGGAATGGTCTAAGGGATGTACAGCCCAGGTGTTTAATACTTACTAATGCCTGTGATGTCTCCATGGCATTTGAAAGGGACACAGTAATCAGATTTCACTGATTCCAAGTATAAATTCTGTCTGCACCTTACTCTGTGTTGTGTTTTTGTAGTACAAAATTACCATTGCCTCCGCTGGTAATACATGCAAGTTTTTGACAATTTTGTTACAATTAAAAGGACAGTGCTTCAAGACCACTAGAAAACTAATGAATTTGTTATTTCCAAGTGTCTGGGTGGCAAAGATTCAAAATACTGAGTAGCTAAACTTGATGGTCAGGAGACCAAAAAGAAATTCTAAACCTTGATTCTGTATGGATTAGCTATGTGGTTTGCAAAGCATCAGCAATGATCTGTAAAAAGATAGCTATCAAAACTGAGCTGGTCTCCTCACGATCCCAAGTCCTGGTTCTTTGGGTTTCTGTGGTAATGTAGAACTGTTGTGGACAAAGCAGTCTTTTTCCACCAGCTGCAGGAAGCAACAAGGTATAGGAACTTGGTCTTATACTGGTTACCTGCATTTAAAGTTACAGAACTAAGAACTCCAGTTTTAGTTCACTTTCCAACCTTTTGGCACTCTGCTGTTGCATCTTGCTCATGTAATGCTGATTATAAGCAACCAAGTTCATGAGGGGACTTGTCCTGCCCAAGCTGTTGATGTCACACGTAGTCCTGCTGGGACGGCTGGAAAGTGGCATTCCTGCCAAGGCTTCCACGGTTAGGATACCACATGCACTTACCCCAGACACTGCAAAACCAACCAAGACACAACAGGCAATACAAGCCTTGTATTGAGAATATATGAGAATATGTTGAGAATATGAGAATGCCCTGCTGCTTTAGGCTCTGAAATACTGATAACTGCACAGGAAAGGGATTTTGTTTCTACATTTTTCCCAATATTGGATATAAAGGTTGGTTTGCCCTCACTGGAGTCCATGATCTTCATGGTACAGACTACTCTAAAGGACACTGGGCCAGCATCAAGGAAGCACATTACTGCAGATATTCCATGAATGTATGATGTTTGGTCCTTCTGGGACTGGACACAACTGGGGGTTAATGTCCATAAAATCTCTGGTCCACATTAAAGTACCTGAAGTTCAAAGGATGCTTCTGAAAAGGGAAAGAAGGAGAGACAAACAAAACCACTATTATGCTATTAAATATGATTTTTTATTATTTCTGATTTTATAAACCACTTGTACATATGCAGCAAGTTATTGGCAAAATTGACAGGAAAAAAGCATTTTCAAAAGCATCTGAAGAACTGTTTTCTTAACGTGACTAGACGTTAAAGGTGTAAAACTTTTCAACTGTGTTTTAGTCTGTCATGTTTTTTTTGTGCCTGCACTCTTCCTTCAGCTGCTAGGGAAAAACCATTTTTACTCTGAAATACCAGAAATACAGAGGGTCAGAGGGTCTGGAAAGCAAAAGCCTGGTCCCACTTTTAGCCAGGCATTCCAGCCAGGCTTTCCTTGGATGGCAGAGGATGGAAAGATCAAATGACAGGCCTCCTCACTGTTAGGATATCAATACTTCTAATCTGAGCTATTGTCACTGCAGAGAAATGCCAGTTTCTCCCTAACCTGCTCATGGATCTAATGCTCTGGTATTGAAGGCTAGGAATCATCAAGTAAACCAAGATGTGTAGGAAAAGGAACTAAAACTCCTTGGTTACATAAAGCCTAGTACAATTTGGCAAAGTGTTAAGAGTCTGTTATTTGCCCAGTTTGAGAAAACTATGGTATAGAGGCTGCATGATTGTTCCTGGAGACAGCAGGAGGGAGATCTGATGTGTTCCTGAAATCTGCTCTGAAGATGTGAGTTACCTGTAAGCATTCTTTGTGGAAGAGAGCGTGAAGTAAAGACAATCTGTACAGATTTTATCCCAGAATTAGCAAGTGTACTAGGAGCTATTCAGTCCAAATTCATTGTATAGCAGAGTACAATGCTATACAACGTTTAGAACATTGTTTCATTTTGATTGGAGAAAAAGTTCAAGTGTAGAAATAGCCCTTGTACTAACACATTACTGGACTTCTGAGAGTATCAGTGGTTGAGTTAGATGTCAAAATAGGTCATTAAATTCAGGACAGGACGGTCTTGTGACTGTTCCTCCAGAGCTATCTTTCTGGATTAGCTGATAGATGGATTGGTTTTTCAATTTCTCCAGCATCTTGAAAGTATGCTAAAAAAGCAGCTGGATAAAGACAGCACTATATATTCAAGAAAGAAGAAATACAAACCACAGCTTACTTAGACAAGGCTTCACTGGCATTCACATACTTTTCTCCTAGGCTTCTGAAGGCGAGGATAAGGGTCAGATTTGACTTTCCATCCTGAAAGCTGATAGTGAAAGCAGGAAAAGAACAGTGCATCTGCAGCCACCCGAATGGCTGAGGGACGCACCGTGTCACTCTGCAGTGAAAGGTAGATTCTTTATGATCAACTGTGCCATGTGGCTGAATTTCAGCTAACTGGCTACCAAAGAATAAGCAGCCCCCTTCCCTGAAAATAGTAGATTAAGTTTCTTGAGAAATCCTCCAAGATTAAAATTCAAACCATTTACTATTGGCCATAGCCAGAAGACAAAGATGCTTAGTGCTATACTTATCAGTTTGTCTCAACTTCTCTGCAGGCTGTAAGCTCACTAAATTGTAGTTTTTTTCCTTCATATGCAAAGCTTCTAAGATGGGACTCTGCCCTTTAGAGATGACATAATAAATAAACTTGGTTGCCTCTACCAAGTCCTTCATGACAAGGAATTTCTAGGTGTAGCCTTTTTTTATTGTAGAGGCCTAGTTTCCACCCACTGAAATTGCTACCTGCTAGTGGTGATTACATTGTATTTACTTTGTGAGTGGAATCCTGGAAACTGAAAAGCTGGTAAACTCATTTCACACAGGTGGGAAATGAGATATGGATCCCCACGAGTTACGATAATTTTACACACCATACACATTATCCCCATACAGCAAGAGATGCTCATAAATAATTCAGCCACACTCAAAAGTAATGTATAGGCTTACCAACAGAGGTGCTTAAAAAAACAGAATTGCACATTACTTCCAATGAAGTCAGCTGAAATTTAGGAAAAATACAAAAAGATAATACCTCAATTAGGAAATGCTAAGTAGTCACTAACTACTTGGAACACTACTCTGATTCATTAGCTGCTCTCATCAAAGAAAAATTTGGGACAAAGTATTCCCTTCACCCATTAGCCAACTCTCTAATTCTCCTTTAATTATTTTAGTATATTCTACGTGTAGTATAATCCAGTACCAGGCTAGCAGCTCCAAGAAGAGCAGGATCTGCTAGATTTGAGACCACCACATCCACTGTTTTAACAGAGGACAGTGCCTGTCGATTTATCACATCTTTGACAGCATTAACATAGTGGTTAGCTAGAACTCCAGAAAGGATCACAAGAGATGGGTTCACGGTGTGTAGTATGTTCACAACGCCAAGGCCCAGTGCAGTCCCAGCTAAAAAGACAAAGTTACAAGAAATTGAGTAGAATACTCAGAGCAGTTCTGGCATCAGTAGTTGAAACAGTTCTGTTAGCAACAAATAACACTGCAAAGTCAGTGAAGTGTTTTGTTTCACAGATTTTCATGTTATCAGGTAATACGTGTCTGCTATTACCTTTTCTCTTGAAAGTAAAAAAGAAAAGGCAAATTTTTTATGCACAATAATGCATTATTCAACATTATGAATGTGAAAAGACAAAAGGCATTAAGCATGCTTGTAAGCAAAAAGAAAATAGGAAAGCATCACTCTACCACCTTAGTGTTGACCACTGTGTATGATGGAGGACTATGCTTAAGACTAGCAAACCAGTAAAACACCCCATGTAAAGTAATACATAGCATAAATTGCCTTTGCTACCTCAGACCAACCATTCACTTGCCTACAATGAAATGTCCCAGAATTTTCCAATATGATAATGTTGAGACTTGACTTCTTTTTTAAGTTGATCTTTGCAGAATTTTTTTTTTTTTTTTTTTTACTGGACCAGATACTTTTAACACTTCTGCTGACATTTTCTCCAACATTTATATTTAAAATCTCATTACAATTAGTAATTTCTATACTGAGAGGGCCTCAACAGGTACAGGCTATTTGTAGTGTTACAGTGCACTACCATTTCTGTATCCCCTAAAATACAATCATGGAAGTGTTTCCCCCTATGGGCTACCCTCTCACCTGTTCTGAGAATGCTCTCTGCTTTTGTATTCCCAAGTTTAGCTGCCTGAATAAGGTGTGCAGCACTAACGATCTCCTCCTCCTTCATTGACATTCCTTCTACTAATAGCAGATCATCTGAAAGGAAGAGAAAGCCAAGAGCAAAACACAATAATGTGGCAAGTCAGAGGGTAAAAAAATAAGCAATTAAAATCTTTTAATCTCTTTTACTTGTGTACTGCATCCTCAACAATCTGTCCAACCGTGAGTTTAGCCAAAGTAATCATATCCATATTATTCAGGAAACTACTTGCAGAAGCAGGGAATCAAACAGTGAGAGTATGGTAATTCTCTAGTCTTGTCAGACCCAAAAATAAATAAAATATAAATATTCTCAAACTTATTTAAGACTGAGAAGCTTTTGCTGAAAGACAATCACTGTGAAACCAAATGCCACAGAATGCCTGTCAGATTAGTTTACATCAAGCTTAAAAAGAAGAGACAAGCTCTAATGTGTGCTTCTGGAAATTCTGAGACCAGAGGTTCCAAATGTTCCTTGCCATTGAAAAAATCTGTACTATGCAGGCTGCCTGTACACCTATTCTTGTCTCCTCCTAGAAAAAAAAAGGCAGATCTATTTTTTCTTAACATCTTCTTTGAAAATTTCTTCCTATACTGTTGTTTAGTAACTGTGTTTTCAAAACCAGAGTAAGTAGATACCNGCATTCTGGTCCATCTAAGGATACAACAATGTGCCCAAGCTCAGCAGCACAGAAAGAACTGCCATGGATCAATTCATGTTGATGAACGATTCCACCTCCAATTCCTGCAAAGATATTAAGACTTCCACTGTTTAAAAAAAAAAAAAAAAAAAAAAAAAAAGACACCCCCTGCTCTGCAACAGTTTTTAAAGGTCCCAGTTCTGCAAGACACTGCTATTTGTTTATTCTGATATAGACAAGATAAAATAATTTGCATCAGTGATCATCTACACTAGAAACCAAGAATTACTAGTTGTTAAAGAACTCTTGTCTATTTGACACACCTAATACAGAACTTCACAGCTCCCTCCTATTTATATATGGGTCAAAATGGTATATAATACTTGTATTTTTTTTTTATAGCCTGGTACTGAACTATGACATCTTTTAAGCTTGTGAGTCATGTTCTTTATGCAGAAAACTAGCCAAGTGGCCTTAAAATTTTGCACTTCAGAGGAGAAATTCTAATGCTGCATTTAGACAGTTAAACCCGTGTGTTAAAGAGCCAGGACACGTAAATGTGCAGGCCACTGCTGCCCCTTCCCAAACTGGGTATAGATTCATCAGCTAGTTCTTACTGCCACCATCTAAAGAACTGTATACTTAAGAAATGAGAAAAGTTACCCCACATTTGCATTTGACATTTAAGCATACCTTCTTATATTCAGTTGCTTATCTTCTAGATACATATTCTGATCTGACTTGTATTTCTGAAGTTGAAAGAGAATTAAGCCATAAAGCTGCAAAAATGCGCAATTATTCCAGTTGAAGTTGCTCAGATTTTCCTTACTTGCCTGTATAGCAGTACAAGAAGAACTTCTTTCATCAAGAAGTTTTAGCTATGGAAATGGTTTTATTTGCCTGAATAAAGACCACCCTAAACCAAACAAATAGTGTAGTGAAAGAATTTTTCGTTTTCCAGGCATAGTGGTAATGTTTATGCCTATAGAACAGCTGATCCTCTAAGTGATGGTGCTGGACTTTGGGTTTCACTGAACTATGACATACCCACCTGTACCAGTAATCAGTGTTACAAAATTTTCTATTCCTTTTCCATGACCAAATTTCCTCTCTGCTAGAGCAGCACAGTTTCCATCATTGTCCACCCAGACAGGCAGGTGCAGAGCATCAGATATAGGAGTTCTGAGATCCACAGAGCTCCACTCCTGTATGAGTTTTGTAGAGTGAAGCACAATTCCTTCTCGAGGGTTTACCCGTCCACCGGTGGAAATACCTAAGTCCCAGAAACACAGGAGAGAAAAATGAAAACTAAGTCTGTGTAACAAACTTAAAGTAAAAATCTATTTTTCTTTTTCTAATGAAAGGATTTGTTTTCCCTTAATACTAGGCTTTGAAGCAGAGCATGAAAGTAGAAATTTTTGAAGTATTACTGGCAGTTCAACTTTTGCCATGTAAAGATCACAAAATCATGGAATGGTTCAGACTGAAAGGGACCTCTGGAGATCATCTAGTCCAACGTCTCTGCTAAAGCAGGTTCACCTGCTAAAGCAAGTGACAGAGGATTCTGTCCATGTGGGTTTTGAATACCTCCAGAGAAGATGACTCCACAACGTCTCCAGGCAGTGTGTTTCAGTGCTTAGTCACCCTCAAAGTAAGGAAGATAATTCATAGAATGCCATGCCTCTAATCACAATGCACCAAGTACCTTAAGACTAACTAGATGGGTAGTGGTTCATGTTAGTCAGAGAGTTAAATTTTCCTACTTCAGACAAGATTGCAGCAAATCACTTAATAGCTGTGTTTCTTGTTAGTGATGTACAAAAGACATAACAGCAAAAACAGATTATTCAAACCCTGGAACACTATTAGTGTCCAGAATTCTGCTATAACTCTCAAGATTTAGAATGACTAAAAATAATTACTAGCACTAGTGATTTTTACTTAAAATACACAGTTTTTGGGAAAGATCAAAACTCTGTTCAGAGATTTGTCTACTGAACAGAGTAGGCCAGTAATAGGCTCTATTAGCCAACCCTACCAGTTTTCCCTAGCTGAAGAGGCTTCCAGAGTCGATAGAGTCTCTCAGGACCACTGAAAAGTAGGTCTCTATTATGGAGGTATTTAGCTCTAGATAATAAAGTTCGAACATTTTATTGTACAGAGCTTATATAATTGAGTCACATGGAAAGCAACCATTAAAACTCCAAGACAAGCAGCTGAATTGAATATTAAAGCTGTAAGAAAGATCTGATTTGAAGGGCTAACATTTCTCCTTATGGCTTTCTGTACATAACGTTTTTAAAAAATACATGTTCAGTTAAATTTTCTTTGTAGTGTGTGATTCAGTTTTCATCTAAAGTTTTCATCTAAAACAAACTACTCTTCTTTAGGAGAATTTCTCAGCTAAAATGAAGATTCTATGTCCTCAAAAATCCAGGACACATTAATCAACATCTTCCTAAATAACTAATATCTAAGGTCAAACCTCCTGGTCACCATTAAACTGAAGAAGTCATGTCTGACATAAGTACAGTTTAATACAGAACTGTACTGCAAGTGAACCAGAAGTCAGCAGAAGGGCTGCTTTTGTCTCTGTTAGCTATAAATTTACTCCTAACGTTCTAGCCTTTTTAGTCTGCCTTGGTGTATCTGAAAATTCTGCTGCACAGTTGATCCTAGCCCTAAAGAAAGGCTTAAAGAGAACAGAGAAAACATCAGTCAGCTGCAGCTGTTTCAAGAGCTGTTTTGATAAACACTGAGCAACTGATTCACAGGGTCAAGACAGCAGAGAGCTTCAAAGTCCAGAGAACTACATAAACACATTTTAGATATAGTTTACTATAACTTAACAGATTAATTAATGCTTGTTACAAACTGGAGAAACTTCAGTCTTTATAGTCACCTTCTCATTTTCAGCCATTTAGAAACATTTGTTTGTTAAGAATATGGAAGAACTTAAAGTACCTGAGATCCATTTTAGAAAGGTGTTTTAAATTAACGAGTAGTGATTTAATTTCATGTTGAAAAACATAGATGTAAAAGATGATTTGCTAACTTACCCACTCCCAAAATTCTGCAGTTTACATTTACTGCCTCTGATGCAGCCTCTACACACATCTTTAGAATTAATGCTAGTCTGTCTTCATAGGTTTTAGGGTTGAGCTGGGTATACTTCTTAACTATTTCACCCTAGAAATCAAAAACAACAAAACATGCCCCAGAGAAATGTATGTCATGATGAAATTTCTCTTCCATATAAATTACAGTTCAATTTGAAAATAGAGAGCCATAACTTCTCTCTTAAAAAAAAAAAAAACAAAACAGATGCTAAGCCCTAGATCTTGGGCCTGCAGGCAAGGTTCTTGACAGCTCTGGGGGACAAGTTTGTAAGATTAGGCATTACATTCTCTTTCTGTAATCAACCTCTCATCTGAAATTAAATACACATTTTAAGGAACACATAGCTCCTGTGAAAAGTATCACCACAGCTGCTACAACTTTGTTAGGCATTAACAATGGCAGAGCAATGCACTTAAGCTCAACACTGAAGCGTTAAAAAAGAAGACAGTAACAATTGCTAAAAAGGACAGAAAAACCACATTGCTTTAAAAATAAAATATTTACAATCTGACTGCATCAACAGTTTGTGGTGTCACAGACAATGCCATTTCACACCAAAAAAACCCAACCAAAAATAAAAACCAAAAAAAAACCCCAAAAAACCACCACCAACAACAAAAAAAACCAAAACCAAACCAAAACAAAAAAAAACAAACAAAAAAGAAAACAAACCAAAAAACAAAAAAACCCAGACAAATGCTAGAAATTTCAAGGAAAATTTTACTATACTTTCAGAAGTATCTTCTAAGCAATTACACTTCTGAGTCACTTGCAATATCCGTGGAGTACCATCAAGTGTGATAAATTATAGAATAGTTTGGGTTCAAAGGGATCTCAAAGATCACCCAGTTCCAACCTCCTGCTATGGGAAGGAACACGGAACCAAACCAGATTGCTCAGAGCTCCATCCAAACTGGCCTTGAACGCATTCAGGGAGGTGGCATCCCAAACTCCTCTGGACAATCTGTTCCAGTGCCTCCCCACCCTCACAGTAAAGAATTTCTTCCTAATATCTGATCTAAACTCACCCTCTTTCAGGCTGAAGGCATTCCCCCTTGTCCTGTCATGACATGCCTTTGTAAATACTTTGGACAGGATGGGGAGGGGCCATGAATATTATTTCCAACCCTAGTCATGCAGTGGTAATGAAAGTATTCATGACACATGCTTGGAATCCATGGGTACTAAGGAACTGATCTTAATTCAGTGTTTATATTGCAGGATTAAGCCAGGAGACTGCTGACGGTATCCTGCCCATCAGTGTTACTCTCCCTGTAAAATCCCCTGTACATGTATCTAAGGGAACTGCACTGAATTAATGCAAATAAGCGAAGAGAAGTAACAAAGACAGCCTATAGGGGACATGACTGAGTCATTGTTGCCAAAGAACCTGGAAAATTCCAAACCAACAATAGTTCTGAGTATTGCGTCCCACCATCTCAGCATCACATGAGCAACAGAGTTTGTGGATTTTGGATGCTTCGTTTCTCCTTCACTTGTGGTTTGGAGGGTGCATCAGAGAACTTGTTTTGGAAGACGAGGCTGCAACAAATATTACTGGAAGACGTAACAGCTTCTAAAAGGAATTTTTGAAATCTTTTTTTTGTGAAAGTAAAATTCTATCTCATATTCTGCCACTGGCTGTTAAATGCTTACATCTGTTTTGTAATTTTATTACGAAAGTCTGATTGTTTTCACTCTGATTTGCTAGCATTTCAATTTTCATAAATGTCACTGAGCTCTGTAAAGTGGGCAGAATTTTTTATGATTTTTTTCCAGGCTGCGTTGACTCATAGGAAAAAATGTGGTGTCAATTCTGCTTCCAAAAATATTACACTTTTAAAAGCTGTCTTTAAGACCTTGCAGATCTGTCAGGCATCTTTTAAATGAATGTGAACATTCTGGATTATATCAGGTCACTTTATATAACCTTTCATGCCTCTGCAGGCACCTTATTTTGCCTTCTGGGCAATTATTATTGAACTGATCTAGTTATCTGCAAATGTGGAGTGTAACTGTAGGAGTAATTGTCCAGTACAGTTGAGAATAAAAGCCAAAGACTTCTCATCATGAGTTTTATTCACATCTTTGAAATGCTTTGAAATGCAGAGTTCAGTAAATTGATTTGCTAGATGCTGGTTGTTGTTCAGAATGGTCTTGTATGCCCATTACATGGCAGTGTAAGGCAGTGGGGAAGCAAAAAGTCTACTATTGGAGCCTTCCATGTTTTGCTTGACATACAAAAATTTGCAGGTTGAACTGAGTCACCTTTTAAGGAGAACCAACACATGTCAAAGTTGTTCTGTTCTTCTTTAGTCTTTAGTCAACCCACAAAGCAGCAGCTACAACCTTGCACCAGCAAATGGGCATTGCTAGCTCAACACCAGTCTTAGAAGAGCAAACCAGTAAACAAGTTATATCATGACTGTATGAGAGGCAGCAAAGACGGGGAGATATCTTCTTTATCCCTCAACAAAAGTCAATAGACTGCTTTGTTTTGGACCTCTTTTGCATCACAAGCCCCTATGGAGTTTGCAGAATAACTAGAAACACAACAGAGTATTTACCTTCATACTGACAATTGCTACTCGGAGATTTGTTCCGCCTAGATCCACTGCCAGAGCACTCTGTGTCTCTAAAATATGGTCAATATCTTGAGAGATATTATCTTTGACAGGAGGAAAACAGAATTTCTTTTGCAATGGTTCTTTGAGGTCAATAGATTTAAGGAACTTCAAAATCCTTGGAACAGCATTGCCATCTCCATATATTTTCGAGCTAAAATACAAAAAAGAATTCATGTAATTGGAAATAACACTGCAATCTATAAAGTTCTTGGTATGACAGAAGAGTTTAACAGCATCATTACAATATTATCATCTGGCTACTCTGACAATACTGCAGCTCACACTATGAAAGTCTGTCATGAGATATGGTACACAGTGACAGTATTTTAAAGAACACACATAGATCTTTCAAGTCTAGCCCTAGCTCCATTTTGGAATATGAAACTGGAATGTAGACAACTGGAAACTAATGATGCCAAAACCCCAATAAAATTAAGTTTAATGAAGGGACCCACACCACAAAGCAGAAATAAAAATATGGACAGTTTATGTATTTGCTACAAATCAAATAAGATGTACTTATCACACAGATGCCAACTACGTGATAATAAACTGTACATTCATGTCAGTTTGCAACATACCTGTTTCTAAAATATCATACATGGTGTCAGATACTTATTATTAAAATATTCAGTTTTTACTGCTCTGTTTAGATTGTTAAGAAACACTGCTTTTATCCTTGTCCTTAGTTGAACAAATATTAGGTATCGAAGTTTATAAGAACTTACATGTTAGAGAAATGAGGGTCAATACTCATTAGGGCTGAGGAATAAGGAAAAGCACCTTCCTAAAATTCTGCACTTCCCTGGAAGCTTGTGCTCAGGACTCTATGCATCATGAAGTCAAATCAGCTACCCAGTACTGTGTCACAGAAACACAAAATAGCTTGAGTTGGTAGTGACCTCTGGAGATCATCTAGGCCAACCTCTGCTACAAGGCAGGGTCACATTGAGCAGGTGACACAGGAACTCATTCAGGTGGGATTTTAATGTCTCCAGGGAGGGAGACTCGAACATACCTGGGCAGTCTGTGCCTGTCTCAATGGATCTGCTACCCTCAATGTAAAGCTCTTCTTCATGTGGAGGTGTAACTGGTGTTTTGGTTTATGGCCGTTAGTTCTTGTCCTGTTGCTGGGGTCCATTGAGAAGAGTCTGGCACCATCGTCTGGGCACCCGCCTTAAGAGATATTTTCATGTATTGAAGAGATCCCCCCTCTCAGTTGTGATTTGTCTTCTCTAGACAGGGCCAGCTTCCACATTCTCTCTCTCTCCCCTTGGAAGAGAGATGCTCCAGACCCCAGATAACAGAAACACAGAATAAACTAGGCTGGAAAAGACCTTTGACATGATTGATTCCAACCTGTGACCTAACGTTATCAGCTAAATCACAACACTGAGTGCCTTATCAAGTCTTTTTTTAAACACATCCAGGGACAGCAACTCAACCACCTCCCTGGTAGCCCATTCCAACGCCGAAGCATTTTTCTAATATCTAGCCTAAACTTTCCCTGGAGCAGCTTGAGGCTGTGTCCTCTCATCCTGTCACTGGTCGCCTGGGAGAACAGGCCAACCCCCACCTGGCTACAGCCTCCTTTCATGGAGTTATACTGTGAGATAAGGTTCCACCCAAGCCTCCTTTTTTCCAGGCTAAACTACCCCAGCTCCCTCAGCCACTCCTCACAGGACCTGTATTCCAAGCCCTTCACCAACCTTGTTGCCCTTTCCTGCATGAATTCAAGCATCTCAACATCCTTCCTAAATTGGGCAGCCCAGAACTGGACACAGCACTCAAGGTGAGGCCTCACCAGTGCTGAGTACAGGGGAAGAATGTCTTCCCTGCTCCTGCTGGCCACACTATTCCTGATCCAGGCCAGGATGCCATTGGCCTTCTTGACCACCTGGGCACACTGCTGGCTCATGTTCAGCTGCTGTCACCAGTACCCCCAGGTCCCTTTCTGCCTGGGCACTGTCCAGCCACACTGTCCCCAGCCTGTGGTGCTGCAGGGGGTTGTTGTGACTTAAGTCTTGGACCTGGCACTTGGACTTGTTAAACCTCACATTGTTGGATTTGGCCCAGCTATCCAGCCTCTCCAGGCCCTTCTGCAGAGCCCTCCTACCCGCTAACAGATCAGTGCTCACTCCCAGCATGGTGCGTCATCTGTAAAATTACTGATGGTGGACTTGATCCCCTTGTCCAGATCATCAATGAAGATATTAAACAGAACTGCTCCCAGCACAGATCCCTGGGAGCTCCACTGGTGATCAGCCCCCATCTGGATGCAGCACCATTCACCACCACTCTCTGGGCCCAGCAGAGTGCTCTTCTCCAAGCTGTGGACTGCCAGCTTTTTCAGGCAGATGCTGTGGGAGACAATGTGTGCTGGTTTGAAAGCAAAA
>VXBN01004769.1:0-26427 GCA_013397395.1 Sinosuthora webbiana
TGCCAAAAGGTGGGGGCAAAGATAGCGCGGACGAAACTTTCCTCTCGTGATAAAAGCGGGCGGCGAAGGGCCGGGGGGACAAAAGATCTCAGTTTCGGGGAACCGGGGACTCCCGGATCGCCGTGGCCGGAGCATCTTCTCCGGGAAGGGAAGCTGCCTGGGGGCTTGCTCCTCATGGCCGCTTAGGATGCTTAGGATGCCTCGCTTTCCCCCCGAGCTCCCCGAGCTGTCCGGCAGCCCCGGGGCTCTGCCTTCGGCTCCCGGACAGCTCCAGCACCGCGGACAGCGGCGGCGGAGCGCCGGGGAAGCGCGGGATGCGCGGGCACTGCGCGGCTCGGCGGCTTCGGAACGGGAATTCTGCTCCGGGAGGATCGGGAGAAGCCCCCAGAGGTGTCCCCGCTGTTAAAATCCTCCCCCCCGAGGCTCTCCCTGCTGGGCTGGGAGATTCACCCAGGGCCACTAAACTTTCCTGAGCGGAACGAATGCGGGAGCTGGGAGCAAAGACATTTTAAAAAAATTCCGTCTTTCCCACGAGCTCGCTGGAGGTTGTGTTTTTTTTCAGGGCTGTTTTTCGCGGCGGTTCTCTGTAAAGCTGTTACAGGTGACTGCATCCCCCAGCAGGACCGTTCACACACACACACACACAGCGCCCGTGAAAGGAGAAATTGTGAGGAATGCCCAGCCTGGGCTGGTTTGCCTGCAGGAGGAAAACTCGTGGAGAAATAGCGCTTTGGAAGGAATTGCACTCTTAGCTCAGGGAGCCATCCCACTGCTGAGGGGCACAGTTTGCACAGGTGGAGTTTGTGTCGGTCAGCTCGTTGGAAAAACACCCCCTGGCAGAGCCCTCTTCCCCTCAGACAGCTGGTGATGAGTTTAAATAAATATAAAAAGCGAGGGGGGGAAAAAAAGTGTTGTGGTTAGTGATGATGCACCAACAGCCAGGATACATTTCTTGCTCTGATGGGTTGTAAATCATCGGCTCAGCTCAGCTATACCTATCTCATTCCAGCAGTTACATATGCAGTTATTACCTCAGACTAGGGGAAGAATTAGTCTAGGAAAGCAAACAACATAATTAATACTATTCACTGGGGGAGATAGAGATGGATTAGTCACTTTTGGGCTGTTCACTGTGTCAGGATGTTCGTTTTTCATTAAGCAAAAGGAATTTATTTGATCTTGCCTCGGTGCTGATAGGCAGTAAACTATAGGTACATGGAGAGTTATTGGTTTGGAATCCGAATTCCCTGGCATCTCTGGGTTGTGCTTTAACTTAGCAATCTATCAAACCACACCAGGACTGGTTTCCTGCTTCTGCCTGCCTTCCTCCTTTGCTTATAAATTCTCTGTCTCAAAGAATTCTGGAAGAGACAAACACATGGGTGAGTCCTAGTCAAGCATGAGAGTTAATTCGGTTTTTTATTTACTCCTGGCAATGCCCAGGGTGGGCATTCCTGGGAGGGGTTTAGTGGAAACGTGTCCCTGATGATCCTTAAGGTCCCTTTTAACCCAAACGATCCCGTGGTTCCCTGCAGGGGCTCCAGGCAAATTCCTTGCTGAGAATAACAAATCCTTTTTCATGTAAATCCAAATTTCGCCCTGACTCCACCTCTGGAGTGAACTAATGAGTTAAGCCTTTATGGAAATGGAGACCTGGATATTTTAATGCTGGGCCTCCCGTTTCCAAGCCTATCTCCCAGGGAATAATGGGAATAAAGGCCTGAACTGTGAGTACAAGCTCGGGAACTCATTACTTTCCTGTGGGAAAATGAGAAGTAATAGAAGCCAACTCTTCAGGGCAGTTACCAAACCATTTGCAATACTTGAAGTTATTGATTTCCTTACATAAGGCAGGGCTCCTGCAGTGTCACAACAATGCCATCAGATCATTACCAAATGATTTTGCCTCATAAGCAAACAAGGGGAGAATTAATTATAGCAGCACCAACCGAAAGCCCCACAACCACAGCCTCAATTAGTTGAAAAACACATTTCTTTGTGGCATTTCTGCCAGTGAATTTGGGCCACGTTCAGCTTGAGCTTCCCAAGATACATCATTTCAACTGCTGAAAAGACTTGTTTTTCACAAGCATGTGTTTGGAGCCTTGTTTTGCAGTCATTTTGCTGTAACTTGGAAGGAAAGTAAGATCTCTCCTTCAAACTATGTAAGAGAAACAGGATTTCATTTATATTTTGAAAAAATCCCCATCACAAGGGATATATTCAAGTATTTCACAATAGGTTTAGGTATAAGGTTTATGTTCTTTCTTTCACCTCTCAGGAACTCTGGACACTGTTGGTGCAGGGTTACTGTGTTTGTGATGATCTTCTCATGGTATTTTTACATATACAAACAGTTTCATTCAGGACTTGTCTATATCCTTCTATAAAAGTAAGAAGTAAAATAATTCACATTAACGCTCTCCCAAATAAATTAATTTACATCTGAAGCAGCAGTGCTTGACACAATGTAAAGATCCCATTTCTGTTGTGTAATTTCTTGGGTTTTCATTGCTGTTAAAAGCTTTGCACCTCTGTTCAGTGCTTCCATCACCTCCTTCCTCCAGGATGTTACTTTTTATATGGGACAGTTAAGCCCTGGCAGTTTCTAAAAAGATATAAAAGATGTAAGGTTTAGGTTAATGTGTTATATGGATGTACAATTTTAACTGGTGGAGGCAGTTTGATACTAGGAAACTGTATTCCAAATATATTAAGTATTAATATTTATATATTGATTAAGTATTAATATTTATATATTGGTTGTGCAGAATGTGATGTTTCTGAACAAACCCCAGATTTACCAAACAGCAAACCCAAGGGAAAAGTTTTAATCTCATTCCCACTTGGCTTTCTGGAAGATTTTTTTTTTTTTTTTTTTTTTTTTTTTTTTTTTTTTTGGCTTTCAGTCACTTGGCTTTTGGAGGTTTTCTCCAGATGCTTTGCTGGAATGCTGCTGATGTTGAGAGTACGATTTTTATGTTTTATTAATAGCTGGAATAGAAGTATTGAACAATTGGAGGTTACTGAATCCCGTTTTTCCACGCAGCGCTGCAATTTTTAATGATGCCCAAGGACACTGGCTGGTGGAGGCTGGAGTCCTTCTGGCAGAGCCTCATGACTGTGTTGTGGGGTCTCTGCCAAAAGGACATCCCAAACCAGCCCATCCCAACCCCACACTCTGCAGGAATATCAATGGGATCAGTCCTGCCCACGCAGGTTCTGGAGGAGAAAAACCTCGGTGACCAAAACTCTTGTGGAGAGACTGGAATTTTTCCGTCCTTTCCTGTCCATAAGGAGGCTCAGAGCACCTTTAACCCCTCATTTAACTCCTCACCTCCTCCTCATTTAACTCCTCACCCATGATCTGCCTCACAGAATATCCCCCAGGGTCAGGGGGATTTGGCAGCTGAGGAAACACACCTTGCTTCCATTTGGAAAGCTCATTAAAGTGGATTTTTGCAGTCTATTCACGAGCTCCTGCATATGGCCAGCAGAACATCCTGTCCTCAGACACAGGACAAAAAAAAACCCAAAAAAACAATAACAAAGTGGGGAGATTTTCAAGTTTTTCAAAAATAGGCAATTTCTACCCTCAGAGTCACACAGTGCCCAGTAAAATTGAAGAATTATAGAATCACAGAATGGTTTGGATTGGAAAGGATCTTAAAAATCATCTTGTTCCAGCCCCCTGCCATGGGCAGGGAACCTTCCCTTAGAGTCCCACCCTTGAACACCCATTGAAAATCTTCACGAGTGCAAGGGCTCTCCACAGCCCTGACTGCAGAATGCCCAAATTTATGCCAGAGGTTGCACAAGAAGCTTTAACAGAACTGCCAAGGGCTGGTCAGAAAAGTTTTTTGTTTTTTTTTTTCCAGAGTAATACTCAAAAGAGCTTTGAATTAAAAAATAGCCACAAGGCAAAAGCCCATTCTGCTGCTATTTTCCACTTACAACCTCAGGTTAGACATTAATGGCAGCTGGAAGTCTATATTCACAATATCCACCAATCTCCAGCTGGAAATTATTTGCTTCCAAGAAGTATTTACTTTCTTGTCTCACTCTGGTATGAGAATAACAGAGTCCATCCGAGGGCAGAGCCTGCCTTGCAGTCAGAAAACCCTCAACATTTGCACACACAGCTTGCAATCCTCAGGAGTAAATTATGATTCCACAGAGATTTAAGGGTTGTTTTTTTTTAAAAAAAAGCATCTGCATTAACAACTCTGTGTGTGAGTGAGGACAGTGAAGGTTCAAACACTTAAACCAGGGAGCCTCTCATTAATTAATCCTGACTGCCAGAGACCTCCCCACCCTTTCTGGCCTTGTCCATACTGAGGGAGCTCAGCTTCAGACTCTGACACCTCTGTGGACACCCTCAGAAAAACCTCACAGCCACAGGAAGCCTCTGATTCATCCTAAAACTGAGCAACAGGGTGCCCAGATTTGCTGTGGCTGCCCCTGGATCCCTGGCAGTGCCCAAGGCCAGGTTGGACATTGGGGCTTGGAGCAGCCTGGGACGGTGGGAGGTGTCCCTGCCCATGGCACTGGATGATCTTTAGGTCCCATCCAACCCAAATCATTCTGGGATTTTATGAGTTTGGGGTGCTGGCACAGATGTAAATGTGAAGTTTGGCTTTGAGGCCTGATCCTCATGTGCCCCATGGCTAAAGGAGCTTAGAGACAGTTTGGGTGGGGAAAGGTGCCTCCATATACCCCTGGATATGGTTCCACAGCCCATCACAGGCCTGCAGAAACAGCCTCAGTCTTGACTTAATCTCATTTCACCCCCTTTGACCCGTGTTGGGTCTCTAAATTCAGCTGTGCCTTCAGGAAGAGCAGTCCCAGGTCTGACTGCTACTGCCACAGCAGTGATGGCATTTCAGAGGCAAATAAACCCTGAAGATCAGGGGTTTGTACACCTGGTCTGGATTATCCCACATTCCTCTCATCTGTAGAGACTCTTGGGGGCTGACCTGAGGAAGCCACCATGGAGAGGATTTTTTGGGGACTCTCTGGAGCAGAACACTGGGGCTTGTTTCCCATTGAAAGCCAAGTGCTGGCATTTGTGCTGATTTCTCAGAAAAAAAAACAAGAAAACCAACAACACCAAAAAAACCACCAAACAAACCCAAAACACTTCTGGACAAGAAAACAATAACGTGTAGATTGAAAGGGTGAAACAGGAGGCTGAGGGAACGAGTGGCATGATGAGAGCCTGCACGAGAGCATCGTTAATTCAATGCTCTAATCAACTCTGTTCTGCAGTGCTTTATCACAACCATCCCTGCTCCAGCCTCTCCAGCTCAGAGCACTTTGCAGCATTGCAGGAAATCCTCTGCTTTTTCGCTTCCCATTAAAAAAAAAAAAATAATCTCATTGTGCCTTGTCAATACAGACAACTTTGTCAATGAAAGCAAAGGAGGAATTATCTTGTAATTTAGTATTTATCATAATCAAGAGCAGGGGTTCATTAGAACAATGAGCAATTGTCAAATTATTTCTCAGAGCAGTTATTTGAAGAATGAGGAGAGAGTATTTCCTACCTTCCTGCTTTTTCTCCCACCATCTCCTGCTGACACTCAGAGCCTGCAGTTTCTATCAGCCTGCCAGATCAATTTCCCATTCCTGAAAAGAAGCATTTATGTTAAATGATTGTAATTAAGAACCTCCTTACAGCTCAATAGCTGTCTGGACACGCAGAGGTAATTCCCCATCGATTTCCATGGGGCCAGGTTTTCACGGGAAGATCTTCAAAAGGCAATGCCAGCTTTGGGAGTGCAGCTTCCCTGGCCTCCTTAGAGTGTCTTAGAATGGAGTCATGGAATCATTAAGGTTGGAAAAGACCTTAAAAATCATCCTGTGACTGGTCTGCACTTTGTCCCCAGCCCAGAGCTCTGAGTGCCACATCCAGGCCTTCCTTGGACACCACCAAGGATGGGAACTCCAAACCTCCCTGGGCAGCTCTTCCCAAGGCCTGAGCACCCTTTCCAGGAGGAAATTGCTCCTGAGCCTCTCCTGGCACAGCTTGAAGCCATTTCCCCTTTTTCTGTCCCTTGTTCCCTGGGAAAAGAGACCAAATCCCCCCCTGGCTGTCCCCTCCTGTCAGGGAGCTGTGCAGAGCAATGAGGCCTCCCCTCAGAACATCAATGAAAAGAGCTGATGCTCATCAAATCCAAAGGGAAACTCCAAAAAGTCATTTTATTCCATCAAGGACCTCAGGAGGCTTCTAGAGACGAGGCACAGTTTGGTGCCTCAAGTTTCACGGGGTGAAATTGTAATTTGATCCTCCAGTAATTAAACCACCGTGGCCATCTACAGGTGCAGAGGGTGTGGGAGATGAATCCCTGTCTGCAGAGCTCCCTCACAGAGCTGTGCCCACTAAACTTCTTTCCATTGTCCCGCATCTCTCTCTTCCTGCCTGGCTTATAAAAACACCAAGTTTGTGCAGAAGTCAGGTTTATTTTTTTATCTCACATGGTTCCTGACACTCTCCAGCTGCAGCCTGAAGTGGCTCAGTGCTGGCCTTGGACTCCCAGAGCTGGAACCAGCAGCAGGGGCAGGGAGAGCACAGGTGGGCAAGGAGATGGAAGGAGGCCTTTTTAACTAATTAAAGAAACAGAGGCTGTTTAATGATCTCAGGATTGCCATCGACTGCAGCAGGCTGCGGATCAGTGTCAGTGCAGAGAGGGAAGGGAAGGGAAGGGAAGGGAAGGGAAGGGAAGGGAAGGGAAGGGAGCTGTGCCAGCTTTGGTGAGTTCTCAGTGTGCTGCTGGCTTTGTCTGGTACAAGTGCAGGAGAGCAGAGCTGTTAGATAAGAAGTGAATAAAATGTCTCACTTAGTTCTTGACTGGATGGGAGCTGGGGATTATCAAACCTTCACCCAGCAGCACCTGTAGAGGGGAGGAGGGGGAAGGGGGCAGCTGGATCCCAGCCCATCAGTGCATCCCATCATGGTGTGTCCACAAGCTGGGCACGTCCCACCAAACCCAGTGCCTCTCCAGCCATCTCAAAATCCAGGGCTGGTGCGATTCCCTGCACAAGAACTCCAATACTTCAGGTAGTTAATCATGTTCAATAAACTAGATACATGTTTATCTCAGCCGAGTGTCCCACAGGGATGTGAGCAATCCTTGGGAAGCTGCTGGGTTCTGTCTAGGAGGCATAATTACGTTAAAGCATAAAGTGCATCCCGAGCCTTCCCTGACTACAAACAAAGCAGTGTTCATCTACTTCCCCCAAACACACCAAAGTTACCACTAAAAGCTGCAGGAGAGACAAACAGAACGTTGTAGTGACCAAGAAAACATTTCAGCAGCATCTGCAAGGTTCTAGTGATGGTGGCTGTAATTGCACGTTGGACATTTACAACGGGATGTTAAGGATTGGTTGACTGAAGGTGTTCTCCACACATTCACCACCACTAAACTTTTCCCTAAAGCTTAAAGATTTAAGGGTGACCCTAAACTTCTGCTGCAGTTCCAAATTCCAGCTGAGTTCTTTGTTTCTATCCAGAGGAAGGAAAGGATATCAAAATATTTATATATCAAAATATAAGATGGTTAAAATTTGGAGGGGGTGGGAAGGAGAAGAGCTTGAGAGAGAAGGGAAAACGATATACAAAAAATAAAAAGGGGGGGGGGGATGGGAAAAAAGCCCTAGAATTGGATCATAAAAACTCCCATATTTGGAATAGTCCATTCCACAGTTCTGGGACAGCTCCCTGGAATTTAGTTGACCTGCAACATCTGGATGTTGCTGATGATTGTTTTCTACCCCTTGCAAGTGGCCAATTTGTGGTCTGAGCTACAGCAGTGAATTCACTGACACAATACCACCAAAGCCTTTGTCTTCTGGATATATGGGAAATATCTTTCCTTGAACAATTATTTTTTATAAACTCCAGAAAAGAAAGAGGATCCTCTGTGTATAAGCAGGAAATGCCTGGTGTTGACACGCTGCATTCCAGCAGTGATTGCTGCAGGAAAGAGCTTTGCTCTTCCATGCAATAAGACACAAGGACAGCAGATATGAAGCCAATTTACCTCCAGAACTTCAACAGAAATACCATATAAAGTCAAAGAAAATAATAATAATAATAATAATAATAATAATAATAATAATAATAATAATAATTTTAAAGAGCAGAACTCATGGTTTGTTTGTTTTGCTTTTAATTCCAGCTGCTTTCAGAAGGCAGACTGGTGGGTTTGGGCACAACTCAAATATTAGAAGAGAATTAAGCGGGAAAATCAGGTAGGGCCATGGAATTAGAGCAGAGGAAAGATTTATGATATTAGCATGAGAAGAAATAATAATAACAAAAGGAAGTGGAGGGATCCTTGCAAGAAATGCTCAGGAATAGTAAAACCCACCAAGCTGCTACAGAAATAGAATCACAGAAAATATGAGATCTTCTAAATGCATTTTAGTCAAAGAGCATTAAAGTCTCTCCGTTCACTTCAAGGGGCTTCATATCAGACCTTAAATGTAAATTTCTTTTAAGCAGGCTGGCATGTAGGAGAGAGAGGTCTGACATGCAGCCTCCTTAGCACATCCCAGGATGACTTCATTCCTTCAGACTGGCATCAGAAATATTTGTACAATCCAGACTCAACTCTGTTCCCATTTGTGCTTTTTTGGTGTAAAATCAGAGCCAGGGAAGTTGATCCCACAACACATTCTAGAAACCTCTGCAAATACTCCAAATTTTTTCCCACCGTGGTGAGTTTAGGTGGAGTTTCTCACATTTGGCCACAACACCAGCACACGGTGCCCCACTGGGAGTTTTGCATCTCCCCAGGATTAAAAAAGCACATTTTCAACAGAGGTGGACGTGCACCAACCCAAACATTTACCAGGAGCTGGAGCCTGAATGTTTCTGCAGGATCTTTAATTAAAGATCAGCCTGCCTTAGGTCCAGAGCATGGATTTGGGAGTAAATATGAAAACAGATTTCAAAGCAGCTTATTTTAAAATTAATGACTGCTGGCACCTGCACGGAACGTCAGTCAAGAGCGGTCGAGGTGAGCACAGCTGAAATGGTGAAATAAAAATATTAAGCCATCTGTTAATGTTTTACATATTATTTTTAGTAATGCAGGGGGTAAAAAAAAAAGAGTCAGATTTGTTCCTACTTCCCCTTAATGAAGTTTTCCAGAAATAAGTAGTGCACTAACAGGGCTCTTGACAATTTATGGCAATAACCAGTCCATAAAAAGCCCATTAAAAGGACAAGTGAGATTCGAACCATCAAATGCGTAGGCAGGGCCACCCCATAAGTTCCAAGACAAAAACCAGCCCAGGAGCTGGGCTGTGCAGTTGGGAAGGGTGGGAGCAAACAGTGGCAACTGAAATGGCAAGAAAAATCTTCATTTTGTTCTCGAGAACAACGCCTCGGGCACCCTCCTTGTGAGCAGAAGAGGGAGAAAAATCCAACTTCACTGTTTGCAAACTACGCAGAGGAAGAACTGTAAATTTCCACAACAATTCCTGGCTTCAGGTGAATTTCTCATTTCAGTGAAATCTGAAGTTGGATCCAAAGCACATATTCCACATTTCAGCACAGTCACAGTCTAAAAATTGCGTTTTTGTGAGTTGACCTCGGATGAATTGACCATCAGGAAAAACCACAAGCAAAAAAACAAACCAAAACAAAACCCCACATACACACACACACACACACAAAAATATTAAAAAACCTAAATTTCAAACCTAACTCTCCAGTTCTAATTGGAATTATCAAAGCCATACCCAATAAATGAGAATTAGCCCTTCTGCTCAATCTCACACCAGTGTGGGAGGGAAAAAGGAGGGGGATCAGTGTAGCTTGATGCAGCTGGATAAACATGAATTAATGATTAGTAGAGAGGTCAGAATTAGAACTGTTAGAACTCCAAGTTTAAAAAAAAAGTTTTAAAAGTTCCTCTCCCCAAGTAGAAATGCTCATAAAATTAACTGGAAAACAAAATGTTTTATCTTTATACTGCCTGTGATGCTTTCTCCTGAGCCAATATGAAGGATTTAATCATGTACAAGGACCTGACCTCGTGTGTCCTCCCAACTTCCAGGATTTTGGTGCATGTGGAAAGACTCTTGCCCAGTGTGTGTGTAGTTATTACCCTGATTTAACACCTATCATGGATCTTAAATGAACTCAGGAAAAAACCCAAGGAAAATACAAATATAAGAATTGTTATATAATTTCACAGAATTACAGAAAAATAGATTAGAAGGGAGCTCTAGAGGTCCTTCACAGGTGCCAAGAAGAGGGAACAATCCCATTCCTCAGCCAGTTTTCCCCAAAGCATCCCAGTGCACGTTCAGCCTTCACTGCTGGAGGTTGTGCAGCTGATCCAGGTGAAAGTGGAGCTTTGTGGAGCTCCCAGATTTTATCCCACACTGGGTTGGTTCCCAGCCTGTGTTGATGCATGGGCTGCTCTTTTCCAACTGCAGGACTTGGTGTTTTTCCTTGTTCAGCTTCATGAGGTTCTTGACAGCCCATTTTTCTTTTTTTATTTTTTTTTTTTCTGAGAGACATCCCTGTGCATCCACTGCTCCTTCCAGTTAGGAGTCAGCTGGAGGCTGAGATTTCCTTTTGGTGCCCCAAAAGGAATCAACCCCCAAGGGGCACCAGGAGCTGTGAGATTTGAATCTGCAGACCCTTCAAAGGCCAAGCCCATTTCCCACTCCTCCTTACAATCCATCCATCCACTCCCATTTGTCCCTTTTTTTGGCCAGCAAAACTGTGGGATGATGTTGAAAGTCTTGCTAAAAACTTGCTGCTCTTCCCCCACCCACAGATGCAGAAATTTTGTGGTAAAAAAGTTGTCAGATTGGCCAGCCATGGATTAATTTGTTGCCTTCTGGAGAGGTTGTGTTTTCTATATCCCTGGAAGTGTCCAAGGCCGGGTTGGATTTTTTTCTTGGAGCAGCCTGGGACAGTGGAAGGTGTCCCTGCCCATGGCAGAGGTGGAACTGGATGAGCTTTAAGGTCCCTTCCATCCCAAAACATTCTATTATTCTACATTCTCCAGCTCTAAATCCAAGCTGGCTGTTCCTCACCATGTTCTAGTATTTCATCTTTCTGTAAATAGCTTTTTTTTTTGAGAATATATTCACTAGTTTTCCCAAGTGAGTTAAGGAAAGTTAATCAGCCTGTCGTTCCCTAAATCCACCTTCTTTTATTCCCCTTAAAAGGACAATAAATCATTTCCCTGTTAGAGCCATAGGGGAATTTTTGATGTAGTTTCATTTTAAATGTTTTCATGTTCGTTACTCTGATTTTTAGATTTCATAATTCATTCCACTTGGAACATCCTTGTCTCTTGGTGCTAACTTGGCTGATTCTCAGGGTATAACTTGATTTTCTGTGCGAACAGTCCATCACTGGATGATTTCTTGGCAATCTTTTTCAGATTTGTGTCACATTTCTGGAAGGTTTATATTTCATTTCTAAAGCCTTCTCACGCAGAAAGGAGGTGCACAGCATCCCAGGCCAGGAGTGGGTTTGGAATTTTCCTTTATGAAGTGTTAACACTGATGAAATTCCTGCCCTCACTAAATACTTTAATTCCATCCTCTCCACGTGCACAGGCACTGGAATCGGAGTAATTTGAGAAACTTTCAAGTCGTTTGCAACAAAATAAAGGTCAATAAAAGGGGTTTGATCATTCAATTGGCAAATATTTGTAGTGTGAGCAGCTCTGCACTGCCAGGGCCCACAGAGAATAAACAATTCTTCAGGAATTTTGCTCTAGTTGCTTCTGAGCCCCTCCTTGTTTGCTTCTGATATTTCCAAGTGGATATTTTTGATCCCAGCCAAACATGAAAGGTGGCGGCTGCTTTTGAAGTGACTGAGAGTTTCCCAGCTCATTTCAGTGGGAATAAATTGAAACCCTTAATTACATTTTGTCATCTCTATCAATCTTTGTGGAGGAACTTCAGCACAGTGATATTTTCCTCATAGGCATATCCTTGTGGGATAATAATTGAAAATGTGAATTAACTGCATTAACTATCACATAATCAGGGTTTTTTTTTTTTTCCTAAGTCAAATTTCTGATTGACTTAACTGCTACAGCAGTGACTTGAATTAAACAGCTGCCATTTTGCCATTAAAAGCAGAGCAAGAGGATTACAAAGAATTCTGAAACAAATAAATCCTGGCTCCACTTTGCTTTTGTACAAACTGTTTTCTCCAGTTTCTCTCTCAGCTTCATGACTACAGACACCTCTAGACTATAGCCAAAGCCATCAGAGCTGTTTCAGGTGCTGAAATAAACTAAATATTCATTATTTACTCCCCCTCAAGTGGCTGATTTTTGCCTCACCTTCTTTTCCCTTTGCTCCTTCTCCTGCTTCTTACATCTGTAGCAAAATAAAAAAGAAAAGAAAAGAAAAAAAAAAGTCTTTTCTTTTTCCCATTCAGTTTTTCAAGGCTGCTGAACAAAGCCTTTTATCCCCACTGTGCCTTTGTAGATGTGCCACAGTTGCCCTCCACACTTGGATGGATTTCCCACATCCCTCCTGAAGCTGTTCTTCCCTTTTCCTCAATAAATATTAACCACAAAGCTCAGGCTCACAAGAGTATGTTGACAAGTGGGTGAATGATCCTGTTTTGAGGAGTAGGCAAATTTTAATTTGCTCAGATTACATGGGAGTAAGTTCCATTCTTTAGCACAGACCCTCACCTGTTCTGGAAAGGTTGTTGTTTCCCGACTGGATATATATATACTGGAATGATAAATTTTGTCCTCGAAATATGAGGACAAAATATTCTGTCTTCAAAACATGAGGACAAAATATTTTGTCCTCAAAAGATGAGGCTGAGAAGTGCCAAGAAACCCTTCAGAATACAAACCACAGGCAGGCAGGAAATGCCATTTTCTAAACAAAAAAGCAATTAACCCTTATTAACCTGTGCCCCTTCCACAGGCAAGGGGCCAAGATGAAAGAACAGAGTCTTTACTAAAAAAAAAACAAAACAAAACAAAAAAACAAAACACAAGGAGAGTTTATTTTAGGGAACAAACCTGTGGCATCAGGACAGGGACCTGGAGGGTGACACTGCAGGGCTCTGTTTGTCCTCCCTCAGATCCATCAAAGGCTCGGGGCGTTCAGTGGACACACGCTCTGTGCAAAATCAAATAGTGGTTCTCTCCTAATTCCCAGCATTTTGAACTCTTTAAGTGGCATCTGAAAGAGAAGCTTTTCTCCTGCCTCTAGCAACTCCCACAGAAAGAGGAACATTTGGAGCTTAGCACGGTTCCAGTAGATGCAGCACACGGCTGCATCTCTCAGCTCCACAGCAGTGACAGGGCCAGGAAAGGAGGATCTGATGGAAATAGATGCAACAAGAATTCCAGGGCAAACTCCTGTAAACAGTCACTTATTTGCACCAAACAAGAATCTCGTGCTTATCACCCAGTTATCCGTGTTTTTGTCAGGTCACTGGATGAAATCCTTGGGCTGCAGCAGCTCATTACACACACACACACAGAGATGGACACTTTGCCTGGCACAGTTATCCTCTAATCTGAATAATTCCCATGAAAGAACTGCGATTTTAGCTGTCACAAACTGAGGCTGTTCACCTTTCTCCTGGATTTCCGTGCTCCATCCCACTGTCACTTTTCCTCCCCGAGCAATTCCTGCCTCTCCATGCTGCTGCAGCATTACATAACCACCCCTGTGCAAAAGCTGGAGGAAAACCCAGCTCAAAGAGCCCAGCCCAGCACAGCCACGTCCAGGTGCCTCCTTGGAGAAAGGCACAAACTCAGAGCAGAGCAATTCCCACTGGAATTGCAGTGCTGGGATGGAGAGAGGAGAGGATGATGTGCAAACAGCAGAGTCCATGAGAATACAGCACCTTTGTAAAGCTGCTCATATTCCAGGGAAGAATTCCAGTCTTTCCCTCAGTAAGGGTGTGAATTTCTCTCAAGGTGCCTGAACAGGGATTAATAGAAAACATTAAATGAGTAGAAATACTTGTTATTTATTAAAATCCCTCCATTCAATATGCACATAAGGCCTTCAGCTCCGTTCTGGGCATACAGAGCATGGAACAAAGACTTCATTTATACCCAAAACTTCAGTGGGGTGCTGTTGCCTGGAGAATTATTCCCACCAAGAGCCAAGACACAGGAATACACTCACAGTAATACTGCTGTGCAACTTTCAGAGCCCAAGTTAGCAATTCTCTGCAAGAAAATGTCTCACCTTTAATTCACCCCAGGATTCAGTGTCTGCCTTAAAACGAAACAGGAAAATTCATTTGGGATAACTGTTCAGTAAGGCACTGGCCCAGCAGCTCTGGGCTACAAAAAAAGCTACAAAATACAACATGGAGGATGGAATTTTAAATATAACATGTTGTATTTAGGTTAAATTAGAGAGCATCACAATGTGCATAACCAAGAGCATGAACATTTTAACACAGGACATCTCAAAGACCAAGCAGTAGGTCATGGAATCATGGAATTATAGATTCATGGAATGGTTTGGGTTGGAAGGGACCTTAAAGCTCAACCAGTTTCACCTCCTGCCATGGGCAGGGACACCTTCCACTGTCCCAGGCTGCTCCAAGCCCCAATGTCCAACCTGGCCTTGGACACTGCCAGGGATCCAGGGGCAGCCACAGCAAATCTGGGCACCCTGTGCCAGGGCCTGCCCACCCTGCCAGGGAACAATTCCTGCCCAATTTCCCATCTAAACCCACTTTCTGTCAGTTTGAAGCCATTCCCCCTCATCCTGTCACTCCAGGCCATCATGAAAAGTAACTCTCCATCTTTCTTGCAGGCTCCCTTTGTCAGTATTATCATCTTTAGATGATTGCAAAGCTTTTGCCACAGACCCAGTGTCAGCATAGAGAAAGAGGAGGGATGAACTCGGGCATCTTCATCTTTGTGACACTTTGATGTGGCACTTGGGGACGTGGGCTCGTGGTGGCCTTGGCACTGGTGAGGAATGGTTGGGCAGGATGATCTTGGGCATTTTTTCTAACCCAAATGGTTCTGAGTTTCCAGGTGTGTGCAAACACCAGTGACTTTGGCAAGGTCTTAGAATCATTCATGAAAAGGTTCTAAGGGGGATGAAGTCAACCCATTGAAGAAATCTGGTTATTCCATTTTATTTCCTGTAATTTTTGCATCAGCACAGACAACAGGTGAGATGATCAGGATAACGAGTTCCTGGTGCAACTCCTGTGCACAGAAGGTTTGTCCAGTGCTTTTCCAGACATATTTTGCACAGGGAAGGACTCGACACAAGTGCCAGGGAGAGGAGAGGAACAAAGTCCTAATACACTGGGGATTGAAAATAGATCACTGATCTACAAGGATCAGAACATCCAATCTCTTGTGAGAAATTAGAAGAATCCCACAGATTCCAGGAGCTGTAAATTGTAGGGATTTGGGGGAATTCTGTAGAAAACTGCAGCAGTTAGGGAAAGCTCTCCCCCAGAGGAAGGGCACACCCAGAGGAATCCATATCAAGTGTTAAAAGATAAGAGATTAACTGAGCTAAGCGGAGAATTTCACACTGACCTCACAAGAACAAAGCACAGAGAGATTGTGCCATGACATTAAAGTTAATTTCTGAAAGAAATAGGGGTTAACACTGGGAGCCAAGAAACAAAGAGGAGTTCAGCCTGGAAGAGGCAACAGTAATGGCAAGAAATTTATCTGTGAGGAGATCAGCAGCAAGAAGGAAGTGCTGGGAGAGTTTTGTCCCATTTCTCAAAAGAAAGGAAAGATGCAGATGATATTTAGTAGGGTAGAGGCCTGTTGTGAGCAAGGGACTACTCAAACCAAAAAGGAAGATCCTTCCCTAAAACTGGATGGGACAGAACATAAATCTTGACGTTCTCAAATCAATTAAACCTGGAGAATGCACTAAAATCCAGTCTGAGGCAACATCAAACCTACCTCAGAATTAATGGAGAATGAGGGAAATTCCAGTGGGCTGGAAAGGACACATGTGGTGCCTGTCTTAAACTTGAAGGATGTTTGGCAGAAAACGGAAGAGAAGCTGGTGATTTATGGACCACTCACCTTAAATTAAGCTCTTTAAAAAACAAAAACCGCTTTAGGCACCAGGAAATAGAAGCCAAAATGGCTTTATCAACAGCACACATTGCATCAAACCTGCCTCATTTCATTCCACAGCAGATCAACAGGGGCTAAGAAGGAAGCTGAGGAGGGTCATATATTCTGATTTTATTAAGACGTTACACCATCTGCCACAGTGCTCTAATCAGGAAGCAGGGAAAGCTGGTCTAGGAGAAATTACCTTCTCATGGCCATAAAATTAATTGTAACACATGCCAAGGAGGAGCTACCAGGGGTGCATTGACAGCACGGAAGGATGTGTCCAGTTGGGTCTGCAGAGTGCCCAGTCCTGTCAGATCAAATAATGGGTTTAGTGTTTTAGAGGGTAAGTGTAGCATCCAAAACAACCTCGACAAAATGAAGAAAAGGTCTGAAAAACCAGGTTCAACTCTAACAGCAACACAGACTATTGCCCTAAAACAGGACTAATTGGCTACAAAAACAAAGAATAACAGAAAAACCAAGAATAATTTGCTACAATAGCAAAGGACTGGAAACAGCTAGAGAACAAAATTCCCAAACGTGCTCTGGATCTCACATGTTCCACCCTGGAATATGCGAATCAGGTCCAGGAGAAGCAGAGCATCCCACTCCTGAGAACAAGGATCCCACAAACACCTGCCTTTCTTCGTGCCTGATGACTCTTTGCCACCACAGAGCCTCTGCTTTCAGTCCTCCCAAAGTTGTTTGGCATTGCTCTGAGCCAAACGTTTCCTCAAGGTGTTCAGCACTTCAGGAATGCGGGACAGATGTTTTATCAAGCTGCTTGTGGGTTCCAGCAGCCTGGTTGTGTCTGCCAGGAGCAGATCCTGAGGGAGAAGGAAACTTCTGGCTGCCTGGCTGAGACATTTGGAGGAGGAGGAGGAGGGGGAGAAGGAGGAGGAGAAGGGCGAAGGGGAAAGGGAAGGAGAAGGAGAAGGAGAAGGAGAAGGAGAAGGAGAAGGAGAAGGAGAAGGAGAAGGAGAAGGAGAAGGAGAAGGAGAAGGAGAAGGAGAAGGAGGAGAGAGGCCTTTCCCAAGGAAGGCTCCAAAGCTCTGACTGAGTCACCCCAGGCTCAGGAGCCCATGAGCAGTTTGGACTGGGGAAGTGTTAGGAATAGATGTGGGGGTTTAGATAGGTCCCTGCCTTTTGCCCAGGCCTCTGGCAGCAGGCTGTAGCTTTATTGAGGCACCCCAAAAACCCACTCTCATTCACAAGTTCTTTAATAATGGCTAATTCCATCTATTATAGAATGAATTGTTTATTTAATAGACACAAAACTAACAGACATAAGACTTAAAATAAACTGAATACTACCCAGGACTAAAGACAAAAAGAAAACTGCTAGTAGGTGTATACAGCATGAAGTTAAAGGTACCTGATAATGTTACAGCTAGAAAAGAAATAATGTAACTTGGGGTTCAGTGTATCTTACCATCCACTTGTTGGTGGGGCACATATTGAGATCCTTTCCCACAATTCCTAGGAAAGTAATCACAGAATCTGCATCCAAACTTTGGGAGAAGTTTTGAGCACTTTCAGGATGTGTATGTGTGAAGAAGGCTTCTGACTCTGTGATAATTCATGTGTCTTTTTATAGTTTGTAAAACAGTGTCTCTCAGTCAAGGATATTTCTTTTATCTCTTCCCACATCTGCTCTCCAGGCTAAGATGCTGATTCTCAGCTGGTTCCCGAGCCCTTTTGGCACCAGAGATTCCCCCTTTGGGCCTTTCAGCCCCTGGGTTTGATAATCATACACCTGGCCAGAGTGTAATGAGCCCCCTGAGGATGCATCAAGTCTGAGGGTTGACCTGCAACCTCCCAGAGTGGCTCAACAATATTGCAAGGGCTCCTTGGGTGTGTTTTGTAAAGCAAAGGTTTTAATAAAACAGAAGATGACAAACAACACAGAAATAAAAGAACAAAACCGTGAGCGGGTGCCAGAGAAGCATCTGACACCTGACTAAAAAAAAAAGCCCTGAGCACCTCTGTGCTCCTTCTGAAACACTGAATGTTTTAGGGGGGACAAATTGACTTGCTACCAGTAGAATCCACTGAGGAACAGCTAAAGAGACTTATTTTGGTGGTGTTAGCTCTAGCCAGGTCTGGGCAGAAGACACTAGACACGACGGCATCTCGTTTGGACTCGGTTGTTTATTATTTTTTATCTAAGATACAGCCTCACAAGGGTGTGAGCTCTGCCTAACAAGGCAAGGAAATGGCTACTTCTAACTCATTTCAAGGACTTTTAAACAATAAGCAAAACCAGTCAAAACCCCACACCTGAGTTATTTTTATTTGTAGCCCAATCAAAGGTCACTCAATGTCCTCAATGTGGACTTTCACTAACCAATTAGAAAAGATCACCCAAACACGAGAAGAAGGAGGAAAAAGAAAGTGAGGAAATATTCAGGCAACACCCAAATCCCTCCATATTGTCCTTTATACATTTATTTATTTATTTATTTATTTATTTATTTATTTATTTATTACTATATTCTGTATCCTAAAATCCTAACTATTTCACCCTGTGGCATCACACAGTTCTATACAATTACACACACACACTCCCAGTGCTATCACTCAGTTTTGGAAGCCGTTCCCAAGGCCTCAGGTCAAAGACACAAAGCCTGATATTTTCAGCATCCAGGGTTCCAACAACCTGTCAGTGTTTTTATCTCGGCATTGAGCCAATTACTGTCAGGACAGCAAAGAAATTTCTGGGTCCTTTACTTTATAAGAACATCCGGGGGTGAGTCTTACACCTTTCCCTTTATGGAAACACCTGCTGGGGTGTGGGGTGCATTCCTACATCTCTTCTTTATCTACACCAACCCTCTGTGGTGGAGAGGGGCAGGACAGGGAGAGCCTAAATGACAATCCTGAAAAAAAAAGCCATTGTCTGGATGTGCCTGGTGCTGGTGTGCTGGGGAGGAAGCAGCAGAGCACAGAGGCACGTACAACACTCCAAAACCCTTTCAGGGCTCTCCAGCCCCGGCGCACTGAAGCAGCAGAATGTTCCTCTCTCGTTGTTTTTTTTGGGCGGCAATCACGAAAAGCAGATGTTACACTCTGCTCGTTTTTGTCACTGGCACCTGGCCCCCTGGCAGGATCCAAACAACTCTTGGCATCCTTGGATGGGCAGCAAAGCCGCTTCCTTCTCTCACACAATGCCAGGCTGGACAACCTTTGAGCCCAAAACCTCGTTCCTTTGTCGTCTGGATTTTGGCAGGCTTCTCCTCCACTCCCCCTGCTCAGACGTGGTATTCCCCAGTCCTTACAGAGTCTGGGATGTGGCTTTTCTGCACCACGAGTGCTGATGATAAAAAAATAGATGTAAAATCCATGATGCTCCTTTAACTTTCGCTGCAGAGAGAAGGACGCTTTCAGAGTTGTCTTTGCAGTTTAACTTCTCAGGATCTTTTTTGAGTTCAGGCTTCATCAATAAAACAGGGAAAAGACTTGAGCGTGATGCATTTTACCTGGATGTCTGACATAATACACAACTTTACATAAAATGCTGAATAATTCTGACATTAGACATACGATTTAAAAGTGAAAACTGCAGTCGTTGGCCATAAATCATTTGAAGAATGAGTGCTATTAAATCCAGCATTGTTAGGTGGAAGGAGAAAAATGATGCCTTGTAGATCACAGTTCTTTTGCTGGAAGCCAAATGTGATGTCTTCTGTGGAAAAAAAAAAATTAAAATAAAACCCCCCAAACAAAGTTAAAAATGATCTACCTATTGATCAAGTGCAATATATTAGGAATGTCACTGACAGAACAAAAAAAAGTAGAAATAATATTTACCAGGTTAGGCATAAGATGTCACTTTTTCTGTGTTTTACTTAATTGCTATAAAGAAAGAAAAAAAAAACCCAGTCCAAAACCAAACAAAGTTTGGTTGTGAGATCACATAATAAAATACCAGGTAATACAAAATGTAAATCTTCTGGGTGGGAGTTCCAGCAGGAAAATTGGAGATGCACTCCAAAAAGAGTCATGATTCAAAGGAGAAGGAGAAAAGCTGCGTGGAGCAGTGTTTCAACACAGTGCAGTGGTCCAAAATTGCCATAATTTCCAGATATCTTCATAAAAAACCAGCCAATTAAGTCCTGCCAGCAGTCAAAAACTCAGGCATGCAGGGTGAGTTGAGCTGGACTGCTCCCAGCCAGCGAAGAGGAAATAAATATTTCCTGCCTCAAATCCTGTTTGCAATGGGATAAAATGATCCCTGGAAGCAACAGGAATCATCTAAGAAAGAAAAAAAAAAAGTAGTTGAAACGAATTCCACAATTGCCACCTAAGATTCCTTTAGCTTCCTGCAGCCTGGGTGAATATATTATCCATGGGGAAACGTGGTTGCATGGAAAATTCCACTGGAAGTTTAATTTGGTGCATCCTCTTGAAAAGAAAGGGATGTGTTACTAAAGGGACAGGGCAAGTTCCTGGGGGAACTCAGGATTTTATGGCTTTCTAGCCTTTGTTCCATGCTCTGGATCTTGCCAGCAGAGACAACCTTCAGTGTTTGGGAGGAGTAGGAATTTTTTTAAACTCCTTAAAAAGCAGTTTGGGTGAATACTTTGGATGTAGCCTCATGAATCGTGTGTGAAATATCTGCTTATGTTACGCCAAAGATTTCCAGGCAGAGTTTATGAAATGAACTTGAAGCAAAATGGTCCTGATGTGAGGAGAAGCTCAAACTCCTTTTCATATTTCACTGGACATGTGTAGGATAGAGAATAACTGCTCCAAACATAGATATCCAAACTGAATATTCTCCTCATAAATATAGAAAACCTGCATTAAAAACTCCACTGGAATTATCATATATCTGTTTATGCTGTTTATATCTCTTTGGGAATCATATACAGGACTCTGCATGAGATATTTTTAGATTACTGCATGATTTCACGTGACTTGCATCTAAATTTAATCCAAAATTAAAATGAGTAACTACATTTATTTCAAGCCCCCAGAAGCTGGAGACTCTTCCAATAGATGATTCAATACTAAACCAAAGAATCAGAGAATTGTTTGGGTTGGAAGAGACCTTAAAGATCATTTAGTTCCAACCCCTTTCCATGGGCAGGGAACCTTCCAGTAGACCAGGTGGCTCAGAGCTTCATGGAGCCTGAAACTTGAATTTCAATGAGTTTAAATGTAAATATATATATATATATATATATGTATATTTACTTAACAAAATAGGTGATTAATTAGTTGAAAAAACCAAGAGTGTGTCACGCAGGGACACAGAAGGAAGTGCTCTCTAATGAAGTGAGAGCTGGCATTGCATGAAGCATTTCCACAGCCACACATTTTAGAGCACTCTCACTAAAAGCAGGTGACTCAAAGGAAATTTCAACAATACTTGAACTCCTGCTCCCTTCCCTGTTGAGTGTGGATCTACAGAAAGATGTTTAGCTGCTGGCAGGGAGGAGCACAGTCCCAAGGAGATCTGATGGCACGAATTCCATGTTTCCCACAGACCTGTGCAGACAAACCCCCTGCATTAGTAGCAGCCACTGCTTTATTCTCAGGTCTGTTCAGCCTTTGGCTAAATTCCACTTTTGAGGGACAGAGCCTGAAAATCCAGGGAGGAACATGACTCAGAGATAAATTTTTCAGATGTTTCCAGCAGCAGGGGTCTGGTGATGTCCTCTCACACCTGCAGGCCTCACCACATAACCCCAGGCGAGGAGTTTGTCTTTGAAAAAGCAGATTTTTCTGGATGATGTCCCAGTCTCATCATAAGAACTCCAGGAATGGTGAATCCGTGTCACACCTGCCTGCTGGACCCGCAGGTTATGGTGTAAATATCCCTAAATATTTGTGCTGGTATTCATAGAATCAAAAAAAATCACAGATTTGTTTGGGTTGGGAGGGGCCTTAAAGCTCATCCAGTGTCACCCCTGCCATGGGCAGGGACACCTCCCACTGTCCCAGGCTGCTCCAAGATGCATCCAGCCTGGCCTTGGGCACTTCCAGGGATCCAGGGGCAGCCACAGCTTCTCTGGGCACCCTGTGCCAGGGCCTGCCCACTCTCACAGGGAGGAATTTTTTCCTCATATCCCATTTAATCCTGTCCTCCAGTTCAGGGCCATCCCATGTCCTGTCACTCAATGCCCTTGTAAAAGTCCCTCCCCATCCTTCTTGTAAATTCCTCTCTCTCTCCCTCCTTACATTCACCTTTCTCCACTGCATCAGCTGTTTCTACAGCACTACTGGAACTATGATTAATTACAGAACTGAAATTAAATTTTCAGATAATTCCATAAAGACTGGCACTAGCAGGACACGCTGGCTCAATCTTGGTCTAAACCAGAGGCTTGAAAGAAGATCATGTTGTCACTTGTTCCAAACTATTTGACCTGTTAATCCCTATCCAGGTGCCCTTTGTACCAGTCTCCCTTCCCCTTCTGTCATGATTTAACCCCAGCTGACAAATAATCGAATTTCCCCCTCCCTCCCACCCCATCAGTGGGCAGGAGGATTGGCAAGAACAAGTAATCCTTGTGGGTTGAGATAAGGACAGTTTAATATAATAATAATAATAACAAAATACACTGATACTACTGACAATAATAATAATCATAGTAATGAGAAGGAGAGAGAGTGACAGAACCCAGGAGACACAAGTGATGCACGACACAATTTTCACCACCCACTGACTGGTTCCCAGCCTGTTCCTGAGCAGCCAC
Organism: Sinosuthora webbiana; assembly: GCA_013397395.1. Lineage (NCBI taxonomy): Eukaryota > Metazoa > Chordata > Aves > Passeriformes > Sylviidae > Sinosuthora > Sinosuthora webbiana. Next base: position 22,796 of record VXBN01004769.1, read on the forward strand.
TCCCAGTCAGCTTTCCCAGTTTTATAGTGGGAATGGTGACCTCTGATGAGGAAAATCCCTTTGGCCAGTCCAGGTCAGTGTCCTGACTGTGCTTCCTCCCAGCTTGGTGTGCATCTCCTCACTTTCAGAGTGTGAGACACTGGAAAGTCACTGGATTTAGGGTGAGCACTTCTCACAACATTAAACTATGTGGGAAAATGGATTTGCAGAGAATTCTCAAAGCCTGACAGAAGGCTCACATAGCCTTGTGCATCTGTATGCAAAATTTGAGATAAAACATGTTGACTTAGATAGGCCATGGAATAGGACAGATGTTGTTGAGAGAGAAATTGAACTAGAAACAAGTTTCAAATGATGACCTTGCAAATAGACCAGATATTTTTTGAGAAATAGAACTATAAAAGATGTATTGTAGCAAGAGCCACGTGGGGTATTTTAACAGATGATTGGCTTAGAAGCATTAGCAGCATTGTGTGGCAAAAGCTGATAGGCCAAAAAAGCCACTTATAATGTATTTTAATTAGGAAATAGTTTGGATTCTGATTTTGATGGCATGAATTGTGACATCTGTACTGCCTCACCCTTCTCATGACACTGAAAATGGAATAAAAGTCTTTAAAATGCCTCTCAGGAGCCCCATCTCTGGGTCAGAAAAAGAGTTTTTCCAGCAAAACTTGACTGTGGTTTTCATGCTAAACCCAAACTAGCTACTAGGAAAAAAATTAACCCTCTCCCAACCAAAGCCAGGACACCCTCCAGAGTTTCCTCTCCAGCTGGATCACCTCCAGGTTGTCTGCACCCAAACTTTTTCAAGCCACAGCACATTCAGTTATTAGTAAGTACAGAGAAATGCCAGCTCATAACAAATATCCACATGAAAATATTTAAATATCCACAACTGGAATTAAATATTTAAATATCCACAGTTTTTTTCAGTTCTGAAAATGATGCCAGCTTCCCAGTCACATTAGATATACACTTCCATTGCAAATCTACAAGCAGCTGTTATTAACTGGTTTTCTCTGTTAAAGGTTGTGTAGTCAGAAGTCTGTTGATGGCTTTGTTTGACTGCAAATAGCAAATTTTCCTCCCCAGTTTTCACTGTGAATCACTCTGTCTTGGTTTGGAAAGACAGGTGTCTGCTGAGGAAGGAAGGCAGGAGCCTCCCTTGGACTGGAGAATGTAAATCCCCTCTTTCTGAATTATTATAATTTTGAAATTAAGGGGCTCTCAGGCAAAGATATGGGAATAGGAATAACAGTTCTTTGCTAGGAAAATTAAAAATAAAAATGTAATAGTACAAAAAAACCAACCAAACAAAAAGGAAACACTGACAGAGTCCACCCACGACCTGACCCCTGTTGGTCAGGGTGTTGGNAAACAAACAAAAAGAAAACACTGATCCCCTGTTGGTCAGGGTGTTGGTGTCAGCCCAGCCCAGCCCTCCTGCAGTGCCAGCTGTGGTTCTGGTGGAGCAATGATCCTGTAGGAGGGTGAAGTTTCCCTCTGAAGGTCCAGTGGTGCTGAGCTGGGGCTGGTTTTCCTCTGGGAATCCTGTGCACACAGGCTGTGCTGCTGTTCTGAATGCCAGGTGTGATCCAGGTGGGAATGCTGGGCTCCTCCCCCTGGGTGGAGCCTCTCCCCGTGGGATGATGGGATTGTATCAGCCCTGCAGTGAGCCTGGATGGCCCATGGACAGCAGAGATCCCCTGGGGGGAGGATGGGGCCTGGAAGGGATAAAGAACTCGGCCCCAGATGGGTTTAACAGCTGCTAATAGAATACAAACTGCTGGTTACACCTTGCATTGCAACCTAAGGCACACTTTTATGTTCTCCACTGGTTCTGTCAGCACAACATCACTTGCAAGAACATTGGAGGCCCCCAGTTGAGTAAAACACACAGAATGCACCAAAAAAGGTGCTTTGCTGTCTGGAAAGAAGGGCTTTGCTCCAATTCTTTCTCCATTTCTGTCTTTTCTATTGGCACGAAGGAGAGAAGAAAGGAGTTCTTAAGAATTAAAGTTCTTGTTTAAGACATTGAAGTCACTGCTGAGGAATGGCAAGGAAAATAAATGTAGTAAAATTAAAATACAAATTAAAGGGCATGAATTCGTGCTTGTGTGTGTGAATCCAAAGGGACAGCAAATTCCATGGCTTGGCTGTGAATGGATTTGCAGGAGTCACCTCACTGGTGGCAGGGAGTTGACCAGGGGTGTGAATCACCTGTGAGAAGACGTGAGAGCACAGCACCGAGGTGATCAAAGGTGCTCAAACAGGTGCTGGGAAGAGAATTTTGGCTGTTCCACAGCTCCTGGTCACAACACTGTGATACAATTCCAACATTCCCGTTTCGTAACGTGAGCGAGTCCGTCACAGTGTGCATGGAGGAGACAGGGCGCTCATGAGACACACTGAGAAAAAAAACAGAGGGAAAATAACCTGAGTGGCTCAGAGTCTGCCAGGATTCCTCCAGCACCACACACTGCAACACTCACAGCTCCACTGCCCTGGTTGATTCCTCACTCCTTGGAGCAATTCCTGTAAATTTGGGGGGAAGGGAGCCCTGCCGCCCTGTTCTCCTAAGCAGATCATCCTAAACGGATCATCCTCCTACCCCCTCAGTTAAAAAGCAAGCAATGCACCTCTGAGGGACAAATATTGCAAAATCTTTGCATTTTCCGAAACTTAACCAAATTAAGGCAAATCTAATAACTCCAGTGGATGACTAAGGTTTTGTTTTTCTGCTATTAAAAAGAAAGTGTTTTGTAGGATGTTGAACCCTTGTTGTGCCCTGCTGCCATGGAAGGTGCACTGTAATGAAAATGTAGATGATGCCAGGCCCCAGCGTGTGTTTCCAATTAAAGTTCTTCATTTTCTGCTAAGATGTTAGGGTATGACCTGATTAGCTCTGCCAGTTATCAGAGCTCAGCTTCTGTGACCCCTTATCTTATTCAACAACTGCTGTCTGACTCTGTACATTTGGAGAGGGAAGCACCACATCCCTAAAAGACCAGGGAAGTTTTATGGAGCCCATAAAACCTTCCACAGATAATTTATTGTGGCTCAGGAGCAGAACTTCCAGCTGTTTTCCATCCCCGAGTCTCCCCTGCCTGCCCACACATCTTAATAAGAAATAATTAGCACACCTCAAACTGCAATTCCACCCTAACAGTGCAGGTTGATGTCTGGGTTTTTATGTGTAACAACTGTAGATAGTGGGTTTTACTGCAGGAGAATTGCCTGCACATCCTTGAGGTTTGAAACAATGGAAAAGTTATCTCTTTTCATCCAGGATTCCTCCGTGGCGTTGTCAGATAAGGAGCAGCATGAAAGCCCTTTCCTAAGAAGCAGTGTCCTTAGTCAGCAGGAAGAGAGCAGTGTATTATTTATGGAAAGCAGGCAATATGCAATCACAGAGAAAAGGGCGGTAGATGAAGTGCCAGATTAAGCCTGAGCCATGAAAATGTATTTTATGTCACACATGAATAAATACAAATGATAGTAAAAAAATAAACAAAATAAAAAAATATAATTAAAAATAAAGTAATATAAATAAATATAGATAAATTTATAATTGACCTGTTAGGTCAATTATATGTTTATATATTTATATATATTATAATATATAAAAT
>VXBN01004769.1:26466-46929 GCA_013397395.1 Sinosuthora webbiana
ATATGTTGGGGTTTTTTAATATATGTACAGTTTATATAAAAGTTGTGGCTGCCACATCCCTGAAAGTGTCCAAGGCCAGGTTGGAGCAGTCTGGGATAATGGAAAGTGTCCCTGCCCGTGGCAGGGGTGGGAATGAGATGATCTTTAAGGTCCCTTCCAACCCAAACCATTCTGGGATTCTGAGATTCTACATTCAGGCAGTGTCAGAAAAATTCTTTTTCAAGCTCTTCAGCCTCGGCAGTCGCCTCTCCTCACCTTCCCCAAAGACACACAGACATTATGCAGACATTTTCAGCCTCTTGCTCTGCAGCACCAGCAACATGAAAGGATAGCTGGAGAGGTTGGGAAGACAGGAGCAGGTTCTCCAGCTGGGAAAGGGAATGTTTTTAGCACAGAGCTGCAGCAGACGCAAGGACTTCGCCTGGAGGTGGGTGTTAACGTAACTTTTTTAAAAAGTGACAGCAAAAATGCAGTGCCCATAAAAGCCGGGCCAGATGGATCCCTCCCTGCTTTCACGGCTTGTGCCTCAAATACCACGGTGCAGATGGATTTTGGGGGCTGAGGTGGTTTTTCTGCCGGGTGAAACACACTGCCAGGCCTTGCACTCGGGGTTTGGTAACGCCAGGGAGAGCCTGGGAGCTTTCCAAGGGTGGGGATGGCGAGTTTACACTTTATTGACAAAGGTGTCTGTTCTCTCCAGCTCTGTCCTCATGTTTCCCCCGGGCCTGTGCTGCTGCTGCCTTAGCCTGTGTCAGAGAGATGAGAAGGCTCCATGTTTTGGGCTCAGGGAATCACAGAATCCCAGGGTCCCTGAGGCTGGAAAAGCCCTCCCAGCCCAGGGAGTCCAACCCATCTCCACCTTGTCCCCAGCCCAGAGCTCTGAGTGCCACCTCCAGGTGACACCTGCAGGGATGGGCACTCCAAAGCTCCCTGGGCAGCCCCTGCCAAGGCCTGAGCACCCTTTCCATGGGGAAATTCCTGCTGCTGGCCAAGCTGAGCCTCCCCTGGCCCAGCCTGAGGCCGTTCCCTCTCCTCCTGTCCCTGTTCCCTGGGAGCAGAGCCCGACCCCCCCGGCTGTCCCCTCCTGGCAGGGACTTGTGCAGAGCCACCAGGTCCCCCCTGAGCCTCCTTTTCTCCAGGCTCAGCCCCTTTCCCAGCTCCCTCAGCCCCTCCTGGGGCTCCAGCCCCTTCCCCAGCTCCCTTCCCTGCCCTGGACACACTCCAGCCCCTCCAGGTCTCCCTGGAAGTGAGAAACCCAGAGCTGGACATATGGAGAACATCCACTCCACCCAGTGAAAGGGAGGACTACCCAAATAGTTTGGTTTGTTCTAACCAAAAAGTTAAATTTCCAGGTTGGGCCCCTATCTGGGCACCTTTTCTAACCAATTAAAGGAGGCAGAGGCCCCCAGAGAATGGTTCCCTGTGACATCTTTAGGAGGGAACAAAACAGATAGTTTTCATCCCAGTTTCCTGTAGTGACAGACAAGGGTGAACCAGGAGAGGTTTAACTCAGGGGTGGCTGAAATCCAACAGGTGAGAAGTAAAAAAACCCATCAGCCTGTACATTACAATGTACACTTCGAGTTCTATCTGAAATTATTTGTTCCAGCGCAGTTCAGGGTGCACTCACCTCTGCTTTTCCAAACCTTTTTTCCTCAACAATCCTCGCTCCTGGAGCGACCTTTGCAGAGCTGTGTGGGATTGCAGGGCTGCAGATTGTACCCTGGTGGAACTTTTCTAGCCTGAGTTGCACTCCAAACACCCACAGGCTTGCATTAGGAATTTTAGGCTCATAAGGCTCAACGTTACTTCTCAAAATGGGATAACAGAGCTGGTATCACCCTCACGATTTTCTAGATTAAGCTGCTTTTAGCTCAAATCTGGATCCAGGTTCTCTCTCTCCTCAGCAGCCCTTTTCAGCAAGGTTGTTGTAAGTGGAAGTGGAAAGGCTGAAAAAGCGAGTAATTAATGTGCTAACTGTGGGAGGGAACAACCAAAAGGAAAACAAAAGGAGCTGTGGATTTCTGTGAAACCATGAAAGGGGAAAAAAAAAAAAAAAAAAAATAGCAAAACATTTTTTTACTGTACCTTAGGCTGGTTCGTCACTCCGTGTTTCAATAACAGGGAAGGAAAAAAGGAGACAGGAATGTGCAAAGTTCTGCCTTCAGATTCCTGCTGAGCAATAATGGAAGTATAACTAATTAAGGGCCTGATCAAGGTCCCGTTGAAGCCAAGAGAAAGCTTCCCACTGGCTTCAAATGGCTTTGGATCAGCTCAGAGTGTGAATGTGACAGCATTAAAAACACGGTCTGCTCTCAGTCCGGGCTGGCTGAGGTTCCTGCCATGCCAGAGCTGGCCCAGAGCTGCTCTGGAGCAAAGTCAGAGGTTGTTACTTCAAATTGAAGAGATGTGTGAAAGCTGTTGTTGATCTGAGAAGGATAAATGGATAAAATGTTAGAGAGAGGGCTTGGGGGAAGCTGGGCTGAGCCATTCTTGTGCTGCTCCTGGCACTGGTGTGGGAGAAGGAGAAGAAATGACAATTTCCCTCTTTTCAGCACACCTGGAGCACAGCATCCAGTTCTGGCTTCCTAAAAATACGTAAATACACTGGAAAGAGTCCAGGGAAGGGCTGCAAAAGGGACTGGAACGTCTCTTCCCTGGGTGTGTTCAGGCTGGAGAAGAGAAACTCTTCAGGGAGGGTTTATCAATGTCTACAAACACAATGTCTACAAGCCCCAGGTGCTCTTCATAACCTGAAACATGGGAGGGTTTGTCTGGATAGCAGGAAACATTTGTTTCTTACTCTCAGGGAGACTGGGGACTGCCACAGGTTGCCCGTGGAGGTTGGGGAAGCGCGTTTTAGATTTATTATTTATTTTAGAACTTCTTTATCTCAGAATCCCAACTGGTTCGGTGATAAACTCTTTGCAGAGAACCAAAAAAAATCCCTAATTGCATTAAATCTTAGTCCTTAGATTCCACAAGTGCTTTCTTTTCCATCCTTTAGCCATCTGTAGGACATTAGCTTAGCTCTGAGGGAATAAATATTCTCCTCAGCCTCCCAAGTGTGGGCTGACCTCCACCACAGTCTGTGCCTGTTCCTGAGGTCACTCCAAAAAGGCTGTGACAGAGCTGACTGCAAAAGTTGAGACATTGGTATCACAGGGAAAAAAAAGAAAGCCTAATTTGAAAGGTTATTTGAAACGGGAGCATGAAGAATGAAACCTTTGATTTCCACGGGCTCTGCTCCTGGTTTTTTCACATCTTTTCAAAGCCTGCTTTTTGGAGCCACCACACCTTTTCCCTACCACAAAACCATAAATAAATCAAAGCCTACCCTTGCAACATCTGTTTTCTCCCTTGTATTCTGAGTCAGCAGGTTAGAGAAGAAACGAGGTAATATGTTAACACACAGTCAAAAGGGAAAAAAAAAAAAAAAAAAAAGGCTCACTCATCCATAAGCAAAAAATCCCAAAGCACAGTTCACTCTGGTCTTAATTCTGCAAGCAGCAAGAAAACTTGACACGTGAGAAACCACCCAGGCTGAAAAATGTGTCTTCTTCCCATTGCTGTAGCAATTCTAAGCTGCAAAATGCATGTTCTTTTCCCACAAAAAGGGGATTAGTAGGCAGGAGACAAGGATTTGTCAGAATTATTTATCAAGTTACTGCACGAGTTAGTTTGAAGTCGTGGACTCTGCCAACTTTTAATACCCTTTTCAGCCTGACTAGGAGGAGGAAGTTAAATTAGGGGAGAGTGGTGCAATGGCAAATAATTTAAACCCCTGGAATGCTGGAGCTCCTCATGCCAGGCAAGGCAGATGTAATCCTCCTGTTTTAATCAGAATAAAAGAATGCCCTCAGCTCCAGCCCTAAAACAGCAACACGAGAGCACAAGCTGGGAAGAAATCAGTCCCAAAGAATAGCAATAAAAGGAAATAGCAATAAAAGCAAATAAATAGCAATAAAAAGGCATAGCAATAACAGAAAAACCAGAACCAGGAGTCAATCTGCATCTTCATTTACTCTTACTATTACTATTATTATTATTATTATTATTATTATTATTATATTCTTTAATCTATAAATTAGGGTTACATCTGAGTCCCAAACCTGCCTAATAAACCAGCTCTGTGTGCAGAAGACTGAGCTGACCATGACAGGAAAATAAATGTCACCAAAAATACCTGTTGTGTTCTAAGTAGAGGAAATCACTGGTTTTAGATTATCTTTGATTTTGTGGGTATTTCCTCCTGCCTTAAATTCATTCAGATTCACTTCTTAGGTATTATTTTAATATCTCTTGTTTTCAGTCAATGATTTATTGATAGGTGATTCTGATAATTAATCCTTTTTTTTTTTTTTCGTGGAAAAGAAATAAGCAAGCCAAAAATGCAAAACCTAGAAAAGTTAGAGAAAAAAACTTTAAAAAAGAGAAAAAACAGCAAAAGTCTCTAGAANTTTGCAGAGCCATTTACCCTCATAGGCTTAAAAAATCTGCACATAAAAGGCTCCTGAACATGATGTCACCATCCATGCCTAACTCCTTCCTTCAAAGACAAGAGGACTTTAAAAAAAATGTATAAAGCACCGAGAGTTCCTAAAATAAATTTAAAAATATTGTTTAATATACAAAATTGATCTCCCCAAAGAAAAGAAAGGAAAACTGCAAAAGGTTTCTCTTCAGACACACTTATAATTCTCTTTTTTTAAAAAGAAAATTAACTAAACTTTCCAGATGAGTTCCAGCCCTGTCTGTGATCCTCTCTGCATCCAAAAAGATAAAAGAATTAGGATTTTTCATACCACCATATTTTTCATAAAAGAATTAAGATTTTTCATACCACTGTTTTCCCTTTTCCTAATTAGAAAATGGATACAAGTTTTTTTGGGGATAAAAGACAGGTCTCAGTGCAATTGTCTTTGGATTAGAGGTCAAAAATAACCCAACGCCCCCAAAATAATTTGGAGAAGTGTAGGTCCCTAATTTTACCCAAATTGAATGATTTGTCCATAATCCCAATCAGTTCATTTATTTTTAGACATAATTGGAAACCTTGGGGCTCTCCTGGAAAAGCTCAGTGGATTGGTTTCAATTCCAGCCAGTTCAGACATTTGGCTCAGAGCCTAAAGAGATGACTTTGGGGCAAAACTCAAATGGATATTTCAAAGGCCCATTTTACTTCTGAAATCTTTGCTTAGTAGGAAGCATTGCTGGCATTTGCTACAATTAAATTTTAATTTATCCAGCTTGGGGAAGAAAAAAAAAATCAATGTTTTAACCTAATGATTTTTTTTTTTTCCCCAACAAGCAAGAGAAATGCAGGACACAGCGTTGGGCCATTGATAAGGAATGCTGAACACGGGAATTCAGGATGCAATTTTCCTAATCCACACTGAAGTGTGATAACAAAGAACATTTGTCAAGGCTGTGTATCATCATTTTATTGGCTATTTTTTTGCACCTGTTGGGGGGGTGTGACAATGTGTTGACAGAGCTCTCCTAGCAGGACAAACACATCCACTCTAAATAAATTCCATAATGTGACACCTCGTTTCACTTGGGACACACGAAGTTGCCACAGCGGTGATAGCTTTTAGTACAACTCCAGAAGTAATTTCCACTGAAATGTGAAGCATTATCAGCCAAGTACAGAGATCCTCGAGTAAATCCAGCCCTCAGAATAAAATATGTAACACAGAGAGTGCAACAAAAGCCTAAAAACCTCTCAAAACGTATTTCAAATTCATTTTTCAGCGCTGCCAGTGCACACTTGGTGTTGCTCACAGCATAGATTAAAGGTCTTGCTTTGAAAAATTAGTGTTTTAGTACTAGCAGGAGAAGCAATACAACCTTTTCATGGTTTTTATACATCATCATTTATAGAAATTTGATCTGATGTCTTTAGTGTTTAAAATAAAAGAGCCACGGTTGTTTTTTGAGGCGCTTAGGTGCCAAAATAAGTAGGTGTGTCTCACAAGGTGCTTTCAGAGCTGGCTGGACATCGACTCCCTATTTTATTTCAGAGTGCCAGCACCTGCCTGGGTGAATTTGCCACCGGTTTTCCATCTGTGCTGCAAGCAGATCAATGATTTTTATAATTTGCACAGCGCTCACCAGGCTGGCGGGGTGTGAAAGAACAGCCCAAAGAAACCACAAATAGAAGGTAAAAAGAAGGTGCCTTTTCCAATCAAAGTTAAACCCAAGTAACATTCTTCTGAGCAGCCCTGAAGGAGTTAAATAATTCACAAGGATTGGGATGAATGAATTCCCTGCAGGAAGCCCAGCAATGCTCCCAAAAAGAGACTGGGGATCTTGGTGGGTTATTAAAAAAAAAAAAAAAGTGGTAAAAGGTAATAGAGGCCATGAAATCTCCCCTGCCTCACCTCTCAATTTTCCCCTCCTGATAGACTGTACACAAATTAACAGCTTTTCATGTCTTTCAAGGGTATTTATTTCTGGCAAGGACACAGACTTTTCTGTCAAGGTTTGCAGAACATTCTGTTCTGCACCACGTATGCACATGCTGCTGGATCCCGTTCCTATTATATATTCAAACAGCACACAGAAGATTGTCATCACACAATCTGTCTGGAGCTGTCCTGATGAGCAGAAAAAGTCCAAATTGATGGGGGAAAGAAAAAAAAAATCCCAACTAATTCTCCCTTTATAATTCTGATCCAGAATCAACTGGAATGGTCTTTGCACACAACACGGGATAAAGCACCAAGGTGTGTTCCCTGCCTCTCCTCATCCATTCCTTCATCCACCTGCACCTGCTTTTTGTCATTTCATGGAGTTTCCTCATTTTAGGACCATCTATCCATAATGGAAATATTATGCTACTTCAAACCCTCGTGATGCCACCTCAATTCCAGCGGCATTCAAGCGGCTGCTGAAGCAGGTGTGCAATTCCTGCCCTGACTGCAGAGGTTTTGCACTCTTACTGACTAAATCCATAAATTATTACTGCCAAAATCTATAATTAAGGCTGGCAAGCAGCTGAACGAGCTTCGTCAAGGATTTTAGACCACCAGTAATTCGGTTTAGCCAAAAAAATGCTACAGTCATTGTACAGTCAGGAGCAAATCAACACCAGGAAGTACCAAAGGAATTTAAAATGAGGAATTTACGCTAATTAAGAAGAAGGGAGAAAATAGCATTAAGTTCTGAAAGGGATTAATTAATTAATGCCCTTTTTACAGCAAACTGGTCCTCTCATTCTGCTAGTGAACAGCTTTACATAGGGAAGGATAAAATGAAAAAGCAAACTCATTTTTCCATGGGTGATGTAAATTCTGAGAGATACCTGTTAAAAATTAAAAAAAAAAAAAAAACCAAACAGCAACCCAAACCATTCTGATCAGGAGAATTACACAGGGACTTACTCCTATCACATCTAGAGTAGGGAGGATGCAACTTTGCAGTAGCAAAATGAGAAACACAAAAAGCTGCACAACCACAGGAAGCTGTGCAGGAAAAACTCCCTGCAAAACATTTCCATAGAAATCGTTCCCTGCTTAAAAAGTTCAGCCCAGACCTAAATATTTACAACTTGACCAAATTCACCAAAGACAGCTCTTACTCTAGAGCTGAAACTGAGCCCTAAAGTAAATTTATTGATCATCACAACTTACTGAGACCTTCAGTAACCTTACTGAAATTTAATGAATCACAGAACTTTCACCATCTGAGCCCCTGAAGCTGAATCTTCTCCACCATTTGTGGACAATTTCTTTGGAGCAGCAGAAGTTCCACACATTCCTGTGGAACTGTCCCGTATGAGTCCTCCACTGCTCAATAGCAACGGCTCCTTCTCAGCTGCCCATTTTCAGTGAAATTCCAATAAATTAATGTGGTTGAAACCTTCAGCCACGCTGGTAAATGGGGTTGAAACTGATCTCCAAACTGTAGAAATGCTGCTAGGATTGGGTAAAAAATGACACCAGAGTCACAACAGACTTGTTGCAGCAGGAAAACAGGATGAAAAAGTTAGCCCCGAGGTTATTTATAAATACATTGCATTTCAAAATGTTTAAATTTTTTTAAAAAGCCACAAAACAATACAGAAGTTGGCAAATAAAATTATTACCGTCAATATGTCCAAACATGAGAGATTCGACCTTTCATTTTTTTCAGTCGCATCAAATACAAATCTTTGTTTGTAATGACACCATTAAACTGCAAAGAAGAAGTCACCAGTTTAAATTTTCCTTCAGCGCTGCCAGATAAGACCAATGATTCATCCATCTAAGTGCCAGTGTTTTGGCAGGGGAAAATAAAAGCCCTAAAAAAGAAAAAAAGAAAAAAAAAATGTTCCTTGGATGCACATGTCCACGTAATCTACTTGAAACTGCAGATTACCTCATTCTGGAGTGATTTAATTCAGGTCTCCTCCCTATTAAGCTGTTTTCATACTCTCCCATCAAAGAAGTGGAAACATTTGGGACTTTCAAGGTCTGAAGTGAAACACCAAAAGGTGATTTTTGCCCTTTCCCTGCCACATCACAGACTGACCCATCCAGCAGTGTCCAGTTTGCTGAGATAGGTCTGAGCAGGAAGGATGTCCTCACACAGAGCGTCTCCCAAAAATTTCTGGCCAGGTCCCAAACTCAGCACAGAGCTATGGCCGAGCCAGGAGACGGCTGCCTGCTGCAGGACATCCCAAAATCATCAGGGTGGGAAGAGCCTTCCAGGATCACCCAGTGCCACCCCAAAGCCTGTCCCCAAGGGCCACCTCCAGACTGTCACTCCAAAGCTCACCTGAACTCCATCTCATCCCTTGGGCTTTGTAGGAATCTGACCTTTGGATGGGAGGGACCATCCTGGAGACTCCTCACAGCCCTCAAGGTGCTGAGGCTGGGAGCAGATGAATTGTGAGTTGTGGCCCCCTGAAGGTTTGGTGGATGTGCAGGTGCCTTTTGCTTTGATTTCCTGGGATCCCCAGGGTGGGAAGAGCCCCTGAGGATCACCCAGTGCCACCCCAGTGCCACCAGCATCAGCCCAAAGCCTGTCCCCAAGGGCCACCTCCAGCCTCCTCCTGAACACTCCCACAGACAGTGACTCCAAACCTCCCTGGGCAGCTCATCCCAAGGCCTGACCACTCTGCCAGGGAAATTTCCTTGCCCAATCTCCACCCTGAGCCTCCCCTGGTGCAATTTGAGGCCATTTCCTCTCCTCCTGTCCCTGCCCCTCCTGGCAGGGACTTGTGCAGAGCCACAAGGTCCCCTCTGAGCCTCCCTTTCTCCAGGCTCAGCTGCTGAGCACAGAGAGCCAAATTCTGATGTTTCTTCCCCAACCATCTCTGGTGGCACAAAGTCCCCCTCCACGGGGCTCTGTCATGAGGAGTCCAAGATTTTGGCTCACTAAAATCAGCAGCAGCATCAACAAGAAGGAGAATTGAGGGAAAAGCTGTAAACTTCAAATCTAACACATCCCGTAGATCTGAGACCTTCAGATCCAGGGAACACCAAAGAAATCAGATTTAGATCATGATGTACAATCCAAACACAGAAAAAGTTGTATTTGCCTGTGCATCTATCAAGAAAGGGGCCAGAGGGGACACAGGGTGACAAAAAATCCCGGGTGATGGTTTGTGGCTCTTCTGAATTCCTCTGATTTAGTTCAAGCAGCCACCAGGACTTGCAGAATTGGAGATTTTATACCTATAACATCTGTAATAAAGAACGTGCTGCATTGTGCCAGGCAGAATGAAAAAAAAAAAGGACTTAAATCATAATAATAAAGGATGTGCTGAAGAATTCATTGAAGGATCTTAAAGCCAGACAGATTTTATTCACTAAAAATGTGCTGTGGGGTGTTTCTCTTTTCCATCAAGGAAAAGTTAACTATGGAGTTCTGGGGTTTAAATATTCTCTGTGCATTTTCTGGAGTGTGAAGTGATAAATCCAGTAGTTGTTGACGACTGTCAGATATTTATTTGAGCATGCCAAAGTAATTTTCAGGGCCAGTTTAGTATTATGTCAATAATTTCTGTCTCCTTGACTCTAAAATTCCCCTAAAATCAGAAAAGAAGTGATTTTGGAAAGGAAAAGGCGTGGAAAAGGTGAAATAGAGACCAAATTTAAAAACCACCAACGAAAAAAACCTCAAAAACCAACCAAAGGAACCATTCCTAAGTAGAAAATTTCAAATTACCCAGAGGTGCTGGAGCTCTCATACTTGTCCGATAATGAAAAATTTGTCTTTCAGAGAGACCTGAGCAGCAGGAAACAAAAGGAAATTACCCTCTGACAACTTTCTTTGTAGGCAGAGAATCGGTGGCTCCTAATGGGCAGGTGTCCCCATTAGAACAAAACATTAATTAATGCCCCGGCTGGCAGGCTCAGCTGGGGAAAACATGGCTAAATGAGCATGGAAACTGGAGGGCCTCCTGGGATGGTAATTGCATGTCCCCACATTTATTGTCATTTGGGATGTGATTTTCCAATTGGATCCGAGGCACTGAAAGGCTCAGGCTGTTGGGATAACACACGGGGATAATGATCCTATTAAAGCACTCAGGGCCTGATTTCTAAAGAAATCAGCACTGTTATTGGGATGGGGGAACTTTTGGTAGCTTGGAAAATTTGGACTCAATTTTAGGGTAAAAAACACACCAAGAAGGAATTAATGGGAGAGCCACAAAGTGGTGGTGACTGTGTGGGCACGATGAAGAGCAACACCAAATTTTAAATGAACAATTTGATGAACAGTTTGGATAAAAAACTAGAACAGAGGGAAATGTGAGAGGGGGAAAGTTTTGTTTTCTTTCAACTTTTTACACAACAGCAACAACCAAAAAAAAAAAAAAAAGAAAAAAAAGAAAAAAAAAAAAAAAAGAAAAAAAAGAAAAAAAAAAAAAAAAGAAAAAAAAAGAAAAAAAAAAAAGCAATAAATTATTTTTCTGGTAGTTACATCAACAACTTTGTCCATAAGTAGAAACAAAAAATACAAATTAAAAACTGAATGATAACGTTTCTAGATAATTTGAAGGTGAGTTGTATTTTTCACCAGGGCAGATTAGATTGTCAGCAAGAATGGAAGGACATGGAAAGGGCAGGTGGGATTAAACCAGACCCTCAGAAGGGTTGGATGAAGCCTTTCAAGGCTGCAACACTGAAATGCCATGGGCAGGGACACCTCCCACTGTCCCAGGCTGCTCCAAGCCCCAGTGTCCAACCTGGCCTTGGACACTCACAGGGATCCAGGGGCAGCCACAGAAATCCTGGGANTTCTATTCCAGGGCCTGCCCACCCTCCCAGGGAGGAAATTTTTCCTAATATCTGACCTAAACCTGTAATTTTTCAGTTTGAGGCCATTCCCTGCGTCCTGTCCCTGCAGCCCTTGGGAATTGTCTCTCTCCAGGTTTCCTGGGGCTCCTTCAGGCCCTGCAAGGCCACCCTGAGCTCAGCCCAAAGCTTCTCCTGTCCAGGCTGAACAATCCCAGCTGTGCCAGCCTTTCCTCCCAGCAGAGCTGCTCCATCCCTCTGCTCATCCTGGTGTTGCTCATCTCATTCTTTCAATATTTTATGCTATGAAACCCTTTGTAGCCACGTTTCATACCAGCATCGAATTAATAATTACACAGAAATAAATTTAGCAAAGTGAAAATCATCCTGATCTGAGGAATTGCATCATCAGCCTTGATTTCAGAGGGTGGGCAGGAAAACAGAGACATCTCACTACTAATAAAGTCAAAAAAGGAGATTTCTCTTCAGTAGAATACAAACCAGATTCAGGGAACACTAAAGATTCTGAAGACATCTATTAAAATTTTTTAAAAAACCAAACAACAACCCAAACCATTCTGATCAGGAGAGTTACACAGGGACTTACTCCTATCACATCTAGAGTAGGGAGGATGCAACTTTGCAGTAGCAAAATGAGAAATACAAAAATCTGCACAACCACAGGAGGCTGTGCAGGAAAAACTCCCTGCAAAATATTTCCATAGAAATCGTTCCCTGCTTAAAAAGTTCAGCCCAGACCTAAATATTTGCAACTTGACCAAATACACCAAAGACAGCTCTTACTCTAGAGCTGAAACTGAGCCCTAAAGTAAATTTATTGATCATCACAGCTTACTGAGACCTTCAGGGAAGCTACTGGAATTTAATGAACCACAGAACTTTCACCATCTGAGCCCCTGAAGCTGAATCTTCTCCACCATTTGTGGACAATTTCTTTGGAGCAGCAGAAGTTCCACAAATTCCTGTGGAACTGTCCCATGTGAATCTTCCACTGCTTAATTTAATTTAATTTTTTGGGGGCTTTTCAAACACCAGAGAAGAGCTTGGAAGGAATTTGGAGCTTTAAGCCCTGGCCCTTACACTAAGACATCTCTGTCTAGGCTGAGCCTTCCCATAGTCTGGACACATCCAACAGAGCTCCATGAAGATGGATAACGGGTCTGCCTGCACATAATTTCACAGTCAGAGTGTACCTGCCTGTGTTGGATCACATCCTCCAGCTTGTGCAGCTGAAATCGTGCTGGAAAGATGCTGTAGAAAAAGGGAAAGAGGTGAAAAATTATCCCTGAAGCTGCACATCCAGGCTTTGCAAAGCAAAACGAGCTGTTCCATGGATTGGTTAGGAAAGCCTGGAACTGATCTCTTCTAGTACAAATGCCTAGAAGCAGAGCTTTGAATTTTTCAAAACAAACAGGGAGGAATTTTTAATTAAAAAGGCGTCGAGGAACGGCAAAAATATCTTACCTAAATCCTGCTCCCGTTTCCAGTGAGTAAAGATTAATTTTACCCTTAAATCACACAGAGTTTTCTGAAGTGTTAAACATTTGAGAATTATGCTGCAGACACTAAAATCAAGTCAAGCTGCAGAACTCAGGAGATTTTTTGCATCACATCCAGCCTGCAGAGGGGTAGAACGCTTATGTTAATAGGACAGCACGAGAACTGTCGGGTGCTTATCTTTTTATTAACCAGGTTTGCACACAACTGAACGAACTCTGGGCATAATCCAGAATTCGGGGAGGAGAAAAGACAGCATTACAACAGAAAATAAGAAGGATTTTTCTAAAATGGAGAAACAAATTAGGCACTTCTGATTACATTTACTCTTGATTAAAACTTCACAAACCGGGAAATACACTTGTAATTCTGAGTAATATTGAGCTTTCTCCTCATTTTAAAATGCAGGAGACAATGGAGCTTGTGCTGGGTTTGGGTTTGCATGGCAAGGTTTTGGTGGGAGGGGAGCTGCAGGGGTGGCTCCTCTGAGGAGCTGCAAAAGCCTCCCCCATCCCTGCTTGTTGTCTGCAATGGAATGAAACACTTTATCTCCATTTGAGCACACAATTTTTCCCTTTATAAGCTTACAGCTATGAATATTTTATCGTTATTAACACTTAATAAGATTAAAAGCAGCAGCAGTGGCCAGCTCCCTGAGCTGACCTTTAATCACTGGCATTATCCATTTTTTTTTTTTTGGGGGGGTTTAAACTCAGGAAGGACTCGAGTCAGCACAGTTTGAAACATCTCCATCACAGGGCACTGTATCCAAAGCACATTCTGCACAGTGGAAGTGCCATCAGCTGCACTGCCTGAAGAACACACAGATTTGCTGTGCCCGACGTGTAAATCTTTAGTCTGACTCACCCAGAGCTTGTCTGGAAATTCCAGTTAAAATATATCCTTAAAATATATCCCAATCCCCCAGACACGCCACACGTCTGCACGGCACTGTACAAAACACGCTGAGGTGAAGAGCTGCAGCAGGAACAGCACCAGGATGGAGCTCCTGCAGAATAATTGACTTGTTGACAGGGATTGTGCTTCCTGAGGCTCCTTGGGGATCTCCAGGCAGCCTCTCACGGTGCTGAGCTGGCAATTCCCTCGCAGGGAACAGCCCTTAGGGCTGCTTTGGACATTAAATGTGGATTCTGTCTCTATCCTCAGCTGATGGCAAGCAGGAGGCTCGTGGAGCAGTCACAGCTCGGTCTGAACACCAGGAGAGCCAAAGGGCAGTGAATTTCACCCTGTTCTGCTTTTTTATTAGTGGGCATCTCACATTTCTCTGTCATTTACAATGAAGTTCATCCACATCTATGATATAATATATTATATAAACTGTATATCAACACCTGGAGCTGCAGAGCTGCCCCAGCCCTGGGGCCCAGCACAGGGAGGACGTGGAGCTGCTGGAGAGAGCCCAGAGGAGGCTCCAGGATGAGCAGAGGGATGGAGCAGCTCTGCTGGGAGGAAAGGCTGGCACAGCTGGGATTGTTCAGCCTGGACAGGAGAAGCTTTGGGCTGAGCTCAGGGTGGCCTTGCAGGGCCTGAAGGAGCCCCAGGAAACCTGGAGAGAGACAATTCCCAAGGGCTGCAGGGACAGGACACAGGGAATGGCTTCACACTGAGAAATGACAAGTTGAGGTGGGATGTTGGGAAAAAATCCTTCCCTGGGAGGGTGGGGAGGGGCTGGCCTGGAATTCCCAGGTTTTCTGTGGCTGCCCCTGGATCCCTGTGAGTGTCCAAGGCCAGGTTGGACATTGGGGCTTGGAGCAGCCTGGGACAGTGGAAGGTGTCCCTGCCCATGGCAGGGGGTGGAATGGGATGATTTTTAAGGTCCCTTCCAACCCAACCCATCCTGTGATTCTGAGATAATTTCTTGCACACATTAATCACCAAAATATCTCCACAGCCTGAAGTGAGGAGGTGAAGCTGTGCCAGAGCCGTGGGGATTCAGGCAGTGCAGCCCCTGCCCCGAGGCTGTTCAGGCTGTTTAGGGAGGATAATCCCACGTGTGGGACCGGGGGCAGAGCAGGAGGATGCTCCCTGTGACAGCTCCCAGCCGCACGCTCCTTCCGCACCTGCTCCTTCGGGAAGTGTGGGAGTGTGAAGAGAGGCAGGGGAGAGGTGAGGGATAAAGTTAGCTGGAGGGAAAAGGAAAGGGAGACTGTTTTAGGAAAGGTGATGGGCTGGGTAAGACAAGAGAGAAGGAAGTGAAGAGGCTGAAGGTGGGGGAGAGGAGAACGGGAGGCGAGGGGTGGGAGCAAACCCTTGGCACGGCACAAGGAGCGCAATAACTCCGGGATTTCGGAGAGAGGTGGCCTCACACCCCCTGTCCAAGCCATTTAACACACATTTAGTCACATTTGATCAGCTCAACTCCATCCTTGATGAGATGGGCACTTCTCCCAGTGATTCCTTTGCTTGAGCCCCCTGGATAACTCCCCTGTGGAGGTGCTGGTTTCCCTCTGTTGGTGCTACCCAAAAAAAACCTGCTTAGACCCTGCATCCAAATTTTTAGTGGGCTGAACTTAGGGACACAAACCCCAAGGGTTTGTCCAAATATCCACACTTGCTCTGTTTCTGCTGCAGATCCTATTATTGCCTTCCTTAGCTCTGAAAAGTTAATGGTGAAGGTAAAGCAAAAGCTGCTATACATCAGCATTTCTCCTTTTTTATTACTTTTTGAGTTTGGCCCAAAAAAGATCTGCGCAAGCAACCAAAAATTCTGTTTTCTCTCAGGGAGTAGTAAATGGGAGGTGTTTTCAGGTATTTTTCAGTAGGACAGGGAGGTATTATCATTATTTTTGCATTCATCTGACACGTTACTTGTTCTTTTCCAACATCTCAAAGCTTTTGAAGATTTTATCCTTTTTTTTTCTTATTTTCTTTTTTTTTTTCTTCTTTTTTTTTTTTTTTTTTTTTTTTTTTTTTTAGATAGATTTAACAACAAAAGGCTGCTAAAATTGGAAACTGTGTGAGCCACTTTGGTACTATTCAATCGGAGCCAAACCTGACACTGCAGACAGTTCTTGTTTAAGAACTTTTCATTGAGGGAACATGATCACAGCACAAAACAAAGGGAAATGTCAGTTCCTCTTGTTCTGTGTTCATCATTTAAGTCTCACAAGGTACCCGAGGAAATAGGTTCAGGTTTGAGATGTTTGATCTGCTCTGTGCAGTTATGAGTTATTTTTATAATGCATCGAGGCAAGTAATAAACAGAACATCTTTTATTAGATCATTATTCTCTTAAATAGTTTAAATAATGGTTTCTAGATTAGTTCAGGCAATGCTTCTACTGATATTTTTCATGGGAAATCCTCAGTCTGTAAATATTCTCAAAGTGATTCTTATTGAAATCTGGAATTTAACGCTGCAAGAATACAACCAACCAGTTGAGATTTTCCCTTTGGGGGACACAGAAGCAATGAGCCCATAAAAAAACCCTACATATGCATTATTAACAGCTGAAAAGATTGGATAAGCATTTTTAAGTCCCTTTTCTATAGAGAATCTCCTCTTCTGGGTTTCTACCAACTCTTTAAAAAAAACAAAAAACAAAACAGGATAGCTGCTGTTATTCTCAAGGTAACTTACATTTCTCCTCTTACAATTCAGAATATATTCATGATTTATGCCCTAAAAAAGAAAAACAGCAGTTTCTTAAGAGTTTGATCCAAAGGTCTCTGCGTTGGTAAGAGCATTTCCACTGAAAATAGAGCTTTTCACCATACATTAACTGCACACAGCCACCCCACCTGCAGCCTGCAGATTTCCACGGCAGAGCATACATAAGATTATCCACCCTGCCTTGAAGACCTTTTGCTGAGATGTAATTTATGCTGGTTTGTCCAAGCCTAAGTAAAAAGCTTTCAAACCTTCTCAGTGTAGCCATCCCTGCTTCGCTTTGTTGCCAGGATATTCTCCTTGATTTCCAGGGCGAACTTACACTCGCCTGATTTCACAGTGCAGGCAGGAAATGCTGGGTGTAAGGCTGAAATCCTCCACTGCAATTACCTGCATCCATAATTTGTCAGAACATCCAAGCTGAGCTCCTCAAAAGCAGGCAGAGCACGCAGCTCGTTGGCTGGAAAACGCAGGAGTGGAAGCTCTCGTGGTGTTCAGTCAGCCCAATTCATTGTCTTGAAATAGATGGATTTTTACTGGAATCTGAGGGAAACAAATCTTTTGACTCTCTGTGGGATCTTTGTAGTGGGAGAGGAAAGCTCAGCTGTTGGAGTTCACTCTCTAGAGCAAAGGAAGTGAGAAAATAGAGCTGCCTCTAATCATGTAATCACCACAACCTTGCTTTGCTCCCCCTTTTGCCCTGTAGATACCCAAATTATTTTATTAATCTAAGCCAGAATTGTTGCTAAAATAACCTGCATCTCCTTGCCACTGTCACCACTGTAAATTAAGGATACTCAAGTTCCTGCAGCTCTGAGGTTTCACTGCCAAAGGCAAGATTTTTTTAATAAGTTTTCAGTTTCATGTTCTCTGCTCTCATGGAGTGGAAGCTCTCGTGGTGTTCAGTCAGCCCAATTCATTGTCTTGAAATAGATGGATTTTTACTGGAATCTGAGGGAAACAAATCTTTTGACTCTCTGTGGGATCTTTGTAGTGGGAGAGGAAAGCTCAGCTGTTGGAGTTCACTCTCTAGAGCAAAGGAAGTGAGAAAATAGAGCTGCCTCTAATCATGTAATCACCACAACCTTGCTTTGCTCCCCCTTTTGCCCTGTAGATACCCAAATTATTTTATTAATCTAAGCCAGAATTGTTGCTAAAATAACCTGCATCTCCTTGCCACTGTCACCACTGTAAATTAAGGATACTCAAGTTCCTGCAGCTCTGAGGTTTCACTGCCAAAGGCAAGATTTTTTTAATAAGTTTTCAGTTTCATGTTCTCTGCTCTCATGGAGTGGAAGCTCTCGTGGTGTTCAGTCAGCCCAATTCATTGTCTTGGAATAGATGGATTTTTACTGGAATCTGAGGGAAACAAATCTTTTGACTCTCTCTGGGATCTTTGTAGAGAGGAAAATTCAGCTGTTGGAGTTCACCCTCTAGAGCAGAGGAAGTAAGAAAATAGAGCTCTCTCTAATCATGTAATCACACCACAACCTTGCTTTGCTCCCCCTTTTGCCCTGCATATACCCAAATTATTTTATTAATCTAAGCCAGAATTATTGCTAAAATAATCTGCATCTCCTTGTCACTGTCATCACTGTAAGTTAAGGTTACTCAAGTTCCTGCAGCTCTGAGCTTTTGCTGCCAAAGGCAGGATTTTTTAATAAGTTTTCAGTTTCATGTTCTCTGCTCTCATGGAGTGGAAGCTCTCGTGGTGTTCAGTCAGCCCAATTCATTGTCTTGAAATAGATGGATTTTTACTGGAATCTGAGGGAAACAAATCTTTTGACTCTCTCTGGGATCTTTGTAGAGAGGAAAATTCAGCTGTTGGAGTTCACCCTCTAGAGCAGAGGAAGTAAGAAAATAGAGCTCTCTCTAATCATGTAATCACACCACAACCTTGCTTTGCTCCCCCTTTTGCCCTGCATATACCCAAATTATTTTATTAATCTAAGCCAGAATTATTGCTAAAATAATCTGCATCTCCTTGTCACTGTCATCACTGTAAGTTAAGGTTACTCAAGTTCCTGCAGCTCTGAGCTTTTGCTGCCAAAGGCAGGATTTTTTAATAAGTTTTCAGTTTCATGTTCTCTGCAATAGAAATTTATAGTCTAAAATTGTGAAGTTCTTCAGGTTAAGTAAAACTGAAAACCTGAGACTTGCTACAGCTTAGATCTTACTTCAAATGTCAAAACCATAAAGTCTGTCTCTCTCTCTCTCACTTTTTTTTTTCATAGATATGAATATTCTCTCTCCTGCAAATGCTCTTTTTTTTTTTCCTCCTTATCTTGTTCAAATTATATTTTATTTATTTATGGCCTGGTAGATACAAGAGCATTAAAAATTGTTCCTGTTTACTGCACAGCAGACAGTAACATTTATCTGCTGATTCTGCTTCTAAAAAGGATTTCCTACTCTCAGAACCACCACACACCGTCCCCACTGCTTAATATGGGAATATTTGTTCCTCCCACTTAGAGAAGGACACTGCATTTGCAGTGGGTTTAACCCACAAAATCTGTGAGCTTCGTCCCTTGAGTCTGAGGGGACCTGACAAGCTCCTCTAGAACTGCTGCTTGATTTTCTGCCTCGAAAAGAAAAAAAAAAATCCCAGAGATTTTTCCCATACATATTTCACAGACCGAGTGTGAACGATGAGTAAGTTCACCAAAAATTATGATAAATGTAGAAAAAAAAAAAAACCAACCTCAATTCTAGAACCCAGGGAAATAAATTCAGTTCCTCCTGCTGCTAATGCAAATTTCCCCCATGTAAGACATCTTGGAGCTCCTGAGAGTGTTTTATGAGGTCTGAACACATT
The DNA here is from genome assembly GCA_013397395.1 of Sinosuthora webbiana. Lineage (NCBI taxonomy): Eukaryota > Metazoa > Chordata > Aves > Passeriformes > Sylviidae > Sinosuthora > Sinosuthora webbiana. Next base: position 45,664 of record VXBN01004769.1, read on the forward strand.
AATGAGCCCAAGTCACCCCTGCTGCTCCATAACCCCAGTGAACCCAGCTCAGGAACTCCCTCCTTGAACTCTGCTCACTCCATCTATTCAAATATTGTATTTTAAGCTCATTCCAGCTGATGCAAATTGAAATCACCTCTTGTGCCAAGCACAGGATATTCCCATAAAATACATTCTGAGCCATTCAAGTGCTGGGATCACTGCAAGGGAGTGCAGATTAGTGCTCAGCTTTGTGGTTGAGGATGAAGCCAATTTGCTGGAGATCACACAGTGCTGGGTTCTGCACAAAATTGTCTTTATAGGCCCTGCCCCAACGCTTAATTCTGGAAAACCGGGGTGGGGGGGGGAAAAAGGCAGCTGGGACCAACTACCTTTCTTGGGACAGGCAAGACAGAAGAGGAAAAATAAACAAGATGTGATTTCTTTCTTATTTTGGGACAGGGAGGCAGGAAAAGCAACTCCCACAGGCTTAGGCAGGCCTTGCATAAAGCTTGAATTCTAGTAATAGTAAAATAATGCAATAACACAGAGTATCTCATTGTTCAAAGCCCTAAAGATGGGCTATTAAGATATTTTTTTTCCCCTTTGTTGGATAGGTTTGCAGATAGAAATGGTAGCTCCTACGGAGCTTTTTTCCAAAGGAAGAGCTCCAGCTCCTTCCAACAATCCCTCTCCACTTAAAATAAGCCCCGCTTTTGAGAGCTGAGTATAGGCTATTGCTGGAATGAATAGCACATAATGAGAGCTGCATTTGCCTACACATCATAGCCCCAGAACCTGTGTCTAATTCATTACTGCAAAGCTTTTGGAGATGTCACGAGGAGGGAAGACACTCCATAAAATTAAATTCTATTATTCCCACTTAATAATGTTTCGAACATGAAACCGTTCTCGCGTCGTTCGAAAAGTAATTGAAGATATCCCAAGATAGATTACTCTGAGCTAAAATTCCCCAAAAAGGTTCTTCTTTGCTTCTTGCTCATTGAATTTGTACTTAGTGATTGAGGAGCTATTGCCTTCAAGGATGTGTCAATTGAATTACCAGGGATTTGCTACTTCAAAAGTAAGAAAGCTTCGTAAAATGATGTATAATGGATATAATGGATGTGAACTCTGATCCACAGCTGATGAAATGCTGCTAGAAATTTTAGCCAAAGTTTGGGATTACTTCAGCAGATTTCTGGTGTGTTGGGGAAACTCTGCACTTGTGAGCTGACAGAAGTACAAGAGATGTTTTAGCCATGCAGGAAACAAATAAAAAAAAAA
>VXBN01004769.1:53701-81201 GCA_013397395.1 Sinosuthora webbiana
AGCTGTGAAGAGGAATGAACCAGGACCCTTTTCATGCTGTGATAAACAAGAAGTCTGTCTGGGCTCATTTCTACCCTCTAACAAGAAGGCTGCTGCAACACAAACTATTCTGGGATTCTCTGATTTTATATTGCTGCAGTATATATATAAAAGTATAAATATATATATATAAATATAAATAAGTATTTCGTCATGGTAAAGCCAAGCTGTGGTGGTAACAGGAGAAATAACAACATTACAGCCTAGAAAGGCCCAAAAAGACAGTGACACCAGGCCCCAGAGGAACCCTCTGCTGTAAGAATGGTAATTTTGCACCTTTAATCTCTGTGGATGTCCAGTATCACGCTTAGAAGCATCCTGGGACCCCATCTGGTGCTGCTGGATGTTGGATAGATGTGTAATTATGCCTTGATGGATGGAACAAAGGAGGAATCTGTTATCAGAGATGGAAGCAGATAAATAATATCTCCCCTGTTCGTGAGGTACTTGCTGGACTTAGCACAACCCTTCTGGAACCGGGCAAAGGAATATTGCAAAAAAATGTTAGAGGGAAGCAATCAGACCCTCTGACTGCTCTGAAGAGTCAGAGGAGAGGCCTCCAGAACATTTTGTAACTGATTGAGAACACAAACCCAGAAATGCCCTGTGCAATTCCTTTACGATGCGTGTTTGTTCTGCCAATTATTTTATTCGATTTCTTTGAGACAGAATGATGCTTAAAGGGTTTACTGCTGCTTTGTGGGGGGATATTTTTGTACTTCGTGCGAGGCTTTTATGAAATTTTCAGATCATTTCATGGCATTTTAAAATATTTTTTAATAAATCCCAGACAGCATTGCAAGGTGTAAATAAAATCCTTAGTAAATGTACCACACTGCTTATGTTAAAGCTGGTGAGGAATAAAATGAGATTAATGGAGTAGGGTGGGCCTCTGGCTTGGACTGCAGGGCCTTTTTCTTGGAACTAAGAAAATAAAGGAGGCCATTCAAGGCCTGAGAGGGTTTCAAAGACCTGGAGAAATGGCTTGATCACAGTACCAATATAACAGAATTATTACGTGCCTTCCTGTTTCACTCAAGAGCTGCCCTCCTCTCTTTCCTCTATTCACATCTTTGCACAGCCCCAGGAAAAATCAATCTCCTTCCCTCCACTGCTCTGTATTTTCTCTCTATCAGAGCACCCTGCTGAAGTTGCCAAGCGCTGCTCTCTGCTCCTTCTCCCCCATAAAGGTTTTCTGGATGTTTCTGCACTAATCAAAGCCCCTGGACCTGAGATTCACATCACACCACACACCAAGAGGGACACTGAGGGAACACTGGTGCAGAGGTTGTTCCAAGGCTGTTTTGGGGTTGGTTTGGGTTTTTTTTTTTTGCCAGCAGGAATAACAGTCTGTATTTCTATCACATTTTTGCATTTCCATTCTCAGAGGCTCTGTCACGTTGTAGGGAACATTGGTAAGGAAAAAAACTGCATTATTGTTATTTTCTGTCCTCTTTCCATAGAACTTTTATGGTGATGGAAAGAGATGAGGTATCATGGCAGAGCCTTGTACTTGAGATCTGTTTTCTTTGAAAGTTAGAAAAAAAAAAACCGTGAGGGGGAAAATAATTTTAATACAACAGTTAAAGTACAAACCAGCAAGAAATGTTCTGCTAAATTTTTCAGGATAGTCCCTAAGAGCTGATGCAGAAGCAGAAATGAATACCAAATAATACCACCCTTTGCCTCAAGTTATTATTTTACAACTCTTGCACAGAATTAATAGAAAGGCACCACAATTACACTGAGCCCCAGGGAAATGTCCAAGAATTCCTTTATAATGCCTTAAAATCCATGTGCATTTTAAAACTTCTTTATAGCCTGAATTAGTCAATTTTCCTCATAATAACCTCAGAATACTTAAAAGCTGAGCTTATCCACGAAGCCAAGAATGAAATTATTTTTTCCTTGCAACTTTTGTTTTCTTTTCTCCCTGTTTTTCTCAAGCTCCCCGTGCCCTGGTGATCATTTTTAAACCAAATGCCATCACCAGGCCTGCAAATGGCTAAAGCCCAGCAGGAAAGGTAGGAGAGCAAATATTTAACAGCAGAGGAAGGAATCAGATGTCCATCCTGACCTATTTGGCCAATATGAAAAATTTGTTTAGGGAAACATCCTCTACAGAACTATCCAGTCCTCAGGAATGATCCTCATTGGGAATGCTTTGTGGAATGAGCACTACAAGATATTTAGTGAGTAGCCAAATATGTTGGTGTATTTAAGAAGAGTCAGTTTGAGGATGTCAGAGTTCTCAGCTTTGCAGAAACGTGGCTCTCGTGTGCCATGGGATGTGTGACATGGGCAGGGGGAAGCTGCTCCAGGCTGGGATGGAAAATGGGGAGGGCTGGATGTCTGACCCTGACATCCAATTAAGATCTGCTCCAGCAGCAGGGACACAGCAGTGACCAGCTCTCTTTGCTCTGCTGTCCAGTCGCTCCACAGACACACCTGCCTGAGGACAGCCAGAGGCAGGAGAACTGGTCTAAAATAAGGATGTTCCGTCATTTGTTACAAAAATGTGAGCTCCAAATGTCCGTGGATGTATTTCCACAGACAGTGGAATAATGAATACTGAGACCTCAGATGACTCCAGATAAAACCTTCTGAATTATGGATGCCACGAATTTTACTCAGGGGGGGTACAAAAAATATAAGCCAACCTGAAGGAATTTCAGGAGCAGACAAACCTCAGGAGAGAGTTGGTTTATCATGAAGTGCTTTCCCCTAAAGGTTTCTTTTTCTTGTCTGCGGTGTCTGAACCTGAAGTGTCCCTATTGCACTCTCAGACATGTAGGGAGAGTTTGTAAAGAGAGAAAATGTTTCTACTTGAAAGCCACAGCATTTCCAGATTTACACGTGCCAGGGTAGTCTGGAATTTTTTGCGCAGATACGATGATTTTGAATTAGTGTTTTATGACATGTGAAGAAAAACATATGGTACGTTACAGTAAATACAAATCCAGCCTTCTCTCTTGCTATAGGAGATTTTAACGTTCCTGCTTCCACCTTTTATTCTGTCCAGTACTACACCTTTTATCTTTGCCTTTTGTTCAGGTTTCTGGGCTGCATCTACAGAACTGTTGGCAGGAATTTAGGAGGGGATTGTCCCCCTGTGCCCTGCTCAGGTGAGGCCCCACCGGCAGAGCTGCCCCAGCCCTGGGGCCCAGCACAGGGAGGACCTGGAGCTGCTGGAGAGAGCCCAGAGGAGGCTCCAGGATGAGCAGAGGGATGGAGCAGCTCTGCTGGGAGGAAAGGCTGGCACAGCTGGGATTGTTCAGCCTGGACAGGAGAAGCTTTGGGCTGAGCTCAGGGTGGCCTTGCAGGGCCTGAAGGAGCCCCAGGAAACCTGGAGAGAGACAATTCCCAAGGGCTGCAGGGACAGGACACAGGGAATGGCTTCCCAGTGCCAGAGGGCAGGGCTGGATGGGATCTTGGGCAGGAATTGTTCCCTGGCAGGGTGGGGAGAGGCTGGGCTGGAATTCCCAGATTTGCTGTGGCTGCCCCTGGATCCTTGGCAGTGCAGGTTGGACATTGGGGCTTGGAGCAGCCTGGGACAGTGGGAGGTGTCCCTGCCCATGGCCGGGGGTTGGGATGTGATGATCTTTAGGGCCATTCTATGATTCTGTCAGTGTCCAGGGGTCAGTGGCACAGCAGTGCTGCCCTGTGTGAGCACAGCACCCCTTGAGCAGGTACAGAGTCAGGCCTTGAAGAGCTCATCCTAAAGCCTGACTTCCATCTCTTCATCCCAGAGCATGGATTATTCACTCGCAGAAAGCATTTCCAAGGACAAACTTCCAGTTCAACATTTCACACTGGTATCAAGTGCCGCACATTTGTTACAAAATGCAGATTCTCAAAATGCAAAATTCAAAAGCTAAAACTCCAAAGCACTTGGAAAACTCATTCAAGAAAGACATTTGTTCTGTGCTTGGGGGAGTCATTTATTTTGAAAATATCCAGCTATCCCCTGGTTATCCTTTTTTATGAAGTTTGCCAAGAGCAGAATTGGAAGGCTGTTTTTCCCCACAATATGCATTTTCCTTATCTCACATTCTGTTGTTACAGTTCTTACTGGAGAAGCAGTTTTGTACCAAATATTAAGCTACAGATGTATGTGATACATCTAATTATTGTTGATTCAATACTGCTTATGTAGGTTGATAACATTTATTTCCAACTGAACTCCCTAAATCTTGGGTCGAATTTGAATTACAAGCAACCAGAATAGGTATGATTTTATTATTGTTGTTGTTTTCGTTGTTTCAGCAGAAATTAGCTGATGCACGCAATCAAAAGAACAGAAAGAACATTGCTATCATTAAATAAAAAAAAAACAGTTTATTCTTTGTGGCGAAGGTGAGGTTTTGAGGGGAGAATGAAATTCTAAAGCAGGAATTCGTTATGCAGGAAAGCAAGAATTTTATTGTCTCGGTGATGCATTGACAGGGGCCTAGAAGAGCTGTGAACTTATTTATGCAATAATTAACAAAGGAAACTTGTCTTAGGCAGGAAGATGATTGACAGCTTTTCCAGTCCTGGGTATATAACATTGTGAAGAGCGTTTTCTTGGCATTCTCTGAGCTTTTGAGGGTCTTATCTTTACCTTTTCTCTGCAAGTGTGAAGGACAAAAATTGGGGTTTTTTTTTTCTTCCCAAATGAAAACCAAGACTCTCATAAAGTCATTTGATTCTAGAAGCTTGGGTTTTTCAAAAACATATTAAATTTTGATAGCTCTGCTAATATTCCTTGGCTAAGCTAAAAAATCTTCGTGAAAATTAAATTCCAAATCTCAGGGATGAGATAACCAAGAGCTGAATTATGAATGAAGTAAAAATTTCTGGTTTTCTAGTTAGGAACAGTGATTACATACAGGCTACACTGAACTTCTTCTCCTTGAAACAGAGCATTTCCTGTTCCTTCCATCTTTATATATTTTTTCCTTTATTTTTATTAGCTCCAGGTTACCCATTGCTACATCACCCACTTCTAAAATAGAGGCTGCAGTCAGGCCGCCACTATTTCAAAATTCTCAGTGTTCCTTCGCATTCCTGTGACCCACAGCAGAGTCAAGCTGGGTTTTCCTGTCCCATCCTTCCCAGGGCCAAGTGGGATTGGATTCCATGCTGCATCTAAGTTGTTTAGGTACAAAAACATTACATAAAACTCTTTCCCAGCTGCACAGGACAGTGCTCTCTACAGATCCCAATTCACGGTCCTATTGCAACAACATCATCTGAAGGGAAAATCTGTGACTCTGGATGAGTTTTGGTGTGAGATGCATTTAGGAATGAGATGGTTTTCAGAGGGCAAATATATGCCAGGGGACGGGGCTGGAAATTATAATTAATTTAAGCATGTGAGAGATTTAATATTGAAAGCCAAAGTCACTTCAGATTTTAAGGACCAGATTTTGAGGACTTTGGTCAAAAATGTCAGTGAAGTGGTTTAAGCCTTTACTGAGACATCATTTTCTCATCATACCCAAATAATAAGTTCAATTCTTTTATTATCTCCACGTTCAGTTGTGGGCCAGGGAGAATTTCCCCCTTAACTATCCCTGGAAGTGTTCAAATCCAGCTTGGAGCAGACTGGGACAGTGGAAGGTGCCCCTGCTCACGGCAGGGGTGGCACTTGATGAGCTTTCAGGTCTTTCCCAGCCCAAACCATTCCATTATTCTATCTGGGGCTTGGTTTCATCATTTTAATGCTCTTCTAATGCAGAGCTTTTTCCACATTTATTTAACATCCACTTAAATCTTCCAGAGGTGCCAACCAATTTCTTCAGCTGGAGAAGTGAACGTTGTGCAGTGCTGGAAGAGCAGCTTCCACCTGTAAAGAGCAGGAAGTTCACATTCGCTCAGGATTTTAAAAGTCATTAAAAATGTCTAATCAATTGTCTCCACAGAGAGCAGATGAGTCAAGTTCAAGGGTGAAAAAAAAAAAAAAAAAGGATTATTGTTTCTGAAACCTGTAGAAACCTTTCTGTCCTGGATCAGCCTTACCAAGCAGAGAAGAGACTATTATGGATTTTAGTTCTAGGAAATAGAATGTGAGGGACAGCAAAGAATGCTGGTCAACAGCTAAGTGAAAAACAATCCAGAAAAAAAGAAGGATTGGAGATGTACAAGTACAGCTGTTAAACAGGTAGCACCAGGAAGTATTGGATTTTTCAAACCTTAGACTTTGAAAATTGTTTGCAAAGATGTCCAGAATCGATGACTGGAAAATATCATAGAGCATGGCAAGATGAACTATTTGATGTGAAAGACAAATATCCAACTTCATTGGAAAAAGGGCCCGGTTGCACTTTCCAATATAAACAATGAGAGAAAGGTTTTATCAGGGTGTTTTGGAGAGATGTCTTTTAATTGCCTTTTAATCAGGCATTAAATTAATCCCTAAAGCTGGACAGTGTTCTCCCTGTGTTTTTCACCTGCCTTCATTGCTCTCCAAACATTTGACAGGGGATAACAGGGACAGTATTACCCATCTTAAAGGCAAATAATGCCTGGGAGTGCGTGCACAGAACACATTAATTCGAAGTGTGTTATTGCTGAGTGACTGCCCATACTCACAGCTCAGCCTCTTCTAACTTTATTTACCACTATTCCTTTCACCATAAAATATCCTGAACTGCATGGAGGAGAAAACCAGAAAGACTCCAGTGAGAGTCGTTGCCAACAGTGAGAGAGCTGTTGAAATATAAACCAGCAAGAAGGCAGAGACCTGCAAGGTCTGTCCTCTCTGAGGGAGCCCAGCAGTGTTTTCAGAGGCAGGGATGGCAGGGATTGCACAATGGGGCTGTTCTGCTCCTCAAAAATCAGTCAATCCCCGACTTCAGCATTACTCCCTTTGCTGTTCCAGCCCAGGAATGTCTCACAGCCTCCTCGCTCTGCAGGAAAAGGAGGACACAGCTGTGTTCACCTGCTGATCCTCACTGTTAGCACTTCACTGAAATTCTGCCATGTAATGAGAGATTGCTCTTTCTTCCTAAATAATTCCCCTCTCTCCCTTCTTCAAACATTTGCCAGCTTGCAGAACCTCTCTCTAATCACCCTGTTAGATTTTATAATCCACATCAGCATCCAGGGCCTCCAGTCCTGGTTGTTCTTTGCTGAACTCCCCCCACTTTGTCATCCTCATGCTTCATAAGTACATTTCTTAATCCACACACCTGTAAGAAAAAATAGTGCAAAACAGAACGGTTCATCCAAAATGAAACGCTGTGTTCCTTCAGGGCAGACACAGGTGATTCCAGCACAGCTGGTGGTAAAGTGCCTCAGATAGGTGAACTTCTCCTGGCCCCCTGACACCCCTGAGGTGCTGAGGCACCTCAAATTCCCAGGGCAGGAGAGCCCTGGAGGGGCTGGAGCGTGTCCAGGGCAGGGAAGGGAGCTGGGGAAGGGGCTGGAGCCCCAGGAGGGGCTGAGGGAGCTGGGAAAGGGGCTGAGCCTGGAGAAAAGGAGGCTCAGGGGGGACCTGGTGGCTCTGCACAAGTCCCTGCCAGGAGGGGACAGCCGGGGGGGTCGGGCTCTGCTCCCAGGAATAGGACAGGAGGAGAGGGAACGGCCTCAGGCTGGGCCAGGCGAGGCTCAGCTTGGCCAGCAGCAGGACTTTCCCCATGGAAAGGGTGCTCAGGCCTTGGCAGGGGCTGCCCAGGGAGCTTTGGAGTGCCCATCCCTGCAGGTGTCACCTGGAGGTGGCACTCAGAGCTCTGGGCTGGGGACAAGGTGGAGATGGGTTGGACTCCCTGGGCTGGGAGGGCTTTTCCAGCCTCAGGGACCCTGGGATTCTGTGATTCCCTGAGCTCAAAACATGGAGCCTTCTCATCTCTCTGACACAGGCTAAGGCAGCAGCAGCACAGGCCCGGGGGAAACATGAGGACAGAGCTGGAGAGAACAGACACCTTTGTCAATAAAGTGTAAACTCGCCATCCCCACCCTTGGAAAGCTCCCAGGCTCTCCCTGGCGTTACCAAGCCCCGAGTGCAAGGCCTGGCAGTGTGTTTCACCCGGCAGAAAAACCACCTCAGCCCCCAAAATCCATCTGCACCGTGGTATTTGAGGCACAAGCCGTGAAAGCAGGGAGGGATCCATCTGGCCCGGCTTTTATGGGCACTGCATTTTTGCTGTCACTTTTTGTTTGGAGTGCCCACCCCTGGAGGTGTCCAAGGAAGGCCTGGAGGTGGCACTCAGAGCTCTGGGCTGGGGACAAGGTGGGCATCAGGCACAGCTGGGACTCTGTGACATTGGGAGTCTTTCCCAGCTCTAAGGATTCTGTGATTCCATAATCTGGGAAGTCCGAGCTGACCCTCCTGCCTGACTCCCTGTCTCTATCCAAGTCTGCAGGCACCTCACACCTCACACACGGAACAAAGGGAAGCTGCGTTCTCCTCCGACTGCCTGAGGATGAGTGATGGGGAGATGATTATGCTTCCAAAAAATGACACTTTCAATTACCATTTTCCTTCATTCACAAGAGCAAAATCACACAATGATTGTCACCGTCTGACATATTTATCATTGTCAGCCCGAGCCTGCTCTCTCTACATCACAGGATTCCTCTGTTTCTCCCGGGATCCTACACAATGAAGTCGTGTCGTGTGTCATGAAACATTCGCTCACCTACCTGCAAACCAAGGGACAACAAACAACATCATTCCCCGTCCTCAGGAATGGCACATTTTTTTGTTGAGGTTTAAAACCTATACTTTTCGCTTGACAGTTTGGGTGGCAGTTTGAATTCCTTCTCCTGCTCCGTGCTTTAGTATTGTTTGAGCAGTTCTTTTAATGACAGGTAAAGAATAATTTCCTCTGAGATCTCCTGGATGGTGCACTGGCAAATTTTCTTTTTTTTTTTTTTNTTTTTTTTTTTTTTAATAAAGCAGAACAGAACTATCTCCAGACCTCCTGCTAAGTTAGCTTCTTATGGCATATTGCTCTTGCATGCAGTTGAGTGTCTTTTTGGTGATAACATTATTATTTAGGGGAGTATTGCTATTTAAGGCACAAGTAACTCATGCTGGTGCACTAATTTGTGGGTGAAGGCTGTGTATTTTTAGAATCCATTCAATCATGTGTGCTGGGCTGTAATGTTTCAAAGTGAAATCTTGAAAAGCACCATGCAAACCCCCTGAAAAGTGAACAGAAAAACTCCTACTGTTTCTCTGCCTCCTAATTTTATCAGGTGCCCGTGATCATAGCGTGAAAAGGAAAGGGAGAGATTCATGAACGCTGTTAAATTGTTTCTTTATCCCGATAATTTTGAGTGGGTAGGTTTGACCTCATTGATTGCTAGTCAGGTATATCAGGAAACAAGAGTTTATGTGGAAAAGTTGTGGATTTCCTGGAAAACTTTAAGGCCAGGTTGGCTCTCCATGAAACATTTCACTCCTGCAGGCTCCTATTTTGGACACCCCAGCTCCAATCAAATCCTTCTCTTCTCCTTCCCTCCCACTTCCACTTCCAAAGCCTTGACAAAAGATTTTACGGATCTGCATCTTCCCACTCAGCAGCAGGCGGCCTGGAAATGCTTCTTAAATGTTATTGAAACTGGTCAGGGATTAATTTCTTTTCAAATTATTAAATTGAACGAGTGAAAAACAGACCCCATAACAGAATTACTCTAAAAAAATAGATTAAAAATCCAAGGCCTGTCACTAAGCCTTTCTGACAATCCTTGCAATGCACTTCTCTTTTCCCCATGGGATGAAACACTCACAGCAAACAAATTTAATAATTGAAGAGTAAGAGGAGGTGAAGAAGTTACCAAATGACACAAAATTTATAATGTACAAATGAAAACGAGGGGTGGCAATGTGCAATTTCAAGTTCAGCAGTGCTTTTTCATTTTAAGGAACTCTTGTCAAACTTCCTTAGGAACAGAGAAGAGGTAAAGCGGAGTGGCAAACCCAAATTTTTAAGAAAAAGGAAATATATAGAGAAGGGGGCTGGGGGAAACTCATTTTTATCAAAAGATTATAATTTCAAATGGAGCCTGCATTGTGTGTTACTATAGAAACTCCCATTTTGTGGCATGTTTGTGGGGAAAAAGTCAAAAGTTGCATTTTAATGAAGGCAGATCACACATTGGCTTTCCTCGGGAAAGCCAAATCAAAGAGAAGTTTCTCTCCAAAAATTGGATAATTACCCCAAATAAGGTGAGCTAATTAAGGTCACGGGGAAGGGATATTAAATCCTGAAGTGCCAATATGTTGTGTTCATTTTTCCACGCCAGTCCCTGCCTTCCAGATTATGTATTAGATACTGCAGGAGCCTGATGGATTGAGAGGCTCGTTGCCATGGCAATATTTGCTGCTTTGCTGGTATTCCCTACAGAAAGTAAAGGAGGGTGGGTTTTTTTTTTTTCCTTCCCTACTCAGTTAGACAAATTGGCTAAATATAGCCAGGGATGTTGGGGAACTGAAACAGCAGAATCTGCTGGGGGGAGGATCAGGGGAAGGACTGGCATTTATGAGGGATGAGGAATCACAATGGGATGTGGATCGGTGAGGAATGAGGGGAATGGGGAAACAGGGAAAGGGAGAAAAGGAGAGGGGAGAGGAGAGTAGAGAGGGGGAAAGAAGGGGAAAAGAGAAGGAAGGAAGGAAGGAAGGAAGGAAGGAAGGAAGGAAGGAAGGAAGGAAGGAAGGAAGGAAGGGTCTTATCTCGTACTTTCAGAGCATATCTTGTTTTTAGAGATGGGGAAAGGACAACGGGCAGTGCTCCCCAGGAGGGAGCCCGAGCTGCTGTTGCTTTGCTGTGCTCCAGGTAATTTATAGTCTCAGGGACAGCTAAGAGGTAAAAAACCTCTAAAATGAATAAAAAAATTAAAAAAGAAAAGCAAAGGAAATGCTTACCACTGAAATTATCAGTGAAAATTGTCAGTGTGAAACACAATTTCAGCTCCAAATACAAGCCGCCTTCTTCTGTTCTGTTTTTTGGGTTGGTTTTCTTTTTTTCTTTCTTTCTTTTTTTTTTTTTTTCTTTCTTTTGTTAATCTTTGCTCGCAGTGTTTTTAAAGCAAGGTGTTGATACCATTTCCATCCTCCTCTTGGCACAGGGAAAGCCAATGTGCTTCAGTCAGATGTTAGGGAGTACTGTCTCTTCTGTGGAGTTCAGCCTGTTGCTCGGAGGTGTGGGAAGAGTGTGACAATGTGCTTTCTTTTTAATATTAGCCCATCTCAGCCAAGCATCTATGGATTGCTGCAGAGTTTAAAAAAAAAAAAAAAAAAAAAAGGCTGCTTTGTTTCTTCCTCTTATGCACAGAAATGCACTGATAAATTCATAGTGTTTGCCTTGAGGCTTAGAAAGAGCCTTTCAATGAGACTGACCAGGCAGCTGTGGCTGTCCCTGGGGATAACTCACTTCCCAAGCACTCTTTCCTCCTCCTTTCCATGCCAGTCATCCATTGGAGTTTTCATTTTTTTTTAGGATATCAGGCAGTCACACCATGCTGTGGCAAGCCATGAATGCAGCTCTTGCAGCAGAGAGTTCACACTCACAAGGAAGAGCACAAGGAATGTGTCATTCAGGGACCTGGAGATTCCCTGAGGATGGGACTTTTCCTGGGACTTTCCACTCAGAAAAGGTGCAGGGTGGAGAGGCAGAGGAGAGAAGAGCGGGTCTAAAACCAGGATCTGATCCTTCCTGCTTTCTGAAAGGCAGAAGAAACTTCAGAGAGAAAAAAATAAATACAGGCAGAGGGAAGAAAAAAAGTGGGAGCAGGGAAGAGTGGAGGGGGATGAGAGAGGCAGGAAAGGGATGTTTTGGCAGCGGCTTTGCAGACTGTGCTTCACAGAGTTTGTATTATAGCAGTTCCAGGGATGTGATCAGGTAGAAAAGAAATACAAGACCAGTACAAGAACACCCAACCAAGCAGTGAAGGAGTGAGGGAATGCACTGGAATTAAAGATGATGCTGAGAATGTGAAGTGCTGCTGAGACAAAAATAACAGAGCCCTCTGCTCACACCAACAGCCGGAGCTGGCAATGAAGACAAGAGAGAGGTTTGGAAGAGAGGAGGAGAGTAAAAAATCCTTTATCAGGCATATTAACATTCAGCTGTCTGATAGACCTGAAAGAAATTAGGACGAAAAAAATCAGAGAATGAATTAGAGTCCAACAGAAACAGAGAAAAGTTGCAAAGAGAGAAGAGAAAGGCAAGAATCTTAATATCCTATTTCCACATGGATAGCCTCCTCAAATCCACATTTCTTTGAAAGTACAGGTACTAGAAGTGCGTCCTTGAATCACTCACTGTTCAAAAACATCAGGCTTTGGGGTGAGGGAAAATGAACAGGGGCCAAAAGTAGAGGGAAGATGTGGATTCCACATCCCTGGCAGTGTCCAAGGCCAGGTTGGACACTGGGGCTTGGAGCAGCCTGGGACAGTGGAAGGTGTCCCTGCCCACGGCAGTGGGGTGGAACTGAATCGTCTTTAAGGTCCCTTCCAACCCAAACCATTCTGGGATTCCAGGTTTTTTGGAACAAAGGGATCAGGCTGATGGGAGTGGAGCTAAACGAGCAGTGACCCCAGGGATGGAGGCAATCAAAGGTCTTTGGGACTTTTGATTGGTTTTGTGGTGTTTTGGGTTGGGTTTGTTGTGGGGTTTTTTTGAGAGGAAATCTGGCTTTTTAATAACAACTCACACAAAATAAATGACAAAAAAGAATCTTCCTATCATAGAAGAAGGATGTAGGATCATTGGGAATGAACACGAGCTCGTAAAACAAAGAAAAAGAAGAAAATAAAAGGTGCATATAAAGGAGATCAAAGGAGAAAGAGCACAGGAGCTGAGGATCAGCAAGAGAGGAGCACAGAAAACTCTTTCCAGACCTAGAAAAGCATAGGAGGGATTCATGGTCTCCTTGATGGGAACAAACAAATTAAAGATGCCATCAGCAAACTGAGCTGGAGTGCTTTCAGAGGAGCAGCTCCAGTGAATGTTTTGTAGGTGGGACACAGGAAAACAGGGAACTGGTGTCCCTGTGGAAATCCTCATCCACAGTGTCTATCCATGATCATCACTGGCCATGGCTATGAGGCCATTATGCTCAAATAAATGCCAGCAGCACACCTATATATATTTTTAAAAAAATATTTTCTTATGTATAGACTGGGAGGAGCTCAATTTTCCACATGGGGCTTTAGGTTTCCATGCCAGGATTTTCAACAGAAAATGTCAAAGAATTGAGGAGAACAAAGATGTGGGTGGGACGTGTCGTATCAGACATTCCCAAGGTGGCAACAGCACGACAGATGTGGCGCTTGAGCTTTTGTGTGCCCCCAGCAGAGGGGAAGCTGCTAGAGAACTGTCTGCCATTGATTCACACTGCTCAGAATCCATTTGTACTGGCTGGTTTGGGAGCCATTCTAATTTACAGTCTGTCATGCAAATTGCTCTTGGCCCGTGAAATATTAATCTATTAAATAGACACCCCATGCCTGCACACCGAACACATGGACTCCAGATCCTTGGGGATTTTGCTTTTTTAAACAACAGATTATTGCCCACGTTCACTAACTACTTCTACAAACAGCTCAGTAATTTCAAGCTTTAATATCCTCCTCAGTTCTCTTCCTGCTTAAGTGGAGGTAATATTTGATGTACTAGGGATTAATAGGCCTGGTTCTGTTTTCTTTTTCATTTAAAAGGAAGCGATTTCCGTGTCCACAAAGTTTTTCTTCAGTGTCTGAAATGGATCTGTACAAATATATATAGGCACATATTTGGGGCTGTATAAATATTTGTGTCTCTTGGACAACCTTCAGTTAGATTGGAGGAGGTGGTGATGGAAATTCAGGGTGGAGATTTGTTAGGGTATATGCCAGTGACATCAAAATCCTTCTGGAATGGGGGGCAGGCCTTGGCACAGGGTATCCCTGGATCCCTGGAAGTGTCCAAGGCCAGGTTGGACACTGGGGCTCGGAGCAGCCTGGGACAGTGGAAGGTGTCCCTGCCCATGGCAGGGGGTGGAACTGGGTGATTTTTAATGTCCCTTCCAACCCAAACCATTCAGAGATGCTGCTGAAGCCATGATCTGTTTCTGCTGCCAGCTCCGGCCCAGCCCACGAAAGGCCAGGCCTGGCTTCCATTAAGGAAGAGCCTTTGCTGAGAAACAACTCCTAATTCCAGAGCCCTGAGGAATTCACTTCCTTCTTGGCTTGGTTTCTGGCAGGAGAAAGCACACGGGCACTCATGGCCAGACATCCCCACCTCATCTATTCCTTATCAGACTCCTCATCCTCTCTAGTGAGGTGCTGGAACAAGGCACCCAGTGCTGATGGATTGGGGAGAACTCCTTGGGGGGATATAAAACTCTTTGCCTCTTTGAGGGGATATAAAACTCTTTGCCTCTTTGTGGGGATATAAAACACGGGCAGAAAGTGGCAACCAGGGAGGAAGGAAGCAGCAGAGGTCATTAGTCTCCCTCAGGCAGACACCTGCACCTGCTGTAGGGATGGAGAGGAGCCCTCAGCACCTCCTGTGGCAGCAGACATTCCCCACATAGAGAAAATCAGCTTCCCCTCTTTCATTTTGGGCAGAATTTCTGGGCTCCTTCTGCCCACTAGTCCTGTAAGAATAAAGAAAGCAGCCCTCATAAACTCAAATAAATCAACGTGGCAAGAGGCTGCTGTTAAAACTCCTGTTGGAGATGGAAGATCAAAGGCAGGCGAGCTGGAGACGTGTTTGCCTTTGAAAAGCCATCCAGGAGAATCCCCAGGAAGGTGTTTTCACAGGTGGAGCAGGAAAACACTTGCATTTTTCGAATTTTTCATCTCTCCCTGCCTCCAAGGCAGGAAATTCATCGCCCCCTCCTCACAGTGAGGTGAGGGCCCTGGGTGACAGCAGGCAGCAGCACAGCCCTGGAGACGGGACGGGATTTATCCACCATTCCAGAGCTGCTCCCAAAAAAACCCCAAGAGCAGCAGGCCAGCTGGTTATTTCACAGAGAGAAACAGCCATAAATTTGCTCAAATCCAAGCTAAAGCAGCTGCCAGAGGCTCTGCCCTGTCCGTGGGTTCTCCCAAGGGTGGTGCACCAGAACCTTCAGAGCTACAAGGTCGGAGTGCTGCTCGTTATCACGGGGTAAAATCCAGCAATTATTCAAGTGTTACAACCTGTGCTGCATTTCCACCTAGAAATCCAGGCTATTCGTGTGTCTTTAGCTCGTGTTTGAATTAGTGGAGCAGCATTTTTTTTTTATGTATTAAGGGCTTCATCTTAAATTGATCGTGAAATTTGGTCACCTGATGGACTCAGCTGTGTTTGAGTGTGAGGAAAGTCTGTTTAACAAAGCCAATTGGTGTCACTCCAAGCACACACACATTTTAAAACAAAAATTAATCCATTTTCTTTCTATCACATCAATTCACACAAAGCAAAATATGCTTTTTTTTTTTTTTTAATTTATTCCCCAAATTTAAAAAGATCACAGTCCTTTAGCACCATCTTGAGAATAAAGTGACAAAGTTGTCACAGTATTATTTTACTGCAGCAGTCATTTCATCTTTAGTGGTGTAGAAGACTGATGGGGCAACTCCTTGTTTTGCCTTCCTGTAATCATTGCTTCACATTGCTTTATATTCACCTCAATAAATCCATCCCAGGAGCAGCGTGTGACATGAAGATTATTATTTGCTGGTAGCTTTATTATATAAGCAATAACAGTTCAGAAAATGATAGAAAGCTTTGCAGCTACATTGGCAACACCCTAATGAACTGTCATTTTAATATATGTTCTTACTAGTCTTGATGGAAGGCGCCACAGGAAAGTTATCACTCAATTTTTTTTAAAATATATGAATATTATGAAGACTGTAAAAATATGACAGAAAGGAATTGCTGCTCTGTACAGCGTGCAATTATTTATTCCAGTTTTATAACATAAATAAAGTCTTCCATTAAAAAAGTCCTCCTTAAGTATTATTTTAAAGGTTTTTCCTATAAATAGCTCATGAAATCATTCGTTCCCATTCCCTAAATGCGTTAGGAACAGAGAGTCACTAAACAGGAACTGAAGGGATAAAAGGAAAAATTGATACCAATATTTTTATCTCCAGTGTGCATCAAGACAGAATCATCTGTGATTACAAAACCAAACCCTGGTGTGATTACAGAAAAATAGAATCTCATTCGTGTGACACACAGGTGTGTGCACAGGCAGGCTCAGACACACACACAACAAATTTTCACAGAATCTGGGATTCCCTGAGGTTGGAAAAGCCCTCCCAGCCCAGGGAGTCCAATCTGTGACCCATCCCCACCTTGTCCCCAGCCCAGAGCTCTGAGTGCCACCTCCAGGTGACACCTCCAGGGATGGGCACTCCAAAGCTCCCTGGGCAGCCCCTGCCAAGGCCTGAGCACCCTTTCCATGGGGAAATTCCTGCTGCTGGCCAAGCTGAGCCTCCCCTGGCCCAGCCTGAGGCCATTCCCTCTCCTCCTGTCCCTGTTCCCTGGGAGCAGAGCCCGAGCCCTCACTGCAGGAATATTTTCTAAATATTCATGTTCGTGATCTGTATCTGAGGTTGCCAGAGACGTGGCATTACCAAAATTCATAATGTATTAGCTGAAATTCCTTCCATGCATATTTCAGCGAAGTTGTACAGGCAGCACTTCAAATCACTGCTGTCTGGGAGATTTTCAACTTCTGTTCTGACTTGGTGCTTATGCAAATGCAAATGCAGGGGATGAAGCCGGGAGCAGCAGAGAACGGGAGAACGACGCCGTGCAAGCTTCCCCTGACAAGTTTGCCAGCACATCCCATCCTGTCCCTCCCATATGGAGATGGAGAAGGACTTGGGGGTGCTGGTGGGTGAGAGCTGGACCTGCCCCAGAGCCCCCTGTGCCCTGGGCTGAGCTCCAGCGTGGGGATCAGGAAAGGGATTGGGATTGTGTCCCTGTGCCCTGCTCAGGTGAGGCCCCACCTGCAGAGCTGCCCCAGCCCTGGGGCCCAGCACAGGGAGGACGTGGAGCTGCTGGAGAGAGCCCAGAGGAGGCTCCAGGATGAGCAGAGGGATGGAGCAGCTCTGCTGGGAGGAAAGGCTGGCGCGGCTGGGATTGTTCAGCCTGGACAGGAGAAGCTTTGGGCTGAGCTCAGGGTGGCCTTGCAGGGCCTGAAGGAGCCCCAGGAAACCTGGAGAGAGACAATTCCCAAGGGCTGCAGGGACAGGACACAGGGAATGGCTTCAAACTGAGAAATGACAAGTTTAGGTGGGATGTTGGGAAAAAATCCTTCCCTGGGAGGGTGGGGAAGCTCTGGAATAGAATGCCCAGATTTGCTGTGGCTGCCCCTGGATCCCTGGCAGTGCCCAAGGCCAGGTTGGACATTGGGGCTTGGAGCAGCCTGGGACAGTGGGAGGTATCCCTGCCCATGGCATGTTCTTTAAGGTCCCTTCCAAACCAAACCATGCTATGATTCCATGATATCCCTCCTGGTCCTGCAGGTCCTGCTTCTCTCAAACATGTTCAGGAACAGTAGATACTCCCAGCTCCAGGTCTCTGCAGCTTCACTCCTGAGCTGCCCTAGAAGCTCCATGTCAGCATTTAGGGCTGTCATTCCTCAGCAGTGCAAACAAGCCCCACAGAAGCAGTGTGGCAGAGGCAGAACCTGTGATTGTAGGAGCTGATGGCTCTTAATGTGGGATCTCCCAAGGAAACAGAATCAGAATCCTTAGGTTGGAAGAGACCTCCAGGATCATCATGTGCAACCCAACTCTAACCTCAACTAAACCCTGGCACCAAGTGCCACACCCAGCCTTTTCTTAAACACATCCAGGGATGGTGAATCCACCACCTCCCCAGGTAGACCATTCCAATACTTTATCACCCCTTCTGTAAAAAACATTTTCCTGATATCCAGCCTATATTTCCCTTGGCACAGCTCCATCTCTTCCTGGAGATTTCACAGGAATTTCAGTGCCCACACTGAAATTTGCTCAGCCTGGATCCCCCCATGCTGCTTCACAGAGCCAAACAAGGCGCACAAGTGCCTTCCTTCCTTCCTTCCCACCACTCCTCGTTCTGCTCCCGGGGTGGCATTACTCATTTCACAGGGTGGCTGGGCAGGATGGCCCCAGTGCTCCACCAACTGAGCTTCCTCAGGGAAAACAGCCTTCTCCCGTGGTTTTCCATCTGTGTGTTCCCTCCTGCACCAAGGGAGGCCACAGAACTCCATGATGTGCCCACACTCTTTCCTAAGGACAAACAGAGAAATTCCAGTTGGTCCAGGATGGATTTTGCCCTCAGCTGGAACCCACAAACTGAATCATCACCTCTTTCCTCTTCCAGTGTTTTTTCGCACAGGAGGGAGCCACATCTTCCCACCACCACTCAGAGTTTAATGTCCCAAACCTCTGCTCTCTGTGCATTTTCCTTGGTTCTCTTGCTGAGAGCTCCTTGTCACATCACAGACAAAACTGGAGGTGAAGAGGCCAGGAGAATCCTCAATTCTCCCTTTACAACAATTCCTTTTTCCAAAGAAAGCAGAATATCCTGTTGACATCAGTAGCAAGCAAAAACCTAAACTCCTTAAAAAAAAAAAAAAAAAAACCAAACCTGCCTGAAAATAAACCCCAGAAAAAAAATCTGAAAAGTAAACATTCTCTTCAGCAGAAGTAACACAGCAGATGAAATGTGCTACTTAAATCAAAGGAGCTGTTGCAAGGCTTATAAAAAAAGAACTACAGGTCTGTCAAAAGCCTCTCTTCCCGTAGGGAACTTGGTTTTGGAGCTCAGGAGCAGATTTCTGGTCACTGATGCTGAAGTCAGTGCAACAATAAGTCAAAATGCATTCTACTTTATATTACAAAGTCAGAGCTATAATCTGGGAATGAATTAACAGAGAAAATAAAATTATGTATCAATAAATTTATAAAAAAATCAGAGCACATTCTCATTGGAAGGGTTAGCTTGGATCAGGGATTCCTCAGCAGAGCTACAGCTCATTTACCTCTGGAAGGCCAAAATTTCCCCAAAATGTGTCTCCAACCCTGTGCTATCTGCAGCACTGGCAACAGTTTGGGTCAGGGATGTTTCCTGATGCACGTGGGCACCTTTGCCTGTAGATCCTGTTCAGGGACCATTTCAATCCTGCCTACAAACCAGGAAAGTTCAAAAAAAAAAAACCCTTCATCAGTATTGCACAAAATGCAGACAGGCAGTAGAAACCACTAAGAAAATATTAAAAAAAAAAAGGCAACTGGAATGGCTCTGGGCACCTGGAGGTTTTTTTTGAAAACGCATTTGTGTTTTTCTCCAGGCTAAAACAGCCAAGTGCAGGCTGGATTTTGGCATTCCAGCTTTCATGAGAAACCTTAATCCCTCGGGAACAGATCATAGCAGAAATCCACCTGCTTGTGAGATGCTTAATGATATTTCCTCCACCAGGATTTTGTTGTTTTAAACTGTGTTACCTAACTTAATGCCTACATTCCTAATAAAATAGTCTCAAACAGAGGTTTAGAACTAATAATCTTTCCAGCCAGCAAACAAATACCCATGTGCCTGCTGCGACAGATCTTGAGCACCTCGTTGCATTGGTTGTTAAAAACAGGAGCAGAACTGAAAAATCTCAATGAGATTTTGGCCTAAAAAGAAATTTTTTACAGTAAGAATAACCAGTCACTGAAAAATATCCCCAGGGACATCCCCTGGCCCCACTGCTGGAGATTTTCCAGAGGTGATTGGACAGGGTGGTAAAATAATCTCAGTGAGTTCCCTTCCCCACAAAGTGGGGAAGACCAGATGGTCTATTAAGGTCCATTTAAACCAAAGTTATTTTGCAGTTCTCTGAATGATATTTGAAAATTGACTCTGCCCCCAGAAAAGAAATGAAATAATAATTGTCAGTGGTAGAAGTGGATGGAAGGACGTGAGACAGAAAAGGCCAGGTTGGATGGGGCTTGGAGTGACCTGGTTCAATGGAAGATGTCCCTGGGGTTGGACTGGATGAACTTTAGGGTCCTTTCCAACCCCAGCCATTCCATGATTTACGTGTAGGAACACACCAGCTTATTACGGATATTTACTTACCCTTATTCACCCTTTCTCTATTTCTAATTGCTCATTTAATTCCATAACTTCCATCTGAAATTTATCCTCCTGGGTAGAAGAACTTCCTTTCTGGAGAAATGAAGGTCACGGAAGATCACAGCTCTGGTTATCAGGAATAAGCCAGGAAAACATAAATTTATTTTTTATCTAATTAGCCATTTTAGGCTTTTTTTTTTTTTTGCCTCCAGTATTCCAGGACAAACTTTAAAGTCCTCATCATGCAACAGGCTCAGCTGGTGTGGGTGGATTGTTGGAGCCTCGGGATGCATCTGCAGTGCATTCCCTGTTGTGGCCATGACTCCTGCCAACGTTCCCTGCTGGTTTTAACCCCACTGGGTTAGACCTGGCTTGTAGTAAAAAAAACCCAGCCTGGAAGGTCACACCAGGCACAAAACCTGCCTGAGCAGGTGATGGATCTGGCAGAGGGTGGGAAAGGCTTGTCTTGGGCAAACAGGATGCTCCAAGAGGTTCTGAACATCCTCCGGGGCCCTCCAAGCCCTGCAGCTCACAGCAGGGCGTTTTGAGGGAATAATCAGCAGTCTCCAGGATATTTCAGGCTCAGTCTACCCCATCATCAATTAAGCAGCTGATAATTACTCCAGCACTTGGTCTGGACTAAGCAGAGCCAGCTTTTCCCTTTCAGGGGCAGAGAAGGCAGCTCAGCCTGCAGGGTTTTGTGGATCCTCCTGGGGAAGGTTCATCCCTCCCTTCACCCATCCACTTCCAGGTCCCTCCTGGGATCTTCTGCCTGACTTAACTCTGTACCAGCCCAGGATTAGCAATTCCCTCACAGCTGGACCAGGAATCTTGGGAAAGACATCCCTGAGGAGCACACATCTATTTTTAAGCGCAGTGAACTCCCCATCCTGAGCTGTTCGTGCTCTCACAGTTTTGACAGAATCCCAGGCAGCGACATCACTTGTTTGTAAAGCTGTCTGATGAGAGCTGTGATGTTCTGTGCTCTCTTGCAGAAATTGAAAATGCAGTCCCTGCCCCAGGGCACAGGATCAGAGAAACTAAAACCACTTACGCAACTCGGAGCAGCGGATAATTTAGCAGAAAAGTATTAGAATCTTATTTCTTGTGCTCTTTATTGATTATTAACTCGCTTGGGTACCTGAAGGGAGCCAACAAGAAAAATGGAGAGAGATTATTTCCAAGGGATGGAGTGACAGGATAAGGGGGAATGGCTTCACACTGGAAGGGAGTAGAGTTAGATGGGATATTAGAAAGAAATTCTTCCCTGTGAGGGTAGAGAGGCACTGGAACAGTTTTCCCAGAGAAGTGGTGGACTCCTCATCCCTGGAAGTGTCCAAGGCCAGGCTGGACAGGGCTTGGAGCAGCCTGGGACAGGGGAAGGTGTCCCTGCCATGGCAAAGGGGTGGCACTGGCTCGTCTTTAAGGTCCCTTCCAACCCAACCCATCCCATTCTGTGATTCCTGCAGACATTCCAGACTTTCTGCCTGTTGTTCTACACTGCAGTCACACCCCCAGGGAAATTATTTCCTTCCTGTCAACTGCCAACAACAAGCAGGATTGCAGGGAGCAGCCAGAGAACCTGGGAGAGAATTGGAGAAATTCCTCTCTGCTTCGAGAACTAATCAAAGGTGTCTGACCCACTTCTTCCATTGACTGATTCTCCAGCTGGTCCCAAGCCAGACTCACCAATTAGCACAAAACAAAAGCCTGGGCAGGGTGACCAGGGACAGCAGGGACTGTCTAAAGCCCTCCCAGCTATCGACCAGCAACAGCAACATTTGCTGCAGCAGCTGCCACCCAGCTCTGGAGAGGTCAATCAATGAATCACTGCAGCAGTCCCAGGCCATACCTTGTATTTTCAGCTGGCTGGAAAAAAAACCAAACCAAACCATCAGATCTCACAGGGAATCTGAACTTGGTACCAGTAATTTCATTGCCAGTGCCTCCCAAACCCTCCCAATGAATCCATTTCTGTACCAGTAGGTGTAAGAAGGGGTATGATATGTTATGTACACATTTCCAAGGTTGTTTAAAAATATTTCAAGAGGATTTCAGTGCCCAAATGCCTTCCACACATCTCTGTATCAATATATTGCGTGCACAGTTTGAAGGTGTTGCTACATGAAAGTTTTCCAAGCCAAGAATTTCACTGATTAAAGCCAAAAAAAAAGACATGAATAGAAACAAAAGACTAAAGAGCCTGCAGTTTGAAGCTTTTGATAACACCTTAAGCTTTACTTAAATGTGCAGGAGTAAAATAAATATTTTTTAAAAGTCAATTAAAAATTGTGTATTCCATAAGCAACCCGAACTTCCATTTCCCATTTGGCATTTATACAGAGAGAAAACATCTTTTCAGGTGATAATGATAAGAACATTTGAAATGCTCCTCTAAAAGCCAACTAGGAGTGCAATGAGAAGCCCAAATGCAGGGAAAATGTGCCCTGGCCAATTTGTCCTGCTGTCTAAGGAGGATGAAAGCAGACTATTAGATTTTGGCATGACAACCAATCTTACCACAGGGCACCACAGAGTGGATTAGGGACAGAATTATTTCCAGCTTTAACTCTGGGTCTGATTCAAGCTCTTCATGTTACTTAGCACTTGTATTTCTTAGATTTAATAACCCTTCTTTGGCTGTTTCCAGGCAAAAAGAAAAGAGCCAATTTGCCAGGAATGTTTGGCAATAAGAATTCAATTTACTTCATTTTGTTGCCATTTAAAGGCACTGCCACGTTCTTTCAGCTCCTCAGAAACATTAGTTTTACCTTTCCAAAGGGCTTCAGGGTGAGACTGTTGCTGCCTGAGGTGCAAACATGGGTTTATATTTCCAAAAGAGATGTGGGGCACTGCAGCAACCTGTGTGTGTGTGTTCAAGGGGCAACAAGCCCCTGGTTTCAATGGTCATGCGCCAGAGTCAAATATATCTGCTAATGAGACTTGCTGAAGAATCCAAAAGATATTTAGGGAAAAGCTGGGAACAGATTTCTGTGCCTGGGGCAGAAGTAGAGTCGTCTTCTGAGACACATCACTGGTAGAAATGCGACCGAGGCTGTCGACAGAAACACCTCGGGCCACCTTGAGTGCTCATTCCCAGCTCCCCAAACAGTGTAAATATCCCAGTTATCCTGAGAGGAATCCTGGCCTCATCTGCACAGCCAGGACAGGGAGCCAAGGCAGTGCTGATCACTTGATCCTAATCATCCTAATCCCGTTATTCCGCTCACACGTAAGGAATGCGCTGCCCCGCTTTACCCTCAGCAGCAGCAGCAACACATCCCTGCTCACTTGGAAGCACAGGGAACTGGTGGAATTGAATTATTCCTATGAAAGTGGCACCTTCTCCATGTGTATTTCTGGCCCCTCCGTTTGGGAAGGACACTGAGTGCTGTGTCCAGCTCTGGGTGTCTCAGTTTAGGAATGACATTGAGTGCTGTGTCCAGCTCTGGGTGTCCCAGTTTAGGAATGACATTGAGTGCTGTGTCCAGCTCTGGCCCCTCAGTTTAGGAAGGACATTGAGTGCTGTGTCCAGCTCTGGGTGTCTCAGTTTAGGAAGGACATTGAGTGCCGTGTCTAGCTCTGGTTGTCTCAGTTTAGGAAGGACACTGAGTGCTGTGTCCAGCTCTGGGCCCTCAGTTTAGGAAGGACATTGAGTACTGTGTCCAGTTCTGGGTGTCTCAGTTTAGGAAGGACATTGAGTGCTGTGTCCCATTCTGGCCCCCCAGCTTAGGAAGGACATTGAGACTCTTGAGTGCATCCAGAGGAGGGAACGAGGCTGGTGAAGGGCTTGGAACACAAACCCTGTGAGGAACAGCTGGAGGAGCTGGGGTTGTTTATCCTGGAGAAAAGGAGACTCAGAGGTGACCTTGTCACTCTCCACAACCTCCTGAAAGGTGCCTGTGCTCAGGTGGGGTCGGTCTCTTTCTCCAGGCAACACTGACAGAACAAGAGGACACAATTTCAAGCTGCACCAAGGGAAATATAGGTTGGATATCAGGAAAAAGGTTTTTTACAGAAAGGGTGATAAAGTACTGGAATTGTCTGTCTGGGGAGGTGGTGGAGTCACCATCCCTGGATGTGTTTTAAAAAGCCTGGATGTGGCAGTCGGTGCCATGGTTTAGTTGAGGTGTTGGGGCTGGGTTGGACTGGATGATCCTGGAGGTCTCTTCCAACCCAGGGATTCTGTGATTCTCTTGGCTGCTCAGTTCAAACAAACACCCAGAGAAACTGTGGCTGCCCCACCCCTGGAAGTGTCCAAGGCCAGGCTGGACAGGGCTTGGAGCAGCCAGACTTAGTGGAAGCTGTCCCTTCCAACCCAAACCATTCCATGAAGCTTTCCAACCAGGAAGGTTTCTCTGCGTATTTGCAGTGGAGGCAGCCCTGAGCAGGAGAAGGGTGAAGGCCAAGAGGAATCACAGCTCCCCAGCATCATCCTGGCAGATCCCCTGGGGCCAGAGGTGCAGAGCTCTGTGTTTGTGCCAGAAAAGGCCCTCGGGGATGTGCCAAGCTGCCATTAACTGCTCAGAGAGCAGCACATCCACAGGAGCTGCTCTCGCTGCCTTCAGTCAGAAACGCCCCGGGGTGATCCTTTCATTGAATTCCCCAGGACTGCTCAGGCACAGGGAGAGGTTTTTAGCGTCCCTTTGCGGGGAGTGAGGGGTTTTGAAGGCAACTCAGAAATAGCACCGAGTCTCAGGGTGCGGAGCCGGCAGACAATACAGCTCCCTGGCAGCTGGCAGTCACTGACAAGTGGATGTTATGTCAGGAAAATCCAGAATTTCTCCTTCCCTCTCAAGCATGAGCATTCAAACAACCTGAGCCCTCCTTCCTTCCTCCCTTCACGGTGCTGCAACAACTCAGGGCTTGAAGAGCCCAGGGTTCTGTAAGTGCCAGCTCATAGCAAGAAGGAAATTTCTGAAGGAAATTTCCTGAAGGAAAGCAGAGGTTTCATCTCTTCGAGCTGGGACTGAGTGAAATCTGTCGCTCACACGAGCAGAGGTTTTGAAGCACCACCCCAGACAAGCAGAGATCCAAATCAAACCTTGCCCCCAAGCTCCTGCAATTGAATTGGTGCCCACGGAATGCAAATAAAACTGATCTGTTAAGTTACAGCACACAAACGTATCAAGGAACCTGCTGGTCCTAATAAAATGGGCATAAAATCCAGCATATGCTCTTGCTCGCCATGAGCAGTAATGTTAGTACACCCGTTTTATTGGATTTCAGCGTTCCAAATTGTTGAATTAACAGCACCTTGTACCTGTTTTTAGTAGGAAAAGAGTGATACACAAATGGGCAGGAACAAATGGATACAAGGATAGATTTACGTGGACAGACAGATATGGAGTTTTCCCAGAGATAAAAACAAAAGCCAAATAAATGCCTGGCGCTCCCTCCCTCTGAAGGAATAGACAGAAAGAGCCTGGCAAATTTCCCCAAATTTCCCTGACAAGAGATATCAAGAGCACCTCAGATCCCTGGGAGTCTTTATCTGATGGTTATTACTGAAAATGGTTATTACTGAAACACTGATTCAGCCACTGAGAGAAAAAAAAGTCCTTAGAAACAAAATGCAACCACCACATTTTGTGAGGGGGTTTTGGGTGTGTCATTTTTGTGACACTTTCCTGCAGGTTAAAAAAAAAAAAAAAAAAAGGGAGAAAAAACAAGAAGACTCTCAAACTGTGTCATATAACCCTTAGTTATTCCTTCCTTTGTTCATCTTCCAAAATATAATCAGTCCTTCATTCCCGTTACCTTCATCTATTTTAGTGATATATGATCCTCGTATGCAGGGCAGTTTGGTGTCTTGTTTTCATTGCTGTCACTGAGATATTTTCCAATCCTTCCACTTCAAAATGTCCTGTTTTTCATTAAATGTCACTCGGATTGTGTCATCAAGAAGGCACTTTTAATAATCTGCATTTTAGAGCTAAATCAAGCTCGTGCACGTATTCCATTTTCCTTCCATTCAGAGCCCCTACGGCTTTCCAGGCTGTAGTTTGGTCTCAAATATCCTCATGATCTTTGCAATGGGAACACGGGAGCTCAGGCTGGAGATCAATCCTTGGGAATTGCCCCATGAAAGGAGCAAACTCTTTCCCGGCTTCATACAAGAGCCAGCAAATGAGAATTGAATCTGTAGTCCCTTAAATTCCTTTACAAGAATCAATTCTCCCCATTTTCCTGCCTCCATGAAATACGGGCAAATAGAAAACTTTCCTGCAGCACCGTCAAACGCTGCCTGCTTGGAAAACCCACCCGTGTTCCTTACTAAGGAATTTAATTTTAGCTTTTCCTTGACGTTTGCCAGCTGTTTCCCTTTGTCTAACTTTGTCCGGGGGGCATTTAATGAAACATCAAAGCTGACACCACTTAACTCCCAGTGCTGCGTCAGAAAAGCTTCTCTGCCGAGGCTTCTGCGTAGGTCAAAATGTCCATTTTGGGAATCTAGATTAGGGAGGTCTGGAGAAAACCCTTTCCCTGCATTGCCAAAATAAAGAATTTGGGGAGATTGGCATGCAGGTTGGTGAAGCCAAGGTTTGCTTTTATCTTTGTCACCCTTAGAGGTAAAAAGCCTTTAAAAATTATCTCATCCTTCCTAATCAAACCCAGAAAATTTGGAAAACTGTGGTCAAACACACAAAAAAAAGCCCCATAGTTTACAGCTTTCTAGGCAGGGTATTCAGAGTTGTCCAGCCATTCATTTATTGCGACAGAAAAAGAAGCTCCTTGTGGGAAGATAATAAAAGAAAGAAATCTAGTAGTTACATCTAATGTATTGTCGAGTGAAAATAATTTCCTTCACTAAATTAACTCCAAAACCTCTAAATATGAAGTTTGCTCCTAAGGGCCTTGGTAAGTGCAAAACACAGACCTCGATGCTGCGCAAGCACTGGCCAGGAGCAGCTGAAATATCCCCGGGTTATTAATCGCAAATCCCAAACACAGCTGCAGAGAAGAAAATTAACTCCACCCCAGCTCAAACCAGTCCGCAGAGCCACCAGGGCAGTTTTCTGCGGAGCAGTGAGAGGAGGGGAAGGGAGGGCTGTGAGGGAAATCCCGATCCTTGCAGGGAGCAGGGATGTAGCGGTGGAACAAAGGGAGCCTGCCGAGTGTAGTGCACTCAGCCCACAGGATCTTCACGATGTGTCATCTTCTCCTAGCGGTGCCGAAAGTGCAGTGTAATACAAGAACGGTTTTTTAAAAAAAAACGAAAAAATACTTCTGCTGGAAGCCTTTTGGTACTTAGCGCGTTTTGCAGATGCCGGCTCTGCGTGCCGGGATTTGCATCGCAGCGAATTGAGGTTTCTGTTCCAATTAATATCCAACCTCCCCCTCCGCGGAGAGGAACAGACTCCTGAGGAGAGATCTGTGCTGAGAGCTCACCTAAATAATACAGCAGGAACCACAGCAGCTGCTGTGACT
>VXBN01004785.1:5289-24859 GCA_013397395.1 Sinosuthora webbiana
AAAAAAAAAAAAAAAAATTCAGGCCTGCTGCCTACACATAAAGACAAGATAGGAACAAGCCAAATACCAGAGTGTAACACTCTCTCACCAAATTCTTTTAGACATTCCTCATGTAGAGGATTTAATGGTTAATACCAAATTTACTTACTGGAAGTATTTGATGTTGCATAACATTTTGATTCAGCAGAGCAATATGACAATAAATATAAGCCACAATACAAGTAGAAACTGTGTGTAGCAGAGCATATGAATTGCAATACATATTTAGTTCACAATATAAATATGATTCTCATTGCCATTCTCTGTAATATACTCACCATCAACAAACTGGATAGCCTCAAAATCTGTAAGGAACTACTTAAACCACCTTAAGTCCACTATTCTCCTTTAATATTTGTTGATTATTTATTTTCTATACTGCACATTAAACTAAATAATATATACAATAACCTCCTCCCCCCCCCATAATGGACTAACTAATTAAGGAAGATATTTATCATCTTTGGTTAAATCCAGGGCAAGCAGTAACACCTGGTTGATTCACTGAGCTGATATAACTGCTTGATTAGGTCAGCTAATATAACCAATTGATCCACTCAGTGGTTGTAGACACTTAGCTAAAATAAAAGCCAGCCCTGTTTCCCTTTGTGCTGACATAATTTCAGCTTTATTTCCAACAGCTGTGGCCAGCCCTTCCCCACAATTTCCCCTGAGATTAAAGAGCATATTGTCCTTGTCTATATTTCTTCCACTGTAGTGATTTATTGATCAGTCACACCAAAAAAGCAGAGTTTATTGGGAACTGCTAGCTTGGCTGAAACTCCTGAAACAGGAAGTTGCCCATTTGAGGCCAGCTATACTAACAGATAATTCTTCCTGGTTTTAAAACAAAGAACTTATAAATACTTTAGCTTTTCATTGCCATTATATTGTTTTCCAGGAATTTACTTTCCATTTTCCTGGAAAGAAACTAGGGAAATGCCTGGCCTACATACCTCCAAAATTAATTCTATGATGATTCCAGGTGAAGTTACACAATTTATTTTTTTCTATGGATGTTTATTTCAGATATTGGTGTAGAAGCACAGATACTGCCTTGAGTTCTGCATAATACTGCCTTTCCCACTTATATTTCTATTTTTACAAGCATGTCAAGAGTTCTTAGCAGCTTCATAAAAAAGGAGTGAACTAAGTCACATTGCCTAAAACTTACATCAAGGAAAAGGGTTTGCTCTGTAGCTTTTGATTTTATGATTCCTTCATAGTTGTTTTAACATTCTAGAACCACAGATAAAGAAAGAATTTATGTGACAGTGCCAAAGCCATTTTTCAATAGACTTCACCATCTTTGAAAATTATATTTTTGGACCCCTTGTTTTTAAACTGTACTTGAGCTAACACTGATTACTTAAAATCCAGTATTCCCAGTATCAAGCCATGTGTAAATGATTTGGTACATCATTAGTAGTTTAATATTAAGGTTTTTCATTATTACTATTAGTAAACCCAGGTTTCTCTATTTTAAGTAAATGAAACAGTACTGGGGGTATCTACACATATTAATCGATCCAACAGATGAAAAGGAACATGGGAATAAAAATTTCAGCTAATAAATCACTGAGAATCTGACATCTTGTTTAAAAAAAAAAGTCCTCATAAAATGTCATAGTATTGTACCTAGAGGCAACGTTTGCTCTGTATTATAGAGAAGATCTATTCCCATTTATTCTCTGACAGGAGATTTAAGGTAAGCAATCAGCCAAGCATGGCATGTATTCTCTCTGAAGGAGAGGCATTTTAGGTGGGTGATGCAGTTTTGATGTACTATCTTCTTAAATCATAATGTTATTTAGAAAAGACTTGTGCACCAAAGACTCCTCCCCAGACTTATGTACAGGAATGTACACACAGGAAAAAAAGATTTTCTTTTTCTAGAGTTTGTTTATGAAAACAAAACAAAACAAAAACAAAAAGAAAAAAAACAACAAAACCAAAAACAAATCAAAACAACAGCAACAAAAAAAAAAAAAAAAAAAAAAAAAAAAAAAAAAAAAAAAAAAACGTATCAAGAAAAATCAAAATCAGACTAAAAATATAAAAACTAAATCTTCTTCTCTCCACAACATACTGACAGGAGAGCTGACTAAGAAAGTGAATCCATTCAACAAAGATGGCAAGATCTGACACAGCCACTTGATCTGTCTTCCCCAGTGGGATGTGTGGAGAGGTTTGGAAGTGTAAAAATGCAAAAACTCAGGAACTAAGACAAAAAGAATTTTGGCTCTTCGGGACCACCTGTAAAGATTGTATGTCCTGCCTTGTAGCTGGTGGTGACCCAGCTTTGGTCTGGCCCAGTCTGGTCTGACCTGTTGCACTGCTCAGGAGAGGTGTGGGAGGGGCCGGCCTGACTGGCTGTGGTGGCGTTGGCCAGCTCTGCACGTGTGCTGGAGGCTGCAAGGAGAGCAGGATGGTCAGCAGTATATCCCAAACACACTTGGCAAGGGAGGCCAGAATGGTTCCCCTAGTCCTCCCATGGGAAGAGAGTGCCAAATACACTCTGAGCACCCATCAGCAGCCTTTGCCTGGCCACTGGTTCCAGCTTGAGGGGCTCTGGGTGGACCCAGGTCTCCCCTTACTGGTGCACAGCAGTCACATCCCTGCCTGGTGCTGGTGTCCTTCAAGGCAAAAGGAAGTTCTGTGGCCTGGAGAGGCAAACAGGTGAGTGTCTAAAACAGATGAAGCTGACAATGACACCAAAGGACCTAACCAAGGGAAAATGGACCCAACCAAGAGAGAGTCTGACAGTTTATATGAACACACGGGAGCAGAACTTGAGTGAGATAAAGGTTATAAAAACATCCTATGTTGCTATCATTTGCGGGACCAGGTCAACAAGATCTTATCACACTGATACCTACAATTGTTCAAGACAACCAGTCCTAAAACCGAAACAGGCTCTAAATCCTGATGACTCAAAGAATTATGGTACGATAGAGATCAATCACTGTCAGCTCCTAAAGAGTAGAAGGAGACATTTAAAACCAGAATGCCCTCAGGAGGAACCAAGAAGTGTGGGGAAAGGCTTCACAATCAAAACACTTAACAATCCATGCAAAGAACCCTGTACAAACTACTTCTATACTGGCATCTTAGTGCTTGGACACTCACTGTTTATTTATATGTGTCTTGGGGCTTGTGGGTATGAGAGTGTGGTAGACTGAAATCAATTGAGGTTTAAAATATGTTCATCTTTCTTTTATATGAGATTTTACACTGAGCTACATTCCTGCTACAGTGTTGGAACATTATTTCCTTCAGGGCAGTCTGGAAATATTTATGTTTTCCACAATCTGCAAAAGATATGTATACTGCCGTAAGTAATGTGACATTCGCCTGTGTAATTACGACCTCTGAGATTAAATGCTCTGTTTGTCAAAACATCTGGTCATCTTTAGTGCTAAAATGCAAAAGAAAGCCAGCATTTTAGGTCTGGGTTCATTTCATCCTGACATTCCTCACAGTGAAAAAGACAAGTCCAGGTTAAAGGAAATCTCCAGAGGACAAAAGTAGATGAATACCTCATAGTACTTCTCAGTATCAGATTATATGGAATTAAATTTAGATGCATAAATGTATGAAAGAAATTAAAATTCCAAAACACGTACATTTAGAGCAATTTTTTATGCCCAACAATACTTGAGATCTGTGCATAGACCTACTATTACTGACACAGGTGTCCTTCCTGGTTTCAAGATGCAACTTCATAGGTCTCCCATCAAACAATGTCCACTGTCTTGTGGGAGTTCACGGGCATATGGGACATCCAGAAAGAGCAGGAACGTACTATCCAGCTGAAGATGCTGTTGACCATTGCAACAGAGACTTCTGTCACCCTCCAGCTATCAACTGATCACTCTGAGAACACTGGTACCCTGTGCAAAAATCCCTATCAATCACCCTTTTTAACAAGCACTCTGCCCTTCAGTATCCATGTATCTAGTCCACCTTTCTGGTTTCCTTTTTCTTGAAAATAGCCTGGTTGTTATTTGGAATCAACAATTCCTTAGTTTTAGTATATCTTTCACACAGTACAAAGCATTCAAAACTCTTATTCTTACAGTAAACAGTGATTTGGCAGGATCCATGAAAACATCCAAATGTCCTCTACCCATGACATGTATTTATTGTGTGACAGGCCAGCTGACTGCTGCCATAAACCTACTCTCTTTTATATTACAAACCTTCTGGCATATCCCAGTTATTCATTATTAACATGGTCCATAAAATGCATGAGAGGTTTTGCTGCAGAGAAGAAACCATAGCTGTGCATTTTAAATTAATGAAATGTATGTATAAGTATACTGAGTACACACAAGGCTAACAATTTATTAAAATTAAACATATTTAACACTCAGGCCTAAGCAACTGTTCTCTCCAAAGTTTTGGCAGAGATTTCAGGCTATGTAAAGATGTCACTGTGCTTGTCAAAACATACTGTATTCTCGCTGTCACTGCTAGGAGTGCCTACTCTGGCTGTTTCTGCATTTCACAGGAATCATAAGTGTCTCCAATTGCTGTTTCATCCTCCTTCTCCCATACAAATGTTCAACCAGAGAGTGCACCTCATTGAAAGGTATTGTCCTTAACCTGACAAAAAATTAGTTTACTGGAGTGATATGGGAGATACTTAAAAATAAGAAACCATATTGACAATGTCAAAGATTTTTAAAATCCTTTAAAAATCATACATTTGGATTAGTTTGTTACAAATACACTAAAAACCAATGCTGAGTTGAATCATTGCTACCCTCTAGTGTGAGAATTCAATGAAAGGATAAAGGCAGAAAGTTAATATTTTGATATTAAGATATTAACAACCTCCCACTCATACTTTCTCCTGGTGGGAAAAAAAAAAAAAAAAAAAAAGGGATACGAACTGAATCATTCAATCAAACATTAATTGCAATTAGTGAAAATTTCAGAGCAGTAGATGTATAGGCACTCAAGGTAAGTACAGTGACAGAAGAGATCTCTTCACATCTACAACAAAGACCATACTGGGTTTGCATGGCAAGGTTTTGGGAGTTGGAGAGCTACAAGGGTGGCTTTTATGATAAGCTGGTAGAAGCTTCCATACTGTCCAACAGAGTCAATGCGAACCAGCTCCTAGCTGGACCCACCCGTGGCCAAGGATGATCCATTACTGATGGTAGTAATGCCAATACATGACACCATATTGAGGAAGGGGAAAAAAGTTATTGCAGAGCAGTAAATGCAGCCAGAGAAGATAGGAGAGAGTATGTGTGAGAGAATCAACTCTGCAGACATAAAGGTCAGAGAACTATACCAGGTGTCAGAGCAGAGATTCCCCTGCAGCCCCTGGTGCCAACCATGGCAAAGCACCCATGCTCCAGTAGCCCATGGAGGTCCGTGGTGGAGCAGAGGTCCACCTGCACCCTGTGGAGGACCCCCAGGCTCCTAAGCATCATAATCATCATCATCATCACCATTATGACTACTACTACTGGTACTACTAATTACTATTATTATTCTTATTAATATTATGAATGTTATGAATATTATTTTCCCCATCATCCTTTTAGTCTAACTGTAGATTGTTGAGTGTATTAAAGACTGTTCTGTGACTTCAGCCTTTCAAACTCATATTTTCTGCCTGTATAAATTTAATGACATATTCTTTTTGGAAAGGAAAATTGTTGTTTCATTTTTCTTCTAATCATGATTGTTTAGCAATCTATAAAATAGTTACAAATATCTTCTAAATCTTATGAGCCATCCTATCTCAGATAATCCATTCAAATTTGAACCAGTCAAGTGTTAAGATCACCATTCTTTAAAGATCTGGTTCCAAGACTTGTCAAGGTCCCTGAAAACCTTCACTATTTAGCAATTGTAAATGAATACACATGTAAATAAAAATATTCACACATAAATTTATTACTATACATATGTGCATATATCTGTGTGTATTTACACACACACATTCACACGTGTATCCATGTTTTTTTCCAAATTTCTACCTATTAATATTTTCACACATATCTAATTATGATAAAGCTAATGGCAGTAAAGAAATTTGTTCATTTAAATCTGTTTCTGTTTAGATTCTACCATGACTCTTTATCATCAGCAGTTTCAATGCCTTTTTCGAGAATATAGATATTTTCAGATATATAGATTGCCTTGAAAAATTCCTGAGATGCTGAGTTATATAGGATTCAAATTATATGTCCAGAAGTGACAAAATGGTGCAGCAGTCCAAAGAACACAAAGAAGCATGATTTTAGAGTCCGAGCACTTTTAAACTGAATCTGAGATCACAGAACATTTTAATATTCTGAGGTAGCTATTCAAATGGATAAACCTCAAAAGGAATTTTAATTAGAAATCTGAATATAATCAGTATATTTAGTGGAAGTTATACACAGGAGTATTTTGTAATATAAAGGTTACAGTTAACATTTAATAATTTATAGATATTACTTGTCAAGGTAAATACTAATCCAAACAATAATATTTATTAAAAAATATTGTACAATGTCTCATTGGAAAAATAAGAAAACACTATTTGAAAATACTAGAAATAATAATTAATCATAAAAAAATATTGCACCTATATGCTTGACATTCACCTAGCACTCTTGCAGTGCTATTTGTAATACTGAAATTGCACAGATCAGCAAAGATATTTCCTGTCTGGAAGCCCTTGCAGTCCACTTAAAATGAAGATTCAATGATCACACCCTGAAAAGTAATGGATGCATTAAAGAATACCTTTATGTGACTATACCTTTATATGACCTAGTTATATAAATTGGACGATGACTCTCAATGGTTTCTTCCTTCTGCTTCAACTCATGATTTAAAAATCTTTTAGAGTTTAAGTGCATATATTCCAATTGGAACTCATAGTGAAATTTGAACTGATTTAAGATTAGGAATAACTGAGTCCTAATCAAAACCTGAGCTTTCAGATACAAGTTTAGTAATAATAATAAAAAAAAGTATCAACTCTTTTCAGACCAATAAAGTCTAGTCCCCTGATTGCTACTTAGACAAAATGAATTGCCATGGAGCCTGAAACGTGTTTTAAAACTCTGTGGCATCACCTTACATTTTGAGCTTTGGAAATCTGCACTTTATTTTCAATCATATTAGGCAAAAATTGCAACAGCAGAAAGCATTACTTTCGCTCTTTACTCTTACTAACATATGAATGTACTCAAATTTATTATTCATAATATTAATATTCATAATGACATTTTAATATTAAACTGTAAAATCACATTTTAATTTTTCTCCTGTTATAAATTGACAAAGAAATACTGGAGAAAAAAAAGAGCTGATAATGTTGTAAGGTAGATAATATGAAGAGTTGATCTCAGATTTATATATAACAAAATCCTATTTTATGGTTAAACACTTATATTTATATAATGGTTCTATTTTAAGCCTAGCATTAAAGGGAAGGGTTTAATTTTTCCAGACATTGTACTTAAACAGGAAAATCGAGCATATCTTTTTCCAGAAAGAAAAGTCAAATAGAGAAGATAAAAAAATGTGTGTAAAGATAAATTACTTTTGTAATAGGCCCAGGTGAAGAAATGTTACTACTATTTTCCAATTCCAGATGAGAAAAGTGTGGTAGAGCAAAAATGAATTCCAGAAGAATCTGAATTCACTTAACTTTATCACAGTGAAATGATTGCTCTGTAGCTGTCTTCGAGCAATTTAAAGACATGCATATGCATGCTTAGTATCAGTCTGTGAAAGGTTTTAACAATTACTTGATTTCTAAAGGTGACTCAAAATGCCCCTTACAAGCTTTCCATACCCAATATTTAAAGATGTGATAAAGCATAAGCACTTTGTTAGCAGCATGTTTTCTGAAAATCTTAATTGTTTCCATGAGACATGTGGAAATGCAAATAACTGTTACATTGGTGAAAAAAATGTGTTTGCACCTGATTTTCATGTCAACATATAGCCTCGCTTAAGTACTTTGCCAAAGAATGAAAATGCATGCACCCATTCAGTTATCAGACCACAAAATCTGAATGTGCCATTAGAACACAAAAAAATGGTACCAGAACTGCTACAACAAAGTTCCTTTGTCTCAGATTTACTTCAGTATATCTGCTATGAACTTTTCTGAACCTCAGTGCATATCTTTTAATAGGCAACATTTAGTGAAATATGTTGTAGTTACCATCAACTTCACTCTATTTCAAGACAGAGAATTCCATGATTGAGTGCACATTTAAAGGTCACAAGCAAAGCTGAATAATTCTTTTTATTCCAGCTGCTGGTCTCAGCTGAACGAACCTAGAGTACTCTAACCAGCACTCTAGAGTAATAAAAAGTTGTCATATTTCTGAAGCAAACCATCTAAGAGAGTAATTTACTCACTTCCATGAGTTTAGTAACTGGAAATATTGAACGACACTATACTTAAGTAATATAATGTTCAGCAACTTGGTGGTACTTCCAACAAATAAAGACTGAATAAGTTTGGAACCAAAAGCAAAAACTGATTAATTTTGTTGAGTTTGGGATATTTTCACTTGGGGGGAAAACTCAGATACTGTAATAGTCTGTGTTGGTTTTGGTTGGGACAGTGTTAATTTTCTTCAAAATAGCTAGCACGGGGCTATATTTTGTGTTTGTGCTGAGGACTGTGTTGCTAATACAGAGATGGCAGGGGAGTGTTATTGTTGAGAAGTGCTTGCACAGCCTAAAGGACTTTTTTATTTCTTGTTTCATCCTGACAGCAAGTGGGCTGGGGGGCTGCAAGAAGCTGTGAGGAGACATTGTTTGAACAGTTAAAGCCATCTGACCAAAGGTATATTCCATGCCATATGGAACCAGAATCTTCAAAATGAATCATACTACATTCCCCAAATGGCAGGATTGTCTCTTAAAAATGAATGTTTCCTTAAAACAAAAAAATAGTCTAGCGTTAAAAGCTAAAAAAATCTTCTAAAGTATTTGTAATTTTTTTTCAAATATGGGCTATTTTGCTGCACATAGAATAACACAATATTATCACATGAAAATGATATTATCACATGAAGTTTCAACAGGTTTGCAAAATTAAGTCTTCATGAGAAGTAATGGAAAATTCAACTTGTGTCATGAAAGTGATACACTTCTGTATCTTTGCCATAAAGATGGGTGGATGGGTCAAAATGGAAGAAATAGAAAAAGATTTCTTCTCTTTCTATTCAAGGAGCTTGGGTAAGACTTTTAAAATTATTCTTATACTACATAAATTATGTATCTTGAAATAAAATATCTTCTTATGTATATATTGTTCCATGTCTGGCCTAAAATCAACTCTCACAGTGGTTTTCTACGTGGTTTTTTTTTTTTCTTTTTTTTTTGTTGGTTTGTTTTTGGTTTTGGTTTTTTGTTTTGTTTTTGTTTGTTTGTTTGTTCTTGTTTTGTTTTGTTTTTTAAGAAAGATGCTGCTCCTAAAATAGTCTGTCTTTAATATCTTTCCTACTTCCACTGTTTAAGTGTACTTTCTGGAATGGATTTGCTGTTAGGATCAGCTTTAAAATTTCTTTGGCTCAGTATTTTAATTCTTATCCTCTTCCTGGTCCCCACACATCTCTAAATCACTCTCCCTCAAAGCTGCAAAAGTGGCTACTCTTCTGTCTTCCTTCTATCCTTGTCACCATGTCTCACACAGGTCTGTGCTCTCAGCCATATTCCAACAGGTAAATAAGAAGGACCAGGGTCCACTTTATAACCCTAACATCAAGACATATGGTGTGGCTTGGCCCTTAAAATCAAAGTGGTTTTATCAATACTTCTCCATCCATTTTATCCCCTGAAGCATGGCGAGTTGTTGTGCAGGACCACCAGCACCTCTGCAGCAATGATTACTGATCCAGCACCTCTAGGCAAACTAACAGGTAATGAATGGACTCACCAGTTCTTAAAGCTATGTCTTGTCTATGTTAATTTTGTCAGGGTAATCATAGCCTGAAGCTGTAAAACTACTACTGAATAGTGCAGAGTCTAAATGTGTGGCTGTTATTCATTGCTGTACAGGACTGCCTTCCTCTGGGACAGATCTGTCTGGTAGAGAGAGAGTTGGGCTGGTCTGGAAACAGTCAGTGGGGTGATTCTTAATTCTAATAATGGAAAATCAGTGATCCACCAAAGTGCACTCTGGGCTCTCTCTTTAATTTGGTAATACTATTTGGACCCTCTTATCTAGGAATATATGATACATTAGCTAAAGAAAAAATGGCCTTAAAAGAAAAACAGATTCCCCATTATGGCTTAGCAGTAGAAAACAAATTGATATCAATTAATGTTAGGTCTTGTTTTCTAGAAATATTCAGAAGTCTAAATAGTGAAAGAATGCAACGAATAAAACACATATTTTCTGAAAATGCTCATGGCTTTTAAGTTATGAAATCGGAAAAGACTGAAGAAAAGTAGAACTCCAGAGATAAGACTTTCCTCTACAGTAATGTATATGGGAGGAAACAGAGTTCATTCCACTTACAAAATATAATGTTTGAGAAAAGGAAAAATCATAATGCTCAAACTGCAATTTAAACAGATGATTAACCTTAATATCTCTCATGTTAAGAAAAGGAGCAGAAAATTCGTTTTAACTAAGTCTTATTAGACAAAACTTAACAAAATATTTGTCTTTATTTTTATCCTCATCCACTTAGATTTTAAGATTAAGTAGAAAGACATTGCGTTTAGTGTTCTTTTATTTACCTCAGTTTTAACCCATTTTAATGGATTTGCATACAGATAGAAGAGCATAAAATAATAAAACTTGTGTGACTTTCCCCATTGTCATTTTTAAAAGTAACTTTAAAATTTGTAAAGGCTTTCTGAGAGGCAAAGAAATTTTAAAAAGAAGACATAAATTACATTATTTCAATTCACTCAAATTTTAGGAGCTTTCTGATTGTTCAGTTAACTATTTGACAGAAATTGAGGGTGATGGTAAAGCAATTCCCAAAATATACTTCCATGCACTCTGAACACTATATTACTATGAAGGAGTTATAACCCAACCCAAAAGAATCTGCATGTTTTTAAGGTCTTTTAGAAAATAATATTAATGACAGACACAGATCTACTTCAAGAAAAAAAAAAATAGATTTGCTGGATGTGACAAGATCCCTGAGATAAGGTTATTCTTTGCTGGTTACAGAACCTAATGTCAAGGGTGAAAAAATTCTAAGAAAATAACTGCAATTTAGCCAAACTCCTAAGTATGAAGTATGAATCAGGAGCTCCAAGAAGTTTAACTTTTTTTTTTTTTTTTGATTTTGATGATAACTACCTGAACTATAAAGACATCAAATATTATTAGAATATCCATCTGTTATCACAGCCCTTTTTTTGCTGACATGATCAGAAGGCAATCACTCATGCTGCTTTTTTCTTAATAACCAGGATTTCAGTAATCAGTTCTTCCAGATGTTCCTCCAAAGGGAACTAAAGGCTAGAGAAAATGAACATCATGTATCTTAGGGCCTTACTTTGATAAAAGTCTCACTCCATGAATACCAAAGGTTGTTCAGTTGAATCATTTGTCCATTCTTAGTTCTAGTGAACTAACTGTATAGAAATAAAGGGCATCCCTGGAACCTGGATATGTCACCTTAATATATTTTACCCAAAATATGTGTACTGACTCAAAATTTTGCTTTCTAATACTGATTACTGAGAAAGCTATTCTAATATTTTAGCAGACTTATCTTTTCCTTTCCAAAGACAAATTTTATAGCATTTTTGAATATTACTACTTTGGTTTGAGTTTGAAACAAGTTTTTAAAAATAATTAAGAA
The DNA here is from genome assembly GCA_013397395.1 of Sinosuthora webbiana. Taxonomy (NCBI): domain Eukaryota; kingdom Metazoa; phylum Chordata; class Aves; order Passeriformes; family Sylviidae; genus Sinosuthora; species Sinosuthora webbiana. Next base: position 17,142 of record VXBN01004785.1, read on the forward strand.
TCTCCCTAATTTAGAGCTTTAGAGGACTTTTCCTAAGAAATTTAATTGTACTAATTTTCAGGTGAATATTCTTCTCTGGGACCACATTAAATGCAATTAATCCAAGACAAGAAACTACCAAATTTTAAGAGCCCCAACTTAATATTTAAGACTTGATACAAAATCAGAGAATCATTTAGGTTGGAAAAGAACTTTGCAGCCATCGAGTCCAACCTCTGACTCAACAACCCCACATCAAACAGACCACGGTACATAGTGCTACATCCAGTCTTTTTTTAAACACCTCCAGGCATGGTGTAAACATGGTGTAAACACCTCCACCACCTCCCTGGGCAGCCCATTCCTGTGTTAATCATCCTTTCTGTGAAGAAATGCCTCCTAATGTCCAGCCTAAACTTCCACTGGCACAGCTTGAGGCTATGTCCTCTTGTCATGTCATTGTTGCTTAGGATAAAGGTCAATCCCCAAATTTCAGGTCGTTGTAGAGAGTGATAAGGTTTCCCCTGAGCCTTCTCTTCTCCAGGCTAAACAATCCCATCTCCTTCAGCTGTACCTTATAGAATTTACTCTCCAGACCCTTCACCAGCTTTGTTGCCCTTCTCTGGACCATGGACCAGCACTTCTTACCTGAATTGAGTGGCCCAGAAATGGACACAGGATTTAAGGTGTGGCCTCACCAGTGCTGAGCACAAGGATGATTGTTAGCCCAGCTTCACCCAATTGTATCCCTCAGCCTTATGCAACACCTCTTCTTTTTTAGGATCTGTGTATCTGTGGACAACCTTTGCTGAAAGGGATCTGAGGGCCCTTGAGAATCCAAATATTATTTTCTCAGAATCCATTTTAGACTGGGCTTAAAATAAGTCTTGAATAACACTTGCTAAGATTAGCCCTTAGCAAGGGCTTCTCTTTGCAGCAAAAGGACTTATATTTTTAACTTACCATGAAAAAAATATCTCAAGTACCTGGCTCACACAGGTTTAATAACAGAGACTGAAATTTAATCTGAACCAAGAGTAGCTTCTAGATAGTATAAGGAAGGGATCAACCTCTGTGGCTTTGAACAAGAGATAAGATAGCAATTCCCTATCTCGACACCATTCTCCTAAATACAAACCAGTGTGGGCAACAGTGATGACTGATACCTTTTACAGGTGAGTTTCTCAAGAGGAAGATAAGCAGACACATTATATTTCATTTTCCAATGTGTTGTTGCCATGAGAATGGTGACACTGCATGGACGGCATGTACAGTTTATGCTTAGTGTTAGAGGGAAATAAGACTGGGGAACATTTCACTGACGCACCACATTAAGGTGGGCATGGAAAGGGCTGCCTGTAAGTCTGCCATTTGCAGATCCTTGACACAGCAGCAAACCTACAACTGCTGCAGTAGCTGCAGCTCTAGCTGAGGGGAGACAATATTTATCCTGGAAATTTTGGATGAACCCATCCAAATTTTTGCTTAACAGAGGAAGTGAACAACACTTTATTCCTTGAAGAAATTACTTTTGAGTAAATATGCAGCAGCAACGGGGGAAGAAGCCAAAGCATAAGGTGTTCTTCAGTGTTCTTGAATTAGTGAGTAGGAAGTTTTTCTAGATAAATACAACTGCAGGTGCACTAAGACTAAAAGCTTAAGTCCTGGCAGAGTTGTTTTTGTGGTAGTGATGTTTAACAACACTCTATCTCTGACTCGCAGTGGTGTACTTTACCTGCAATGTAAAACATGAGTGACAGCTCAGGTGTTTGTCACACACCTAATAAGCAGCATCAATAAAACAATGTCTTCTAATTTTTTATGGTGAAAAGGTGTCCAGAATAGTTGTCTTTCTATGTTTGTTTTTTTTTTTCCCTTGTGCCCCCACTGGCACACTTGCATGTGTGGTCTTTCCTCCTCAACACAAACATATGATATTTGTTATGGAATCAAAACTGAAGGGAAAGTCTTTGGTCTTGTAGATCCATTAGAAAATTTCATTTTTTTCCTATGTATTTTTAATACATAATTAATTGCAGAGGAACAATGTGCCAAGCATTACCTGGCCTGTGTAAGAGAACACAATTCCCAGAAAAGGGCACAATGGCTTGATTTTAGACTGGTACATGTGGTAAGACAGACGAGATAGTGCTAAAGGCAATCCTGCCTCTGATATATTTCAGCTGTGTTAATTACCAAAGAGTGGGAACAGCTTTGCCCTCACAGCTGGGTGTGATGAGAGAGTGAGTTAGTTGGTAGAGAGTCAGTTGGAGGCTGCTGGCTGTGCTGTGAGGAGGAGGGGACAGGAGGTCATGTGAGGGACAGATAAGGTAAGCCACTGTATGAGGGACAGATAGGGTTGGGTGGCTGTGCCAGGGACAGGAAGCAGTGAACTGGGACTGCAGAAGGAAGAGAGAAGAAAGAGCCAGAACTGTGGGGAGCTGCCCATAGGATTGCTACATAGAAAAGGTATGGGAGACTTTTAAATAACATGGTGCTGAGGCTTGAAGCCCCCTGAAGTTTTTATTGAAGTGCTTTGAGTGCACTGGCTGTCTCAGCTATGACAGGTACACACTGGCATAAGAGTAGAGGTAAAAAAAGACTGAATTAACTTCTAATGTAGCTACTAATTTGAGACTTCACCAAGACCCCACTGTACAAAGTAGACATGTCAGTTTTTTCTAGAACTATTCTAGTTTGAGGGTCTCTAACATACTGCTACATTCTGTCATCAAGACATGGCCTCGTACATCTAAATATATCTGGCTTTCAGATGTTATACAAAAGTGGTATTTTACAAAAATTCTTCCCTAAACTATCTATGCAATTATTCAGTTCTAATTTTTCCAACAAAAATGTAATATAACCCACTCAGTATTTCTTTACCATTGCAGACTACACATATGACCGCTGGATTACAGACCTTCAAGCATGGGACAACTATGCACCATGATTTATAAGGCCGAGTTCTGTGACAGCAGGAAAAAAAAATCATAATTCAATATATCTCAAACACATATTCAACAGGGATGATCTTACTTTAATCCCCCTATATGCTTTTAATGCCAAGTAGTTCTCCACTCTTCTTTTTTCATCCCTAGGAATTACTGGAGGATATCTAAGAAATGGTTGGTTTTCTGCAGTTTCTGCTTAAGTGTATGTGACAATTTAAGGCTTGCTTACAGCCACAAAAAAAATTAATCATCTACCTAAAATTTATTATCAGAAGATAAACAGGTCCTCTAGTAATTTGCAATAATCAGTCCCACCACGCTAGGAGCACATTTTTGAAGGCATGTGCGTATCTTTCTTTACTGAGATTTAATACTTCAAGAGTAGATGCACTGTGGATTCAATATTTTTTAGTTTCATTTTCCCCTGGTAGTACAGAAAAGATTTATTATTCAGTGGTTAAAGGCAGACATCTTGCTACAAAGTTGAAACAAGAGGTCAGGCTTTTCGCTGTGCAAGGAAAAACACAAGCAAAGAAAACAGAAGCCTGGATCCAAATCCATTTTCCTCACTGCTTATATTTCTAGTGTTACTTATCTTGTATCTATGTGTATCTCAGAAACTGCATTTCTTTGCATCTGTTCTGTTCTTTCCTCAGCACTCACTGACTACCACGGATTTTTCAAGCAGTCTCAGCACGAAGGGTTTGTCCTTTGGAATCTGGATCTCATTCTACTCTTTCTGAGGCTCCTGTACAGGAGCTTTGAAGTCTAGTGACCTCAACATCCACACGATAATCCCACAGGAGCATCTCTAGTCCCGGTGCATTTTCCTCTCTCATTTCTCTCCAGCTGATTTTTTTGTCATATTAACTAGCAGAAATACAGATAACTCTGTCAGACAGAAGTTTGGGCTACCACCCATGATATTCATTCCCTTTTTTTACCTACTTCCATTCCATGTGGAATATTTACAACAAACCAGAGGTCCTTCAGGTTTACAAATAATAAAGAAGAAAACTTAAAGTAACTGTTATGTATCTCTTGACACATTTTACTTTTTCTAGGCACAATATCTTATCAAGGCAGGTGACAGATACTGTGATGAAGTCATACATCAAACTTGTTTCTCCATAAGGTAGTGGTAGTTTTGAGGGTCCTGATGCCACAGAATTCCATCTACAACATAGGATCACAAACCCATGCAACACTGGAGGTGTTAAGAGGAAATTATTCATTTTCTTCTTTCTAAGGTTTTAGCATAAGTAATAGAGATCTCTATCCACATGTCTCTTGTTGCTTGCATTCTTAATTGCTAACACAACACATCAAGGAATTAAATCTGAAGTCTACTAATAGCATTAGTTCAATAAAGGATTAAGCTTAGGAAAATGCTTCTTACAATATAATTTGAGATACATTTGCTCTTTCTGCTTTTTGGTCGTAGGAATTGTAACCTTTGCTGGTGGAAGATTCTTTTCTATATAGTCTGTCTAATAAATATATAGTCATAGTGTCTAAGAAAAATGGAGAATGTATTGTTTAATTTTCCTTAAAATGCAGCTATCTGGTCTGTCTGAGTAGAAAATATTTGCTCTCTTGATGGTAAGATATTTTTTTATTAAAGTAGGTACCAAAGATGACATTTAGAGCACCTGAGGTCTTTGTGGAAGTAACTGGAACTGTGGCTGTTATAAACAACTTTTTTTTTTTTTTTTTTGATTGTTTGTATATACATTTTCAGACGTTTTTAACTGCAATTTATAGCAACAGCTAAGCCCAAAAACCTCTTAGAAACACATCATCAATCAAGCTGAAAATAGTTGTCTTTCATTTTAAAGTTGTCAAACTTCCAAGCAGCTATCTTTAAACACGTCCAGACATATATAGATAGTATTCATGTTCATGACTTTACATATTCATTAATTTTCTTTATTTTCTATTCTAAGCAGCATCTTTTTGAACTTTAAAATGTCGAGACTGTTCATTAGAATTAATTCTCAAAGTGTCTACCACAAGGTCACAGTCATAAGCTGTTTTTGTGTCATTTACTCTGAATATTTAAAGAACAAACTTGAAAAACAAAAGGAATCATAGTGTTACTTATAAGAAGCTCTTAACAAACATTCTGCATAGCAGTCTAAACTGACTTAAAAATAGCTTTAAAAGAGTTACAGAGAATGAAATAGGAAAGGACCAAAACCAAATGAAGTGTTACTTTACTCCAAGTCCACAATGTTTCTGCAAGTTAAATATCATATTTATTGTTACCCTGTTCTGAAATAGCATTTAACAGAGACAGAGAAGGCAGAGAAAGTTGCTGAGAGGTACAAGAAGAATACAGAATTATTTCTATTCAAGGCCAAATTAATAGATTTGTCTCTTCAGTCAGGAAAAAAGACAAATGACCGGAAAGATTCTCCTTTGAGAGTTACTTAGTGAGACTGGTTGAGGAAAGTTTGCTTATTGTTTGCAGTACAGGAATATGTATGAATCTGGGGGTGATGGGTTAGAACAAAATAGAGAAGGCATTCCTTTATGTAATGGTCTACAGCTACCTGCTTCCCACGGGGAATAGCTTTCCAGAAGTTGTTTGGGATATAAAAATTTTATCTGGGTTCAAAAGTTTATTGAATGAAATCACATAGGAAAATGTAATATTTGGCTTCTGCTCTTTCTGAGTCTCACAGAAAGCTGTTCTAAATCTGGCAGGGTGTACAGGTATGGAAATAATTAGAGCCTGCCTAGATCTGACACTCCTCAGTATCACTGCTAATCCAACTCAGAAATGACACATGAACTTTTTACATTGATTTAGTAAAAAAAAAAAAATTATATTCATATGTAATTTGTAATAGAAACATATAGAAGACATTTTACTATTTCTTTGCTAACAATGTGATCAAAATCTAAGGTTGTTATATATATTTTTTTTTCTTCCCTCATTGGACTAAGAACTGTATATAAACACTAAAGTTAGTTACTTAAACATATTGGATCCTACTCTTTCAGGTCTCATATTTAAACATGTAATATAAAACACACTCTCTTCCTTCTTTTCTTTTGCCTCTGTAATTTGCATTGATTTGTCAATGACACAAACTGCATAATAATGTCATATTAAAATGTTATCTTTTTTCATTATTCCACATTTTTTTCAATGAAATTGTGTTAGTCCCTGGAGATTAATAAAAATAAATCACTGAAATCTTTTACTGGGAAAATCTGATTTATTGTATTTTCTTCACATGTATAGTTTTGTGAGTAGTTCATACCCAGATAGTCAGAAAGAAAAATCTGAAAATACCTGTGTCTCTAAAAATGCTTAGAGGACCATGGATCAAAAGAGTCATGATGCCTGATCCAGAGGAAAAAAAAAAAAATAAAAAAAGAAAAGAAAAAACAAAGGGCAAAAAGAACCCTTCTCATAAATTAATGCTCAGCTTTGCGAAGTTTATGGTCTGAAGTACTTATACAAGAGAAAGGATTTAGTCCTTTGCATAACCAGAATTATAGTATATCCTAGTCCATATGCATCTTTTAAATGGTTAAGAAATATAAAACAGTTTTAAAAAATGAAGGAAAGGAAACAATCTTCAATTCATATATGAACACATATATGAGCATTACAAGAAATGAATGTGACCCAAAACCCTAGATAATTATTATAGAGTGATATAAGGCATCATTATGCAAAATCATTCACTTTCCAGTTCTTATCGATGCTTGTCTGAATACACAAAAGCAAATTCTAAATAGAAGCAAAATATTTGGTAAAAAGGACAGACAGAAATGGGAGTAAATAAAAATATTCTCTTCTTTGTTCTCTTCTTTGTTCCGTTGCTGAACAAATAGTGCTGTTTAATCTATGTGATCCTGCCAGAACATATTTTAACGTTTTCAGTGAATGTATAGTTACATCAGATAACACCACAGTAGTTTTCATACTCATCAATTCTATAAAGTTATATTCCTGGATTCTGCAGAGGAGGTTCATTTAATTGCAAATTTTTCTTTTGCTTAGATTTATTTTAATTCTTTTTATGTATCTTTTTAAACCAAGAACAGAATCAATGCATCAATGAAATTGCCAGTTAAAATCACAAATGTTGGCAGATTTTAAAACTGTGGTGAAGAAAATACACTAAAAACAGAAGATGTGGAGAGCAAGGTAAGGAAATATGTGGGCCTTCATAAAAACATCATTATAAACTTTGTTATTCCTTAGCTATATTCTAATTGTTCCTTGACTCATCCTTGTATTTGTAATTATGTATCCTTTTCTGCTAGACAGTTCTGTGCATTTGCTATTCTACAGGTGAAAAGGTACTTTTTAACATCTATTCTGCATTGTTTTTCTTTTATTTCCACTTGTGCTTACTGAGCTCGTCATCTGAAATCATCTGGAAACAGTTTCTTTTGCAGTTATTAACCACTCCATTTTACAATGTGAGCACTTTAACATGGTCTTACTCTTTTCGAGTCATCTTTTCCTTTCTTTTGGTCTGAACAGAAAATGACTTTTAAAATCTCTGCAATTACTATTTTCAGGAAGGCAATATTAGTGTGAAATTTTTATCTTGTCTACACAAATACTATGCCGCAGCTTCTTCTCAAATACATGAAAGTATAAAAGTGCTGTGATGACAAATCACTCTGATTAATCAAAGATATAATTAACATATTTTCATATATTAAAGCACTCATCATTAGCAGGTAATCTAATCAAGGAAACAAGGAGGGTGGTGTTTTTTTTGTTTTTTTTTTTTTGGTTTTTTTGGGTTTTTT
>VXBN01004785.1:24875-42670 GCA_013397395.1 Sinosuthora webbiana
TTTTTTTGTTTTGTTTTGGTTTTTTTTGTTTTTTTTTTTCAGACTAATTGGAATTATTTCCCCCATATTGTTAGTATCTAAATCAATGATTGGATTAATAACAGTTTCAATTATTATAATACTGAAGATAAAAGATTTACTTCAAAGTCTGAGAAATGTTTAAAACATTTAAAGCATTTTTTTTTCTGTTTATAGTTGGAAGGGACACAATATTATTTGAACGTAAAGGACTAAATTATTTAAAAACAGACTTCTGCTTTTAAACATTAAGGGAAAAAAAAGTAAAATCAGAGGAGATTTAAAACAAAAATTAATCACAGAATAGGTGAGGCTGGAAGGAATCACAAGGTCCAACATTTCCTAGTAAAGCACATTGACCTAGAGCAGACTGCATGGGTGTGCATCCTGGAGGATTTTGAAGGAGAAAGAGACCCCACAACTGCTCTGGACAGCCTATTGCAATGCTCAAATGTCACCCTCAAAGCAAAACGATTTTTCCTCATATTCTTGTGGAATTTCCTGTGTTACTGTTTCTGCCAGTTGCCCCTTGTCCCATCACTGGGCACCTCTGAAAAGGTCTGCTCCCATCCTTTCGACACCTGCCCTTCAGTTATTTGTGTTCTTTGATAATGTCTCTCTTCTCGAGGCTGAAGAGACCCAGCTCCCTCAGGCTTTCCTCATGAGATGTTCCGGTCCCCTACACTTTTGTCGCCCTTGCTGGACCTGCTCCAGGAGCTCCATGTATCTCTGGTACCGAGGCACCCAGAACAGGACACAGCACTCCAGATGTGGCCACACCAGGGCTGAGTAGAGGGGCCATGCCCAGTCCCACTGTAAAAGAGGAGTTGGGGAGGATTCTTTTTGATAGATTTCTCAGATAAAAATAAAGCGCAAACGCGGCAGGTACTACATCTAAGAACTGATTATTAGTGAAGACAGGTGTTCCTCCTGAAAGGGGGATAGAGAAGGGAGCAACGAGGAGAAATGAGAGACCGAGCGAAGCAGAAGACAGGGACAGCGTTACCGCTGTACCCCAGGCGTCCTGTTAGCATCAGCTCGGCAGACGGAGGGTGTGTGCTGCGAACTGCGATGACTCTTCTTGGCTCCTGCGGAGGCTGGGCGCGATTTCCAAGCAACAGCCGGCGGCGTGTCCCTTCCACAGGTGAAGAACAGGCTGCCGTGGCTGCTGCCATGCCCACGGGCACACTCGTGGGGCAGCTGCAGCTCTGAGGGCTGGGGCGCGGCAGCGGCGCCGTGGGGACACAGCGGGACACGACGGCGTCGTGGATCCAGGCTGCCTCGGGAAGTGGCAAAGCAGTGCAGGACAGGAGCGGACAGGGAAGAGAGCCGGCGAAGAAGCAAGGAGAAAAACGCGGGGGGGAGAAGGGGGGCAAGCTAACCCTCCTGGTGAGTCCCCGCTCCCTCCAAGAAAAACAAAGCAAAACGCCCCAAGCTGTGTCGCAGTTCATGGCTTTTGTGTGCTCAAGCTCCTCCCATAGCCCAATTTCCCTGGCATTTTTTCCCCGGCAGTCGGGGATCTGCCCCCTGCCCAGTGCGAGGTCGTCTTTGCAGCCCGATGGTGAAGTTTCTCTGCCCTGATCGGCTGTCAGGCGAAGTGTCCCCGGGGCCAGGGACGTGCACAGCCCTTACAGGAGTTTTTCGTCTCATGTATAACATGTGTGGAGGCATAAATGAAAATCAGACTGGTCCCTCAAGTCGGACCACTTCCCTCGACCTGCTGGCAAAGTTCTTCCCGCTGCATCCCATTGGCCTTCTTGGGCACCAGGGCACACTACTGGCTCATGGACAGCTCGTTGTCCACCAGCTCCTTCTCCACAGGGCTGCTTTCCAGGTCGGCGCTGAGCCTGTGCTGGTGCCTGGGGTTATTCTTTTCCAGGTGCAGGACCATACATTTGCCTCTCTTTAACTTACTTATGTTCTTTTCTGCCCAACTTCCCATCTTGTCCAGGTGTCTCTGGATGACAGCACAGCTTTCTGCTGTGTCAGCCACTCTTCCCAGTTTTGTGTCATCAACAAACTCAAAAAAGGGTAGGCGCTGCTCAATTGCTATAACTGCTTTTCTTTTTCTTAGGAATAATAATAATTATGAAGAGATGAACTGTGAGCAGGACAGAGATAACAATTTGGCTATTGCGAGTGGGTTGCTGTGGGTAGGGGAATCTCAAGGGGGGATAAAACTATTACTATTATCAACAAAGTGAGATTAAAATTGTAGAGGGTATTTCATGTGAATTGCGACACCTAAGGAAGGTGTCCCAGTAAGAAGGCTTATAACTAGTAGAAGGTGAGGACAGGGAAAAAAAAAAAAAATTAAATTGGATTTGAAGTTATTCCTTTCTCTGCAGCCCAGCATGGTGGAAGGATATGATTTACCACAACTCCTAAAACTAGAAGCAAAATGTAGTTCTGTCAGATGGTCCAAAACTGCTGATAAAATTTTCAAATTAAAAATTAAGTTTTAGTTTCTGGACACACCACACTCCATGCTGTATGAAGCATCAGTTTACTTCACACATTTGGAAAGAGTACCATAATGAATGCTCAATTTGGAATAATGTTGAAAGTCACAGAACTAAGAACACAGTTGCAAGTATTTCTAATTGTGATGACTGTAAAATTAAAATGCAAATTAGGTCTAATTTTAAAAAATGTAATCACCTTCAAAAGATGAAAAAAAAATCACACAGAAATCTATTAGAATAATTAAGGAATCTGCAATTCCTTTTCAGGAAGTGAAAGGGGAAAGGGAAAGTGAAGATGTAGACAAAGGAGAAGCAATATTTAATAAAACTTTCAAGCCATGTAATTACTATTTTGCTTAATTCTTCTCATATCTAAGTAAAATTTTCAAAGTTTTGGGGTTGTTTGTTTGTTTGTTTGTTTTTTAATGACAGAGGGTAAATCTAGTTTTAATGATTCAATCTCTCTTATGCCTTGGGGTATGCTAACTTATGGGTTTCATACTTAATGGTTATTGCCTGCCTAGCCTGATTTGACAAGCAATACCAAAATGTTCAATGGAAAAATTTTGCAACTGATTACTGAAATCTTTATAATTTAGCATATCCAACTACAATAAATTTTGTACATAATCTTATTTTGCATAATTTGTATTTTTATTCATGTTTTATTAATATTGGACTTGAGTTAATATATATTTAATAACAATTTAAGGATTCCTTTTCGAAATCAATAACATCCCTGTCTCATTCCAATCTATTTACTAATTACTTCATGTTCATTTATTTATTCAATCACTAGAAATATGTCTCTTCAGACAAGAAAATTTACTGTTTGTGTAATTATAATGAGCTATTGATAAAAAAAATATACAGTGGTTTTATTAAATATTCTTCTTAAAAGAGAAATAATGAAGCAACGGTGGAAAGGGAAAAGAGGCAGAAAATCTTGGCAAAACTCAGAGGAACAAATGCCAAAATATTGGTAGGAGTTTAGTATCATAGCAGTTCAGACCACAGGATTAGTCAGAGTTAAATCCTTGGCTTATACTAGGGGCTGGTCCACATATAATACTACACCATGGACAGGGTTTTTTATTGTTCATTCAGTCAGGAGCACTATTGTTTAGAGTTGGTTTACTTGTTAATAAGAACTTTGATAAATCTAAAATATTAGGTATGTATGTGCCTCATCCATGATGTGGAATACACAAGTAAAAATTCCTTTTTTCAGTTCTTCCACCTGCAAATATAGAAAGGAAATTTCTGTAGAAACTTAAGTGTCTTAAACTTAAGAAACTTAAAACATTTAAATGTCCTTAAACTCAGTAACAAAATATGTCATTGGACATTTTTGAACCATTAAATAATTATTAATTAGATTAATATCATATATTTTTGCCAAAATTTGGTAGCCTAGTATAACTTCTAATTTTCCAAAGTATTGGGGGTTATTTGTTTGTTTATGATTGTTATTTTAGTGGTCAGTATTGCAGCACTTCCCTGAGGCACATGTACAGATATGTTTTTCATAAGCAGGTGAGTACTGCCCTGTATCCTGAGGAGTAGCAAAGGGGAGGAAAAGAAAAAAAAGGATGGAGCTGTCTTAAATAAATTTTACCAACAGAAAAAAACATTACTTGTGAGATCCTAACCTGCCTTTGTTGAAATTTGTCATTACATTGTGAGTTCATTTAAGCCTTGGAGCAATCCAGGTGGATTGCAATCAAACTACATCTGGAGTAATTCCTACTCAGCATGAACAAGACTGAAGGCAACAAGCAACAGCTGTTCTACATTGCAGCTTTCTACTAACGTTACTGTATTTTTAGGACATTATAAATGTAAAGTTTATTTATACACAGTCATACCACATAGTAGTTTGTTCTACTACTACCATGAACAAAGCTTAGCAAAGCAATCCAGCTTAAAGTAATACTAAATAATACTTTTTTATTTGAATACTATTAAACTCCAGTATTCTTATTTTTAATTTTTTGGCATCTTATTTCCCTGGAAAACTCAGGTTTTTTTATACTGAGGGTTCTTCTCTACTCTACATGTGCACAGTAGCCACTGACTAAAAGAAGAAATTGAATTTCTTTATCGCTGAAAATTAGGTGACTTAAGCCATCTAGGCATAAAGTGCAACTCTGATCTGACATAAAGGTAATGGGAAAAAAAATTGATACTTCATAATATGAAAGTCACAATTCATTTAAGTACCTGAAATCCATGGAATGTTTTGATTTTAATGTTTATGCAAAATATGTAGTGCAAGGAATTTGGGGTTTTTTGGTGGGTTTTGTTTGTTTGCTTTTTATTTGGTTGGGTTTTTTGTTTGTTTTTTTTTTCTTTTATTTAAGTAATTACTTATTATTTAAAAAGGCATTCTAGCATCTTCTGTAACTGAAATGTTTGGTGAAAGAGGGATTATATTGCATTGGGCAGCTGAAGAGGGCTCTAAAAATGAAAAGTGTTAAAAGGATTGGAAGGAGTATGTGTGCCTGATAACTGAAATATGATGTTGACATTACTGTACATCTGGGAAGATGAGGTCTAACTTGGGGTCTACCAAGAATTTATGACTGATGACCTTTTTATCACACAAACTGGCCTAATCTCTAGACTGTGACATGAACAGTAGTATTGCTTACGTGACAGTATTGTGCCAAGGAGAGAACATAGAATTTCCAAAGAGTTGCTGGAATCACTTCTTTTAGTGGATCAATACCACAGCAAATTAATTTATTTGGATAGAAACAGGAGGTTGAACTACTTGCAATATACTGTTTGAAGATTGCTGGGTTTTATGACATGAAATACGGTTGGCAAAAATGCTGGAAGTGTTAGCATATTTTAAGGGGGTGGACAGGTCTTAGACACAAACCTCTGAAGATTTCTCAGCATCTGTAATAGAATGGATATGAGTTGCAGACTCATCATATTCTGTACCAAACAAGAAATGGATAATGGAAGTGGAGGATTATAATTTAACAGGCTTTGTCATAAACAATTCAGAGACAGATGTGCTGTGGAGAAGCCCAAGTTGTACAATCCAAATTAGTTTTCTTTCAGGCACTGAGAAAGATTATACCCCACTTCATTTGGACTTATATAGTACAGATGTCTGAGTATGAGGGAGTCAAGACTCTTCATAGTTGATGCTGGATAGGCATGCTTTTTAGATTCAATGCATATTTTAATATTTACTTCAGTATTCCAGCAGGAATAAAATGAGTGAAGGAGTTATACTGAGTGAGAAACATAGTAGTGCAAAGACCATCATACCTACTTAAAACAAAGCAAGCCAAAAAACCCAAACAACAGCACAAAACCGAAGAAACAAACCAAAAAAAAACCCCTCAAAACAAAACAATAAAAACAACAAACAAAATGAAACAAGAAACAAAACCAAAACAGGAAAAAAGGCACAAAAGCCCCCAAACTGGACTGAAATAAAATTTGAAAGGCAGTTAAATCTTACATTCAGGAGCACCACCGTAAAACTGAAAAAAAGATAGGGCCAGCTGCTATGTACAGCAGATCCATCCGCTGTACTGCATAGAGAGCTAATATTAGCACTCTTGGCATGAGTAAGACCCTGACATTTCATCTATGGAAAATTAATTACTTTGGGGCTCCTTTCCTTGTCTAGCAAAGACTGCCACACAGACATTTTCTAGGATGTAGCCAATATAGCACTGATAGATTTTTCCCTGTATATGAAAAAGAAAATCAAAATAATCCATGAATGAATGAACCTGAAGGAGGAAAGAAACAAGTGTTCAGAACACAAAGCTTGACTTCACATGAGAAAAAAAGAAAAAGGAAAAAAGGAGAGGAGGAATAACACTACACATAGGTTTTTACACATAAGATGAAGAAGTCTTAGTGGATTGACCTTGGGTGGATGCCAGGTGCTTACCAAGCTCCTCAATCACTCCCTTTCCCAGTGGGACAGAGGAGAGAAAATAAGATAGAAAACAATTCATAGGTTGAGTTAAGGCAGTTTACTGAAGCAGAAAGAGGGAAAGTTTGCATATGTATAATTAAAAAGGAAAAAAAATAGTTTATCATGTACTTCCCATCAGTGAGTGTTCTTCAGCCCCTTCCTGGCAAGTCTCAGCACAAGTCACAGTTGCCCAGGAAGGCAAACACTGTAAATAACAAATGCCCCATGCTGTTCCTCTTCCTTTGCTTTGCTTTTATATCCCAACTGACATCATACAGCATGGAATACCTCTGTGTTTAAATTGAGTCAGCTGGTCTAGTGGTGTCCCCTCTCAGCATCTTGCCCATCCCCAACCCCTTGATGGGAAATGTTAGAGAGTCAGTGCTGCAGAGCAGCACCCAGAGCCCTGGGGTGCTATCAACTCCTTTCCTGGTGCCACTGCAAAGCACAGCATTAAGAGGGCTGTGATGGGAAAAGGAGCTCCAACTTAGCCAGATCCAACACAAGTGATTACTGGGAGATGTAAAGAATATTTTAGGTTGAATATTAGTTCCAACAGCATGGGAACTGTTACAGTGAAACAAATACAGACATGAGACAGTGGACACAACTTCAGAATAAAATCAAATATTGTTTGACAAAGCTGCTGGAAATTGACATCTCCAAAATCTTCAGGACCCAGGTGAGTTCTGTATCTGCAGTCTGTCTGCTACACCCCCTTACTGCAAAAAGTACATAGCTTATTCCCGTGGGCTGGGTCCTTGAATGCCCCAAGAAGCAGCCAATTCAGTGCCCTCATTCACTGAGCAAGTCACTGAGGTTGCTCTACCTGTTATTGTTTCTTTTCCATCCAGGTCTTTGTTTAATGTAATTATCATGTTATCAGATAACCTGACAAAGGTTATGGCACACTTATTCAACACAAGTAGACACAATCATGCAAACTAAGGTGGTGACAAAATCAGTAGGGTTAATAAATATTGTTAACAAGAGGCACACAAGTTGATTGCAGAGATGATAGCTATGACTTTTGCTGCTACGGAGGGGAGGAAAAGGGAAACCACAGGCTGGAGGGAAAGGATGAGGACATGTAAAATACATATACAAACTGAAAATATACTAGAAATTGAGCATCTATAATAATAATGTGTGGTGATGTTAGATAAAAAAATAAAAAAAAAGATTCTAAAACATACTAAAGAACAAAAGAAAAGTACATAGAATTTAAAGATTTTGGGGCACATCACAAGGCTAATGGTGCTAATGGCAATAAGGTTCATGCTTTTAAGACTGCTTCCTTCTCCCTATAGCAGAAAATAAAGAGCTGCTAGTGTTTAGGTGAACCATACCATGATACATTAACTCATTAATGAGGAGGAAGATAAGAGAGAAACACCATTTTTTCTAGCATAGATTTTCAGAAAAACTAAACAAACAGTTAAACATTTGATAACCTGCACATTTGATAACACATATGACAAATTTTAAAGCCAAAGGACATAAACTGGGGGGTAATATGTGTATTATATGGTGCTGCTTTATGGTACTGTTTCTGTTTCCTTTATTTTCTCCCCTCACATGATGGACTGTATTTTCTTCTTCCCGTACAGACACGTGGGTTATTTTGATGATGATAGAAGTTAAAAATAAAATTAAATATGTGGTTTTAGGCTCTTAGAATACGCTAAAATAGAACTGGTGCCTATATCTTTGTTGTCTTTGTTGTCTTTGGTTTTTTGTTTGTTTGGTTGGTTGGTTTTGGTTTTGTTTTATTTTGTTTTTTCTTCCTTTCCTTCTTTTCTATAATGTAAACAAAATATTTTTAAGTGAAACATTAAGAATTATGAATATCATTTTAGGAATCCATGTAACCGTGTTAGAATTTATGACCTTTACTGAGGGAATTCAAGCACAATTGATTTACAGTATCTTAAGGAGAGGAACTGTGTATATATGAAATGTGAAAAAATATTTTCACACAGAAAAAATTTTAGTTAACATGTTGTTAATGCTAGTTTAAAAATATGATTCTGGTATTTTCCAGATTTTAATGAAATTACGTGATATCATAACTCTCTCTTTATCTTCAGAAGTGTTCATGCAATGAAAAATTTTTTGCAAAAAGAAAAGCGCTTTCTGCTGGATGTGTAGGACATGTAAGCAAAAAATCAAAAATCTGCTTAGAAAAGAGAATTTTTTATGAGTCATACAAAGTGATTTAAAATAAAGGAAGGTTCTCTGCTGCAGCAAATTACTTCTAATAAGCATTACATTACATGAAACACAAGAAAACTAATAGCATTTTTAGTAGTTCTACTACTTGGAAAAAATGCAAAATTAAGGCCATAAACAGCACAATAATGAGCATAGGCAAAATTAATCATTTTGGTTTGCTCAACATCTTGATTGCTAATAAAGTTTTATGCACAACAACATGTTTAACAAACAAACAAAAAAAAAGAAATTATTCACAGGCAGTATTTTCTTTTGTAGGTGCAGAGAATTACTCTAATGATTAGAAATTTAGTTTTCAGAGTAATGGCTTATGTACACTGTCGTAAATTTCTGTAGAGAAGTCTACTAAAATTTTGATAGTTAAATTTCAAATACTTTTTTTACGCATGAAAGATTAAAAATAGTACAACACAAAAAATGCCATATTTTAATGTGTTAAGCCAAATACTGGGATGAGAGGTGCATACTTTCATAACTGTACTTACTGTGGTGTCTAAATTTGCAAGTGTTGGCAGGTAAAAATGTTACTGTGCCAGGAAGCTCACAAATTTGCTGTATCTTTCTGAGTTACAACAGTTTGACACTTGATTTTGACTAAACTCTCGATTTTTCTTTGGCCAGAAGTTAGAAGACTTATGATAAACTGATTCATAAAGTGACATTGCAGAGATACATTAAAATCATACAAAAAAACCCCTAGTTGCCTTGTTTTTACACTATAAAACCAAACATGTTTTGGTTATTTTTCAGTGACACTCTTACTCTGCAGATTTCAGCATCGAAGATGTTTTGAAAGCTTACTAAAATCTGAATATGATTGTTGTTCCAAAATACTGAAAACTCTCAGCCAAACGAGCATGGATCTCTCGGATCATTGCATCACAATAGCCTTGTAGTACTCAATCAGCAGCTTCACAGAAGTCTATGTCAAAGTATCACCCCAGGGAAGAGCCAGTAAAATCAGGTATTCAGTAGCATATCAGAACTAGAAATAATAAACTTATATCACAATAAGACAGAGACAGAAGGTAGGATTTTCTGCCATCATGAAGTCATTAACAGAGTAAATGTAGTTAGTCAACAAAAGATGTCTGTGGATTTGATTTTATCTAATCAAATTTGGATGTGATAGTTATTCATGGGGATGTAAAAAGTACAGAAAAAAGTGTCTGATCTTCTCACACAGACCTTCTCAACATTTATTTTATTAATAGTGTTAGCCCTGATTCCAGGGTTAAACCATACACTTTTCTTGAAACCGTCATTGAAGTCATGGATCTGTGAATTTTCTCACACCATCCACTCTCAAATAGCTTTGCTGTTCTTCACTTTCTCATCAATTTTTTTTTTTTTTTTTTTTTTTTTCTTTTTCTTTTACCTGTCAGGAAACCCACAGAGAAACTCTTTAATCTTCATTATTTTGAGTACTTTCACATTTGCTGTGATTTTCATCCAGTCAGTTGAAAAACCAAACAATTTGTGCAAAATGAAGGATGCGCTATGGATTATTTTACTACTTTTGTCAGGAGCCTTTTCAATGTACATTTCATATTCTCTTGTTCTGTTTTGGGGTTTCTTTATTGACCATACTTCTTTTCTCTTTATACATCTCATTATTTTTTCTTTAATACCAACCTTCATTCAAATAGCCTTTTCCTACTTTTTGACATAACTCTAAAATCCAGCTGGGTGGGGTTTTTCCAAGTTGTTATTTTTGGTTTGGGTTGGGTTTTTCCTTGGTTGTTTTTTCTTTGTTTGTTTGTAGTGTTTTTTTTTTTTCTTTTTCTTCTTTTTTTTCTTCTGGTGGATTGTTGTGGTTTTGATGGGGTTTTTTTTTGTTTTGTTTTTGGTTTTTGTTTTTTTGTTTTTTGTTTTAGGGTTTTTTAGGAGGTTTTAAAACATCTGGCCACCCATTTTCTTTTTTTTTTTTTTTTTTTTTTTTTTTGGGTTTTTTTGGGGGTTTTAAAAAATCTGGCCCCCCCTTTTTTTTTTTTTTTTTTTTTTTTTTTTTTTTTCCCAAAAATTAGCCTCCACTCAACACCTACCCTTCTCATTTCCCAAAACTTCTCATCTTTTACAAAGAAATGCTCATTTTATTCATTGCTACTCTGTTTTCTTTCTGTTATTTATTTCTTTTACATTTTCATGTGAATATATTTTAAATTATTCTCTATTTCTCCAAGTGAATATTTCCTTTTTATTATTATTATTATTTCTTATTTGTAATTGTGTGTCTGGGGACTGTCTTCATTATTTAGGGATCTATTTTGCTTTTAAGTTAAAAACCCTATAAATATTGGCTTTACCATGAAATCAGATGTTTATGCTCTTTTCTGATGCTTATTATTGTTTTCTGCATTCTTTTTTGGACATATGAAGATATTTTCTATATTCCTCAAAGAATCTGATTCCACAGGACTCACCAAAGACATTTCCCTGAGACAAAGGAGTTTTAATTTCTGTACAGATCTGGAGAGACTTTTCAGCTGTGGGATTCATGATTGTGTCATGGGAGAAAAACTGATGTGAAACCTCTCCCACCTTAGAAGGAGAAGGGAAGGGGAAGAATAGAAGCACCAAGATTTGAAAAGACCCAGTACTCAAGGTGTGGTTTCATCAGTGAAAAATACAGGGGGACGATCACTGCCCTGGTCCTGCTGGTCACACTATTGCTGATGGAGGCCAGATGTCACTGACTTTCTTGGCCACCTGGGCACACTGCTGGCCCCATGTTCTGGCTGTCAGAACCCCCAGGTCCTTTTCTGCTGGGCAGACTTCCAAGCACTCTTCCCAAAGACTGGAATTGTTGTGACACAAGTGCTGCCTTAGTACTTTACCTTATTGAACCTCACACCCTTGACCTCAGCCCACTGGTCCAGCCTGTCCAGATTTCTCTGCAGAGCCTTCCTAGCTTTCAGCAGAATGACACTCCCACCCAGCCTGGCGTCTTCTGTGAAATTAGTGAGGGTGCACTCAATCCCCTCATCCAGATCATTCATAAGAGTATTAAACAGGACTGGCCCCAGTACTGAACCTTGGGGAATCTCAGCAGTGACCCTCCCCCAACTGGATGGAGAAAAACTCACCACAATCTCTGGCTGTCCAGCCAGTTCTTAACCCAGTAAAAAGAGAACCTGCCAAAGCTGTGGGCTGCCAGCTTTTCCAGGAGAATGCTGTGAGAGACAGTGTCAAAGGCTTAACTGAAGTCTAGGTACATCCGCAGCCCTTTCCTCATCCACTAGGCAGGTCATCTGGTCAGAAAAGTAGATCGGATTGGTCAAGCAGGATCTGCCTTTCCTAAACCCATGCTGGCTGGGCCTGCTACTCTGGTTGTCCTGCGTGTGCCACATGATTGTACTCAAGGCAATCTGTTCCATAGCCCTTCATAGCATCAAAATCAGGCAGATAAATCTGCAGTTCCCTGGATCCTCCTTCTAGCCCTTCTTGTGCATGGTGTCACATTAGCCAACTTCCAGTTGTCTTTCCAGCTAATCTTCCCAGCTAACCAGAACTGATAATAAATAATGGCTTGATGAGCTCTTCTGCTGACTCCCTCAGTATCCTCAGGTGAATTCCACCCAGCCCCACAGACCATTCCAACCCTCTGAGTATCTAAGTGGCACAGCAGGCCACTGGCTGCTTCCTCCTATTTTACAAGGGCTCTCTTCTGCTCCATGTCCCTGTCTCTCAGATCAGAGATTTGCTTGGCCGGAGGATAACTGGTATTTCTCTTAAAGACTAAGTCAAAGAAGGCTCAGAAGTACCTCAGCCCTTTCCTCAGCCTTGGTAATGATATTCCTCTCCTTGTCCAATAAAAGAAAAGTGTAAGATGATGTGTCTCTTGGCTCTCATGTCTCATCCTCTTCAGAGTTATCACTAATCAAGTTCTTCACCACATCATCATCTCTCCTTTGATTTTCCTCCTGGCACACTAATTATCATCTATTACAAATGTAAATCAAGCTTGTAGCACTGAAGTATACTTAACATGTTGCATATACATGAATTGCAATATTTTATCAAGGATGCTCACTCCTAAAAATAATTTGTATGTAACATTTAAAACCTGCTCTTGGCATTTTAAGGACTCTTCTTCAGTAAGCTCTACAGAACCCAGGGAGAAAATGGAACAACTAGGGGGAAAAATAAGCCCCTCTCACTCTTTTTTAATGAAGTTATGCAGAATATTGTCATTTCTCTCCCTAGCAAGATGCCATGCTGAGAGCTAGAATAGAGAGCTGTTGTCTAAAAATGTATTTCTTTACGGGAAGTTTTAAAAAAACCCTTTGGCTTTTTCAAGACCTTAATAAATGAGCAATTAGCTCAAGTCTTTATAGTCACAAGTGCAAAGCTTTCTATATCATGGATGAAAAAGAATTTTCTCTACTCAATGTGTTTCAGGGGTTGTAAAATACATCTTGCTGTTACTGCAGAGGTTTCACACTATTGTCTACTGATTTCAAAGTTAGCAGGATCATATTTCAAAAATATTAGTGATATGTAATTAGGAACCAGTTGTTTATTTCACCATTCCAAGTGTCAATTGTATCTTGAAAAAATTCAGTGTCCATGAAAATACTAAATAATGAACACATTGAAGATGCATGAAATTACAATAAATTACTCTGTAGTACAGGTTGGTATGCTTTTTATATTAATAGCTCATGTTTTGTTTTCTTTGGGATTTTTAGGGTATTTTTTAGTTGAACAGACCCATTTACGATGGTTTACTGAGAAATTCTTCTTTCACAGTCCAAAGTAATTGAAATGTGTCTGCTCAAAAGACAACAGAATCTTGCTATTTAAACATACAGAGGATAATTCACTTATATGAATTATTTTTTGTCAAAAATTAAAGATGGTCCTAAGATCTGCTTTTATTTTTATGACCAGTCCCAGAGTTTTTGTTTGGCCTCAGACAAATCCCAGTGAACTCCACAGTACTGTCAGTTAAGCTTCGGTTTTGCTAAACCTGAGTTAACTGTTATTCTAAAACAAAGTTTTCATTTCTCAGGAGAGTTCTTTCATGATTATACAGGCCACACCTTGATTTTTCTCACACCATCTAACCAGTAAATCACAGTGACTTAGGTGAAGATTCCATTAGATTAACCTATCTGATCAAAATTCAGAGAAATATAAAACCATCTGTAGTGCCAGATGAAAGGTTAGGTAATTCACTGTCTCGTGGCTAGATCCACTGCTTGAATAGGAATTTAGGAAACCTGACTGATTCTAAGTAGTCTTATGGCCTCTTTCTTAAGCTGAAGACTACCTGAAATTTCAGGATGTGACACTTCTCTATCCTCATTTTTGTAAGCTACTGCTTTGGAGTCTCACAAATCAGGGGACCTAGGAATTTGGCCATTCTTATCAGGATGTTTTCAAAGCCACAGGACTGGCTTTTTGAGAGAACACCATATTCATTTGTCTGGGTTGGAATTCATACCAGAGGGATACCCCAGTTACCATGTTGAGGTGCCTATATACAAGATTCAGGTGGCCAGGCATAGGAAGAGAATTTTTTTTCTGCATAACATGGAAAAGGAAACACATGGTGGAGGTTTTCAGGTGCCTTCTCATATGACTATTCATGCATTTTACCTGCACATTTTATTAAATAAAATGCACAAGCAAAATACACAGAGGATTAAGCAAAGTTTTGTTCTCCTTGAGGAGATATTTTATCCTTGGAAAAGGAAATAAAAACCCCCAAACTTCTTTATATAGTCCATCACTGGTAAACCTTAATTTCATTAAGACCGAGGGTTTTTTCTTTGAGGAGAGAGTCATGGTTGTTGGTAGACTCTTCTTCAACTACTCACTGCATATCATGTGGGTGCAAGTTTTGAAGAGAATAGTCAGCTCCATTAATTAAAATTCAGCACTGTGGATATGCTTAATTTAAAATCCCTTAGAAAATTATGCACAGTTGGTTCATGTCCACAGATTTCTAAGAACTTCTTTTTTACACAACTGCTGCAATTTTTATTTCTAGTCAGTGATTTCTTTCGTAATAAACTCAAGCTTTTAAAGCAATTTGGTAAAACTGTAAAATGTAAAAGGACTGTAGCCCTCGTAAAAAAGCAGTGATAACACAGAAAATTGCTGTGAATGATGTTCTGTCACGTAGGTGATAAAAAGGAATTAGAAGCAAGTGCTTCATCGATTGCTAATATAATCACAGAATCACCACTCTTGCACTCTGGAAAATAAGCAGCTGACAGTGTGGTTAAATCATTATCATTATACAATTAGTATTTTTGCAGTTTTAAATGTGAGGCAAACACAACTCTAATTTAAGGCATCAAGAAGGGAAACCAAAGACTGCAGAAGGGTCCTAAAGAAAAACTTGAGCTCCTGCATCACAAATGGCTGTTTGGTCTTGCAGGGATTTTCCCTTTGGCATATTAAACACCCAGAACCCTTCAGCATTTATGAGTCTCAGAGTCTCTTCTGAAAGGAGCCTGATATGTCTATATTGACAGTCCTGGAAGACCTTCAAGCTCCTAAATCCTCATCGGTGCCCTCTCTTGACTTTGTATGACTGTGACAGCCAGGCATGCAGCAGCCCTGCCTCCCAGGTCTGGTGTCACAGGATGGGAATTACAAAGGGCAGGCCACATGAACCTCAGAGTGTCCTGCAGTCAAGGTCCAGGAGAGTGCCCCAGAAGTTCACTACTGTGCCTGCAGTGGACTTTTTTGCTGATCAGCAGTTTCTTTGCCTCCTGTCTTATTTTCTTGTCAGAGTAGCATAAGCTTCCCAGGAACCAGTGAAATATTTTATGGAGAGAAACGGAGAATTTTGCATGTGATTTAGAGTTGCTTTATAAAAATTGCTGAAAAACATATCATAGATAGTAAAAGATAAGAAAATTGCATTTGCAAGATATTGCTCTAGTCATTATAGCAGGTCTTTCCTATCTCTTACCCCCAGGATTCTGAGAAATTAGATTAGTATGAGTAAATTTTTTTCTTCCCAAACTGTACAAGCACCTGAATTCGACCACGTTCTTTACTAAAGCTGTATCTTCACTTAGAGAGAATATTTTACATGCCACTATAATCCAATGATATTTCCTCCTTTTTTTCTCTTTTTTATCTCTTTTTTTTCGTATTTCATGGGGGAACTTACTCAATTTTTTATGCATAGAAAGAGTTTTGCAAACTTTCCTTCTAGAATATCCATGGTAATCTACTCAGTAGCATTACTAAGGACACTATTGCTTAGAGACATATTCCTTTCAGATTTAAAGAATCTTCAAACGTAAAGTGATATTTAAAAAATACAGTACAGCTTGGGTTTTCTTAATACATTTTATTTTACAACTGATCACTGAAATAACCACTCAGTTTTCAGTCATTTGTCTCCTATCAAATAAATTGTGATCAACAAAACAGCTTTCATTACAATGAGATGAAACCATATATACTGTATTTTTAGCTACTGAAGTATGTATTTTACTGGAAATATATATGTAATGTAAGCCAGAATCTCTTTATTTATGGGCATACCAAAATTGCTGCTTTATAGGCTCTACACTTCTAAAATGAGGGTTTTTTCCTTACTATGTTTTTTATTTCAGCTTTTCAATTTCAATTGCATTAGGAAGAAATGTAATTCATGCTCCCTCTTAATTTGTCTTGCAAATGACATAAAAAGCAAAAAGTCTTACATCAGGTAAAGATAATGGACATTATTGATATTAATTTGAGAAAATCTCACTCCTTCTTAAATATGTGATTTCTCGCTTTTAAGTGACCGTATTAGAAGGCAGCAAGACAAAAGGTCAACTTTCTAAAAGGAAATGGACTAGTAATATCTTGTCCATCTTCTGGCATTTCTGTCTTTTTTTCCATAAAAAGCCTGGAAAGTGAATTGCTGAATAAATTAGTGAAACCGTTCCAAATCTTTACACTGAATGTGATTATTTGACAGGAAAGTGAGACTACAATGAAGATTCATAATCTTAGAAATAACACTGTTCTGATTTTGAAAGATGAAACATTTTCAAAATAGGTCAAATAGCTTCATAGTGCATTTTGTAAATATGAGGTGTGGAGAAGAATTACTTATAATATACCACCTACTACTTTAGAATAATCCCTTATACCCCTAGGATAACTGGACAATCAGTGACATAAAAGAGATAAGCTTGAGTTTACATTAAAAAGATAAAAGAATATATACAATAAAATCCCATAATTTCTATAGAAAAAGAATAATTCAATATGAAAATTCTCTATTGAAAAAAATGAATTACCAACTGGAATTTTAATTGAATTTTGACTCTACCAACCAAACCAAGCCATATAATCAAAGTGTGCTGTCTCCTTCCATTACAATAAATAGCTCAGTAGGGGATAGGAAAAAGAGCATTTTTGTTCTTTCTCCCTGACTTTCATGTTTTGTTGATATGAACTGCTTATAATATGGAAAATATTGCATTCCTTCTTGAACTGTACTCACCTTGCCTTTGACAAGACAAAGTAAGGTCCTTTTCTTCATTTAAGCATTCTGGATAGAAATAGATATAGTGTTGACCTCAAATGTTCTAAGTAGGAGGTTATTCTAAAAACAAATCAGGGAGTATACTTTGATATCAGGAGGCTATGGAGTTCTCCATGCCCTCTGGAGAAGTTTTATTATGATTGTCATTCATTTCAGACCCAGTTTGGGATGTATATTGATCAAAACTTATTAACTCTTCATGACCTCTTAAGATGTCTGTGACAGCAGGCACCAATAAAAGCCCATTTTGTAACAGTAGGATATTCACACCCTACTGAACACTAATTGAACACTTGTTGACAGTCTGAACAAACACAGTGACCACATTTCCTTCCCACCATCAATGTCTTTATCCTAGGCCTAAAGCACAGACACAGGTAATGTTAATTGTGTAGAGGCACAGTACAGTGCCTACAGTTTTTATGCTTTTGATACAAATAATTGGTAGCAGGGTGGTGGAAAAAGTGGAAGGTATCTTCTGGAGTTATTAAAATTTATTTTAAAAAGGCAATTATTAATTAATTATATTTGCTCTTCACTGTTTTCCCAGCAAGACAGGTGTTTTAATGATAGATTATAACAGTTTAAGCTTTTTTTTTTTTTTTTTTTTTTT
>VXBN01004785.1:54107-74244 GCA_013397395.1 Sinosuthora webbiana
TGAATTCTAGTAGAAAACTGATTAGGTAGATATATCCCTTTTTATGAGAAATTATCTTTTGTTTTACAAGCCACTACAAGATAACTTGCTACAAGATAGCAAGCTCATTGAGGAAGTTTTTCTGAAACAGATGGTATATTTTCAATATAATTTCATAAATATACAGGTTATTTCTTTAAATAGATTCTTTAACTACATTAAAGGATTTCCGTCTGAAGTTTGTTTATTATCACCTATTATTAAAATAATTTATATATTGCTACATTTCAAGCCATAATATTTGACACAAGTGACATAATAGTTCAGGAAACTGACCTTACTTTCTGGATCCACCTGACTTCTTTCTTCCCTCAGATGCTCGAGAGCATTTCTTGTTGAACTTAAAATGATGCTTCATTATATAAACTTATGGTATTTTTCTTCCTTTAGGAAATTATCCTCATAATCATTTTCTTCCTAGAAAGAATGTCTGCTTCACATCTGGTAGCAAATTAAATCTTGAAAAGAGGTTAGTGGGCCTGGTCCTGAGCCTGACACTTGCACAAGAAGAGCTGCAATGTAAATAGATCCTTACAGAAGTACACAGTGACTTGAACTACATGGGAAATCAGTTGTTATAGTAAGCCCTCTCCATCCCTGCTGTGCTCATGCACTTACAAATGAGTAAACATATCCATCTGGCACGTTGTCAGCAGAGAATACTCAGAAATACGGGGCAGATATTCTTCAAACCCTGATTTCCTCTATTTCTGCTAACAAAAATCAGAGAAGACATGCAGACGTTTAAATACACTACGAGTATCCTGACAGGTTTAGAATAAACCCTCAAGGTCTTCATAATATCATAAAAATGTAAAATAATTTAGATTGGAAGGCACCACTGAGGTCCCATTCCACCATTCCTTCCACAAAGCAAGAGCAAACTCCAGAGGTAGATCAGATGGCTTAGAATCCTTCTCAGTTAAACTTTGGTTATCTTGTACCTTGTATATGTCACCACCTCTTTTAAATCTCACTATTTCTTTATATTGACACTTTATTTCTGATTCAGATAGACAAATCCAGGTGTCCAATTCAGTAACAGGGACAACTGATGCCATTTGATGTGACCTAGACCTGTGTCCTCCTGCCAGAAGAACATGGGTCTCTCACAAGTCTCATAATGTACTACAGCCTCGTGTGGATGGCCTGAGTAGCATAGGGGTGAGTTCCTGTCTGGTCAGTGTCAAGAATTCATTGTATTCAGCCATTGTATTACCAGTTTTGGACTGAAATATTTAGAGCTAGATGTCTAAGGAATTAAAACTTTAAGTTCACGGGAAAGTTTTTTGTCTTTTCTTGAATACCTGTGTCAGGATGGGTAAATCATTCCTTCATTAATAGGAGTGATCTCATTATACTGCCTAACTCCCAGGTGGCTGGGACAGGTAAACTAAATCCCATCTTGTATGACCTACATATGTCAGGAGCATTAGCTTAACTCCTACACACTGGCTTTGAAAATTCTTCCTGAGAAATGACACTAGAATATCATTCAATTTGTGTTATGGATCTACTTATATTGACAATTTATGCCTTGATCTAAGAAGTAACCAAGATTTATTTATTGACTGATTGATGAAGATAACACAGACATTCTCTGATAAGCTTTGGTGTTTTAATGATTATTATGTACAAACAATAACCTTCCTTAGAAATGTCATACAGAAACTTTTAATAAAATATGTGACTACTTGCTCCCATTGTGTGTTTTATGAGATGCATATGTATCTCATTATATGCAGGTTGTGTGCATTTATTTCATTTTTATTTAACGGGAGATGTTAACTATTTCTGCTTTAATTTTTTGTTTCAGCTTTTGCCATTCTTGCCCCTTTTTTCACGCAGTTATATGTATTTGAAAGGCACTTCCACATCTTGAATATAACATTTTGACGAAGTGGGCTACCTGAAAATATTTTAAGCATTGGAGAATTCATTTTTAATAATACAAGGAGCAAAGTTGGGCTATTTAGGAGTTAAAGTGTACTCTTTAGAATCTATTAGAAACGTGAGATAGCTCAAGAGCTCCCTCTTCAGACACCAAACACTATCAGAATATTTAGCCTAAAAGAAATTGGAAAGGTAATTCAATGGCTCTGTGACTGTCAAAGTTAACATTTTTTTACCACTTTTTTGGCATCCAGGTCAAACCTGAGATGCTATACAAGTTTGTTACATTAAAAATAATAAAAAAAAAAATCTGACCTGCACCCACCTATTTTTAGTAAATCATGGATTTCTTAACAGGGAAAAATTTTCTAAAGTAATAGTAGCAGCTCACCGTTCACCTGTCCCACCATATATATATGTATATGTATATATATGATATATATATATGATGGGACAGAACCACTGGAGTGTAGTGGAGAACAATCACAAGCTTTAAACATCAATCAGAAGCATTACTTTATTGAATGCAAAAATTGGGTGAGATTTTCAACTCTGTATACAAATTTATTTCCCTAGGTGATGTTAGAATAATATAGAAGTTAAGCTATGTATAAATATGCAAGTAATTATGAATTCTGCAGTATTGTTTTCCCCAGACTAGAATTCAGGATCCAATATTAGACTTCTGTTACAAAGCACATGGGGACACAGACTTCAAAATGGCAATCAGGACCAACAGGATAATTATCAACAGCTGCCAGCAGCCAGCATTCTTGTTGAGGATCTATTCAAAGATAGAAACTGGGGAAGTATGGAGAAATTTTCCTTCAAGTCTCCATGTGTTATTTACTTGGAGATACAGTGCCCTGGAAAACACCTACTAGTTCTAAATCAAGCAAAAGTGGACTAAAAAAGTAGAGGGTCCTTAATCCCTCTGCAAATTATGTTATTTTCTTGTTCTCTAGTTTAGTTTTCTGTTTAATGAATTAAATACTTCTCTAGTATGTAGGAAAGCAAGGTGCCATTCTTCCCTTCAGTTAGTCCTGAAGAGGGGGGGGGGATATTAAAAAAAGGATTGCATACCCTATATGACTCTAGTACTAAATCCAGGAAGAAGTTCCAGCCCCTGAATTCTGACCATAAATAAAGCACTTGATTCTTGGAGCGATTTCAAATGTCTCTTTCTCCCCCTTCAGCTGTTTTAACATTCATTCTTTGAAGTATCCAAAGCTGGAGGCCTGGTTGGGTATTTTAGCATTCTTTTCATGCCAGATTAAATTATACACTTGGAAACAGATGTTTATTTAGTGCATTGGTACTTAATGGTGAGAACTAGAAAGGCTCTGAGAATAATTTTTTTCATGGCAGCATCTGCGTAGTTGAAAAGAAATAGGTGGACACCTTTTCACTTTCTGGGGCAGGGGTGGAAATCTACCACACTGAATCCATTCAGTCAAAATAATTACAAAAATGTTTCTTTCTGATTGTGTAAACATGAAATCTGTGTCACAATATTCTGCCACACCAGGATCAACACATTTTTTACATTTGTCCAAAAGGAACTCCCTCATTACACTGTTGATTTAAATAAAGAAAACTAGAGATCTATCAGATACAATAAACTCAAGCTGAACTACATTTTTTTAAAAGTTATAGTTTTAGAATCTAAATTTAGCCTGAAACACTGCTTTTTTTGAAAGCATTAGCAAACTCATGTTGTTCATTTGACAGGTGTGAGCAAGGCTGGGTAAAGAATTTGTATTACCTTGTTAACACAGTGTAAGACAGCGTCACACATCAGGAAACAAACTGTGTAATTAATAATTTGATCTGTAGAAAGATTTACATTCTTCTGTTGTCAGAATCATACAGGATCTTACAGACTTTGCAGATACATACATAAGCACGTTTCTTACAGACTAATTGTTCTTCCTGAGTATTTTCATACTCTTTAATATTCCTGAATATTTCCTTATCTGATCCTCAGTCTGGAGTCTCTATTATTTCTTTTCTCTATCTCCAAAGATTCTGACAACTTTTTGTTTTCTATATATAAAATAAGCATATGTTTTTATGGGAATTTTTGCTATTGTAGGGTTCTCTTAAAGTCTTTATCTTTGGTGTGCTATTAGTTTCCTCAGTTCTAAAGATAACTCTTATAATTTAAACCTTATACCTTAAATCTTAATGAGTTTGAATATCTGTCAATTAAAAAGGCTCAGCTATTAATTCCAGTCTTAAAACAGGGTTTTGAGATCTAGTTTCATCATCACCTTATTATTAGGCTCTTGCTCATCTCTTGAAGCATTCTGGTTTTGAAAAACCTTTGAGAGGATGTCAAAGGACTGACAGCCCATCTCAGTAAGCACGAACTCCTTTTGACACACACTGCTCATTCAGAGCCTTACAGAAACTCCAGCAAATAGCAGATAAAAGGCAACAAAGGTCAGCTTTTAATCCACCTTTTGATGTAATTTTCTGTCTCAGATGCCCTCCATCCCAATGCACACACACATTTATTTACACTGTTACCACCTTTCTGAGAATTAATCCTAGACATCTTGTGGGAAACAGAAGGAAGTGAAAGAAAATATAAATAGGCAGTCAAAAGCAACATGGTTAAGCTATTAAAAAATAAACACATAAGCATTAATTAAATATTTATATTCACCTTTAAAGAATAACTGAAAATTTAAAAAAAAAAAAAAAAAAGGTAGGTGTATTTCCTGAAATTACTCTCTTACTAGCTTAAAATAAATATTGTTATCCATTGAATAATTAGTATTACAACCTTGAGCACGCTGATTTAGTGACTTCACACCAAAACCTCTGTATCTAGATATGAAAATTAATGAGTTTGGAGTCTGAAGCCATAAAGTTTCAAAAAAATTATTTTATAGGAATGCTTTTATTAAGAGTAAATGATTATTGACAACACATACTTTATTGGGAGAACTGTTCTGGACTAAGGAAAGACATTTCCTTCGTTGTGTTATTGATTATGTTCTGCTTTATAGTGTTTTTAGCAATCAAAACCACTTTTATAAATTGTTGCCTCAAGGAATTTCATTTTGTAAGGTGTCTTAGGAAGGTTTTGTAAGAGCTACTACTTTTCTTGACGTGACAATGACTCCTTTGGGGCACTGCATAAATTTATTATGAAACACTGTAATGAATAAAAAACTATATTATCGAACTAAAAATTATTAGGGAACATTCATCACCTTCTTCTGCCCAAAAATCATATAGAAAATTGCAGCATCAGTGTAAATTCTTGTGAATGTAGGATGCTTTGGATTAGAATGCATCACTCTGACACTTATTCCATTTATGATGGAAAACATAAAGTAGATAGTGGTCCTTGTGATTGCCTGTCCCAGCAAATTCCAAAGTACACAATAATTTCATCCTTAAGCAATGCCTTTCTCAGTTTTATGACATTCTGGTTTTACATAAAATCTTGGCACAAGTGAAGACACATGATAGGTACCTTAAATCTTTTCTGGAAAAGATATGTTGGTTTTGCAGCCAATAAATGCTTCTGCATATTGACATGTTGAGTTGAGAGTAGTACAAAGATCTCTTATTGAACCTCCTCCATTTTAGTCTAACTGTGGTGTTGAAGTTTCACCACAATCAATTAGAAAACTGATGATACAAGGAAAAGTCCTTTGAGATTTCCCTCTCCTCCCCGTTTAAATTTAGCAATTCTGATCATCTTGTGGGTTAACACAATCTCTCTGCCAAGCCTCATTGTTTCATGTCACAGAGGAACTCCTGCCTGCCGTTAGCAGAATTTGTCTCCTCAATGGCAAACAGTAATTAATGAAGCCTTGTAATATAAACAACCTATCTCTTAGCAGAGTGGCAGACTTCCCCTGGTCTGATCCTAACTTAACTACCCAACAAACTACAACCACCTACTAAAAGGAAACCCTTTCTGGTCATAAAGCCACTTTGTACCCCATTGAAGAATTTCTCAAGCCCATGTCAAGGAATAAAAAATTAAGTGTTTAGCAACACTGGTCCCACAGATATGACTAAACCAATATACTTTGAAGCACTCCTGGTGTCCCTGGCATGGGTAGAGGATCTATACGTTGTAACCAGATTCAGCCAAAACCCAGGAGGATGTGTGCCCTACATAGCAGCTCCACATATTGGCTCATACCATAGAAACTCAAGTACTGGAGGTGAACAGGAACTTTAAGGCTCTCTGGCCAAACTTTTTTATGTGTACAATGGGTTACACTACATGCTAAGAAGCACATCCACCTGCTGGCGTTGGAGATAATAATTTATAGTAGACCAGCCAATTAATTAACTTCATGCCAAAAGCATCTTCTTGCTCCTAGGTTTTCCTTCTTGGCCATCTTAAGAAGCGAACTTCTTGTAGCTACAACACAGGGTGCCATAAAAATGCTTAAAGGAGTGTTGTATTTCCTTTCTCTTAGTATCTTTGTTGTTGACCTTCTTCACATATGCTTGGTATTCTCATCCATCTGCCTTTGGCAGTAGTACTTGCACAGTGGTGAGTCATAAAAACGTTCTAAAGCAGCCCACCTGCCAACCGGTAGGTAAGAATATGTCGGCTTTCTCTGTTTGCCATTTTTTCTACTTCATCTCATTTTGACAAAAAGAAAAACTTCTTTCCTTGGCACTGTTTCTTTCTTATTCTTCTACTTTAATAAACGTGTTTTGGTATTATTCTATTCGTCAAAACCGTATTTCTTTGATGTCATTACCATAAACATCATATATTTTTTAAAGATTCCAACCCCTATTCATATAGAGCAAAATCCACACTTCATACTTGGAAATGTCACTTAATGCAGAGTTTATGAGTTTTAAAGAATTTTACACTGTGTGATAAAGTTAAAATGTTATTTTATTAATAATTGGGGGGGGGAGGGTGGAAAATCTCAATTTATCTTTTTCTTTAAAAAAAAAGAAAAAAAAAAAAAAAAGAAAACAATTTCTTTGTTAACAAAGAAAACAAAAGGGCATTACAGGATTTCACCAGGATCATGGTTTTTCCCAGAAAACTTGGATGTTACATGGAAACTGTTTTGTACTGTGCATCATAGTATGGTGCTAAGCTTTGTCAGAGTAAAGAGATTTTGTCATTACAATAAAACTACTTTTTATAGAATATATATTTATTTATTGCTTATGTGTGAATTTTTATATAAATATTTTTGAAAATTAATGCCATAATCTAACTAGTTTATCGAAACCAATGTTGAGCCTGGCTTTACCACTTAGGCTTGTTCAGAGGTAAGAACTGTTAAAACTTGTTAGTCTGGGACTTCTATTGTAAATAAGCAATAACATTATGGGCTCATTAGAAACTATTTAAGAAATTTAAACTTTTTAAGAAATTTAAACTGGAATCTCAGTGTTTCTTTAAACTATTATAAGTGTAAGATATATTATGACAGTACATCAACTTTCTTTTCAGTGAGACTGCTTTTATATGCTAGTTTCTGTATTCAAATCTTCCTCCAAGCTGTATTTTAGAACTCTAGTTGGATTATATTAATAAAGACAGGTTCATCCCAGGTTGGTGGAGGAAAAAAGGTAGATTCTTTCAAGAAAAGAAAATTCTTAGCATCTGCAATCTTGTTAAAAAAATCCTTTAAAAATAACTTAGAGGATTATTATATACTTGTCAAAAGAAGCTACCAGCTGCTTTTTGTTCTGAAAAATGTGCAGCACCTCAGTGTGACAAGGTAATACATTTTTTAAAATGGGTTCTTAAAGAAATTATTTCATTTATCACAACAAATAATACAGTTTAGTTTTCCTTGTATATTCCGTGCAAAAATTGTGCAACCATTAATTTCAGTCTTCATTGCTACCTGAATTTCTCACTTTCAGAAAAGTAAATGCAGGTTTCTCATGACAAGAAACAGACTGGCAGCTTTTCCAATAAGTGTTCCCTAAACTTTCACATAAATGGCAAGAGAAGTTAAATAGTCTTGAAAAACTGTCAGAAGGTATCATACAATGTGGATAGTGCTTGTCAGTTTTATTTTACAACTGATTTGCCAATTGCAAAGCAAAAGTTTTGGTGATACTAAGCAAAATTTGTTTTGCATTACTAATTGACTCCAACCATTCTGTTTCCAAAAAGTGACAGTGCCTAAAAGGGTTTAAATCTTTATGTGACTATAGAATGTTGACAGCTCCTAATCTTTAGGACTTTTTTTTTCCCTGATGTGATTGGAAGGTTTCAGTTACTTTGTGTTCAATTACAAATCCAAACTATGACTATGAAAAAACTAAAAGGATTTCTTTTTTTTATCAAAATGGATCAGGAGTATTCAAGTAGTGACTTACTGCAATTCACTCAGGGCAGACACTAGTTAATGAGGAATCCTAGAATCTTAGTACAATAAATGATAGTGTAGACATTTATTTACCTATGTATTGATCCTCAGTAGTCCAGGATAAATCAGTCCCTCTGCTTTGTAAGATAGACACCTCAGTTAAGAAGCTCAGATTGCAGGCCACTAATAATGCTTAAATATGTACACATATGTAATACTTCTAATCATCTAAAGCAAGTAGAAAATGGAAGGAAGGAAGGAAGGAAGGAAGGAAGGAAGGAAGGAAGGAAGGAAGGAAGGAAGGAAGTTAAAGATAGAAAGAGCCTAGAGAAATGTAGTAGCCTCATCAATCAGGGGGCAAGGTCGAGACTGCTCTGTGCAATCTGCAAGAATAGCAGATGTAAATATGGAGACTAAATATCTGCCACTATGTGTGGATATTCTTATGCTAATACTATTTTATTTCATGTAAAATGCTTCATAGATATGGCTTCAACTGTAAATAGTCTTATACAGGACTCTCCACTCACCCAAATGCTTATTCATGCAGTATGCATGTGTTGGGAATTTCTTATCATCTCTGATACTCTTTTCTGAAACAGAAGAGTCTAAACACAAATATTGTCTCCTAGACAGTAGGAAGAACAGTTATAGGTGTTTTTATCTGACTTATCTATCATAGAATTCCTTCCTGACATGAGCTTTTATCTCTAGACTGACCAAAATAATGTGTATGTATTTATATTGTTGCATCTGGAAGTTGTTAGGTAAATGGCACCATAGATGTCCTTGCCAGAAACAAAGCACATGTATCAACATATGTTTAGAAATATTATTTTTAATGATATATAAAAAAATACATAGGAATACACTAAATAGAAAAAAAAATGAAGTTAAAATAGAAGAGGTAGGTAAACAACAGAAGGCTGTCATGAATGTAGACCCAAAGTGCAGACCTTTTACTTGGGGAAGAAAATGAAAGTTGCAGGCAACAGTTCAAAGTAGTGGAATACTCCTTTAAAAAGGGAAAAGAAAAGATGAAAGTGGAAATATAAAGGGTAGGAAAGAAATGATGAAATGAAGATCTGAGGTGACAGGAGAAGCATAATAATGTAGGAGAGCAGCAGTGAAACCATATTGCATAATGTTAGATGAAAAGATGATAGGACAAGAGGGAATAAGTTAAATATAAATAAAATTTTTAAAATCCCAAACATGTTTATGATGATAACAGAAAGGAATATAATACATGCTGAAAAGAAAGATAAAAATAAGAGGGAAAAAAAGACTAAAGGAGAGCATACTGCTTAGTGTAGGAATAAAAAGATTATTCAGGGTAATTTGTTAGAAACGGTTTATCTATGTGCTAAAACCAACCCAAATGTGCTATTTCAGAAAAAGGAATAAATATGACACTTCTTTTAACTATGAATATGTTTTATAAAATATTGTGTGTTTACTAATTATGATTTTTTTTCACTGCATAGAGTGACTCAATATTCAAACTGAAAGTGTTTAAAATTCATGTTGTTCATATGTTGTTATACAGAATTATGGTGTCAAAAAGAGAGAAGTAATAAAGAAAAAAGAGTGAACACTTTCAAGATTATGTGAAAAATATTTTCAAGGCCAAAAATCATATAAAGCATGTTGCTGAGTTTTGACTTGTTAGTTTGTTTTCTCATAGTTTTTTATTGATAGATGTTTAAAAATAATTACTATGCATTGTCTTAATGACACAGAAGAGGACTACTGTACAATCCCACCTGGTTTTGTACCTGTGGCATAGTCGATTTATTTTTGAAGCAGAAATCAAGAAATCAGTACTTAGACTGATTTTGTAGAATTATCTTAATGGCTTTAAATAATTTAAAAATTAAGCATCAAATTTTATAGATGTCACCTTTGCTGCGCTATCCTTTTTAATTCCACAGAGATTAATTGACAGGAGAAACAGTGAATGTGTACAAAGAATGGACTAAATGCTCTTTTGTTGTTCAATTAATGTGATGTCCTAGTGCTTTACTAATTGTACTGTCTGTAGCAGTATAATGAGGAACTTCCAAACATGTTAGATGTTTTATGGAAAAAACTGAACCAAATAATAATTAATAAAGTGCCGTAAAGGTAATCCAATAAGGAAGCAAATAGACATTCATTTATCATATATTGGGATTGTTTCTCTGTCAAATCTAAGCTTGATATGCATATGGGGGACAGGGAGGGAGCAATCAAATGTGTATTTCCTGAGAAGTGACAAAATAAATGCATGGAATTAGTGAGTCTGCTGTTAGAGGAAGGAGAATAAAGTCAAACCAAGATGTCTGTCATCCCTCTGGCTCTTGTCTAGGCAATACCTGGTTCCAGTGTGCCATTCAATCCTAAATCTCTTTAGGGAGGTATCCAGGTTTATCTTCTCACAAACTCCAATCTGTATGTGTGGAAATAAACATCAGACATCATCAGAGGAACACATAATATAGGAAATAAGTAGATGTCCTGAAATAACAGTAAACTGCAACAAAACATCAGTGAAAATGAAGGCTGTGTGTAAGATCCTCCACTGTGTTCATGCAGTAAGCATCTTCATGACATCATTGCTCTGGCTCCTCTGATTGCAAATCCTTATTCTTTTCTCCAAAGCCAAAAGGAGATAGGAATGACTTTGTGCTTTGCAAGACTCCTGTTGAGGTTTTTGTACTATGTGTTTGATACAATTTCTGCAATATTGCCAAGCATATCTGACTTGCCCAAAATCAAAAGTGTAGTGAGAATCTCGAGTGGCATACAATTTATGTCAGATCTCCAAAGCAAGAGGTTCAGATAAGCTGTGACCAAACATCCAAAGTTTGATTAAATATCTGAACTTATAAGAGCAGAATAAACTCAAAATAATTCAGACAAAAAGCAGAATGAAGACTCAAGAGAAAAATAAGTCTCTGCTTGTCTCATCCCTTCAAAGGGAGTGAGATGCTTTATACTTAAGAAAACACATCTGCACATGTATCAGAATTGTACTGAAGCTTTTTCCTCCAGAGTGGCAGAGATATAAAGACTTGTTTTTTAATTGCAGTACTACAATGCACATTTGGCCAGCCTTAGGTAGGAAAAACTTAAACAATAAACATTTTGAAATGGACAATTTTTCATTAATGTCTGAATTACAAATAGGTAAATATAAAAACAAATAATTTTTGGTAATGATGTAGCTGCAAGGAAGACCTATTCACCTATTCACTGAAAAAAAAAAAAAAAAAAAAAAAAAAAAAAAAAAAAAAAAAAAAAAAAAAAAAAAAAAAAAAAAAAAAAAAAAAAAAAAAACCAACCAAAATACCAAACCACCACACAAAAACAAGAGACTGTTAGGGAGAAGAATTTATTACTTTTCCAGCTTTAAATATGAAACTAGGAAGTTCCAGAGGAACTGAAAATGTATATTAAAGTGAAATGTTGAAACCGAGGTACTGTAGATGTTACAACAGTGAGAAAACACATTCCTTCTGGGGAAAAGGTGTGGGGTGGTGGTTTTTTTTGTTTTGTTTTGGGTTTTTTTTGGGTTTTTTTTTTTTTTTTTTTTTTTTTTTTTTTTTTTTTTTTTTTTTTTTTTTTTTTNTTTTTTTTTTTTTTTTTTTTTTTTGGTTTTTTTTTTGTTAGCATGTTAAGGAGAATGCAGAAAGTAGTTGAGGAGAAGTTAATGGAAGAAAAGGCAATATTTTGATCGGAAAAAAGTCTTATGTAGACATGATATCGTAAATAAGCATATTTTTGAAAGGGAACAGTTATTCATAAGTTCCACTGATTTTAAGTTAACATTTTGCAATCCTTAATCTTAATTTTAACTAAAATACCATTGCAAAAACAAACAAACAAACAAGCAAACAAACATACAAGCAAAAATATCACCCCCTCACCTCAAAATCCACCCTTGTTATAATAAGAAGGGCAAAGCTATTTCTTTTTCTGCTAGCTTCACTTTCAGCAAAAGATTCATTATGATGGCTGACTGTTATGTTGTTAATCAAGTGTTCTCTCACACTCATCATTGACATAAATTGCAATAAAAGGAAACATTCAGCTTAAGATGGGAGTATGCTGTGTACAGTGCACTTCATTTGATGTTTGAGGTTTTTCTGTTTAATATAGGGGTTTTTTTCCCCAGGTTAACTAACTCAAAGGTAAAGACAAACAATTAAAGATATGTGTGAATATAAAAAAGAAATGGGAAATCAAATGGAATAGATATCCATATGGAAAAAACTGCCAGTAAATATGTTAGTAGGTACAAGAATTAAACACAAATTTAATCTTTGATAACCTAAAATCATAGGTTTAGATTAAGATATAATAAATATTTAAATTACTTTAGAAGAAAAGACTGTCTCTTATTGTTTAAAAAAAAAAAACTATTAATCTCTCAGAACATATGTCTCAAGTGTACCTGTGTGAAATGTCTGCCTGAGTAAATTGTCTTTTTTCAACGGTCACAAAATCCCTTATTACAATTTGGAAGTTTAAAACAATCTGTCAACATAAACAAGTAAATCACTAGTTCCAAAATTACTACTCTTACACCCAGAGTCTGTACCATCATGATACACCTGCCAGCCTCATTTCCCTAAAATGACATTTTCTCACCTGGCCTTCCAGTAGTAATTGTAGCAATATTTGTCTCCCTTCTTGTCCAGTCTGTCATAGCCAGCTGTTACTCTGTGACAAAGAGAAAAAGACTTTATCAAAGAAAAGATTGCAACCACCAATAGACAGATATAAAGGGAAATCAGGCGACAGGAAGATCATCTTTACTGCCAGATTCATATCAAAGTACGTCACATCCTGACACCATGTGCAGCATTATCACAACGAAAGCAACGTCACACAAGCATTCAGCAGCAAAACTGCTGATTTCATATGGCAAAGCTGCCCCCAAACTTGGGAAGAAGAGGTGCTGATAATAGAGTAATAATGATTTATTCCGTAAGCCACTGTTTAGATTGCAATTTACAGCTCAAAATGCCCTCTTTTGTGCTTGTTAAACATACGTGAACAGCATGTCTGAGCAGCTGAAGGCACTGAGCACTAAAAGCTGCCCTGGCAGAATTTAGCCAAATCACATGCTGAATCAAAAACTATCCTGTTAAGATGCCAAGTCAGCAACAGAATTCTGTATAGGAAGCATTGCAATTAATCAATTAATTAATTAATTATAACTACTAACAGATGCTTATACTGAATTAGGTAGCTTCTGGAGAGATGAGGTTCTTACATTATGAATCCCATTTTGAATATGTCAACTTATTTAAAATTTAACTTTTTTAAAACTTTCAGTCAAAATTTGTATACTGCTCTAGAATTCTGGGAGCAAATCATGCTATAGAATAGAAACTGGAATTCTGATCGCTTGATTGGGTTGTATTCTTATGTCAAGGGTTTCCATACCCTTCCCACATTGGACTAAGGTATCCTCTGCTCCATTTACCTCATATGTATCACAGGCAATAATTTCTATAAGTAGAATCAAAAATGTTAGGTTTTTTTTTTTTGTTGTTGTTGTTGCTTTTTTTTCGTTTTGTTTTGTGTTTTTTTTTGTTGTTTTTTTTTGTTTGTTTGTTTGTTTGGTTTTTTTTGGTTTTTTGTTTTTTGTTTTTGTTTTTGTTTTTGTTTTTTTTTTTTCCCCCCCACAATATAAAAAGGATCAGAATTAGGAAATATGTATAATTCCAAATTCCTGACTGACATAGTTCTTTATAAAGGTATAATTATTTTTGCTAGTAAAAAAAGCAATACTGGGTGTCACACTAAGGGCTGTGTCAGATTTCTACATGGCATAGCTATTACTCTGCATAGTGTTTTTGCAGGCATTTATACTAAGTGATCTGTCCTCATTTTTTTTCTCTGACCATTTCTAACAGCTGGTAACAGAGTAGTCAATTCTAGTTCATCTTTGATAAAAGCAGTACACATTCTAAAAAAAATCTAAAATATTTTAGTAATATCTGTTCCACATTTTCAGGCCTTCTCCCAGTGATTATATGTTTAACTTTGTCCCAAAATATTTTGCTCATACCTTTTCCCTGACTTTGAAACTTACATTAGCTTTTAACAATTACCAAGTAGATACAGTCTCTCAACTAATGTGCCAGTTGTTAGACAGCATACGATTTAGCGTTTTAAATAACATTGTACAGGTGAAGGGGAGTCAAAGAACAAGCTATCTGTGGTCTTATATCCTGAAATGGTACAGAGAAGCAATAATCTCCTGTAGTTAATTTGGTGGGTTTGTAGTTAATAAATTGAGGTCTGACCTACTCCCTATACGAGTTTGAGAAAGATTCTGTATTTTGTATATATTGTTTACGTTTACAAAGTCAGCATTTCTTTTCTCTGATATGAGCTCAGTTCTGTGTTCTCTTGCTACCTTCTTTAGTGAGCCATGACTATTATTACTTTTTATACTCTAATAGCTGGCTGCTGCCCAGCAGCCCTTGACCTCTTCAATTCCCTCTGCTTCCCAAGGCATAAGATTGGAAGCTGACATTGCTGCAACTTTCACAAGCTAAATGAACCTGAAAGGCTAAGAAAACCTCGTTAAATGCCTCAGAAGCAGACCAAAAAACATACATATATATATAAAAAAATCAGAAATGTAGCACAGAATCCTTGATCGACCATTGCCCTGAGACAGCAATCAAACCAGAACCACGAAAGAAAAATAACAGTAACATAGTGCAAAAGTTATTACACTTTGTTGGTTGTTGTTTTTTTTGGTTTTTTTTTTTGTTTTGTTTTGTTTTGGTTTGTTTTTTTTGTTTTTGTTTTTGTTTTTGTTTTTGTTTTTGTTTTTGTTTTTGTTTTTGTTTTTGTTTTTTTCATGGAAACCTAACGCTACCTATAGTCCAAAAGCTGTGAAGGGAAAAGAAAACTGGATATCTTGAAATTTCTATATAATATATCCTCCTCAGATAGTTACATAATTTCTTTATTTGAGGAAGAAGGTCATAAAAATAACTGTAGATGTGATTTTTTTGGTCCAATGACACAAACTGTTGTTACATTAATGGCTGAATTTCTTCCCGTAGCTACATTGATTTTTTAGCAAAAAGGCAACAGACACTTTTTAAATGATTTTTTATCAGTTGTTGGAAGTGAAGTACAAAGCTGGAACATTTTGTGTATATCTGTCTCGAGCCTGTCATGAAAGACTCATTGTTAGTGGTTTTGGTTTCATCTGGGGATAGAGACTAAAACAAGCAGATTCAGGACTCTCTATGCCATTCTCTACGGTGCATTACAGATTGAAATTCCCTTTATAGACAATAAAGGACAAATTGCTGGAAAGATGGACAGTTTTCTATACCCCATTGACTTGGTCATGGTATTTGAATATAACATTCCTAAAGTTGTTAAGACGAATTTTCAAATACAAAACTTTCACAAGTTCCTATGAAATTATTTAACAATTTGTATTTTTTTCAGTATTTTATGCCTATGTCTCTGTGCACAAAATAAAGCCCAGAGATTACTTGAAACTACTGTTTGCCTTCTGTCTTATTGGTGCCTGTCAGTGTATATTTGTATTAGTAGTGGATGAAAATAATTCAAATAGTTTCCTATTGTTAATTAATTTTTTAATTTGTTAATTTGTTAATGCTATTAAAAAGAACACAAAATTGTTCAAAATGCCTCCAAAAAATAATCATTAAAGGCTCAGAAATCTTTGGATTTGTTCCAAGGAGCTGAATCACTATGTCCAAACTTCCAAGGAC
Organism: Sinosuthora webbiana; assembly: GCA_013397395.1. Taxonomy (NCBI): domain Eukaryota; kingdom Metazoa; phylum Chordata; class Aves; order Passeriformes; family Sylviidae; genus Sinosuthora; species Sinosuthora webbiana. Next base: position 70,135 of record VXBN01004785.1, read on the forward strand.
AGTTGTCATATTACTCTTTATATAAAATATCACATCTTAGAATAAAGTGCACACTGATTTGAACATTTTTGCCATGAATCAAGTTTCCTGATCTACAGATATGTCCATTAGACTGATTAAAAAAAAAAAAATATATATATATAGTAGTCCTGCAGTGTTCCACACCCATTTTTGTTATGAGAAATCACAAGGATGTCTTTTCACAGGAACTATGAAATAAAACCTTTACATTCATACTTAACCCTGATGCTAATACTAGTAAGTGTTTATACTGTGTTCACAGTTTTTAACAGATCTACTTTAGCAAATTTCCTCAAACTTTGGTAGTCAGAAAAAACTCAAGACTTTTGATCAAAAACTAGAGAAGTTGAAGGGGACTTCCTTGTTGTATTGTTCTTCAGTAGACCATATTCCAATACCAGGCAGAGTTTCTTCAAAACTGTTAAGGAATATAAAATTCCAGTCTATTGCAACTTATTTTCTCCAATATTAACAAGAAAAGTGTAATAATTTTGGCCCTTTGAGATGTTTTTAGTTTATTTAACATGAAAACCATTGCTCAAAAATATCAGAGGCAAATTCACTTCTTAAAAAAACCCAGGAAATTACATATAAATTCTTATTCTATATCCATTAAGTATCCAGACTACCAGGATTTTTTTTTTTTTTAATCCCAATATTAATTTCAAACTTTAAATTCATAAGGAATTATTTTAAAACATATTATTTTGTGTTCAAATATTTTTTAAAAGAAAATATCTAACATATTAGTAAAACTTGTCTTGTCTTCAGATTTTGCTAGACATTTACAGATATTGACTTCTTACCTGTATGGATGCTTAAATTAAGTTCATTAAACAAGGATAAAGAATTTTCTCCCAAGAAAAAATACACTAATGGAAAAAAAAAACATTAGCACTGAACAAGGATTTCAATTTTGTTACAAATTAGCACAAGACTCAGTAACAAGAAAACAAAACCAAAAAGCTCCCCCCAAAAGTCACAGAATTTATCACATATTTGTGGGAATCTTTCAAGTATTTTAAGGAATTTAGTCTTGCCTCGGTTCATATTCATTATGTGCAAGATTCTTATGTTGATTCTATTTAATTAAAAAGACAAACTTGAAACGTAATGGTGTGTTTTGCTTTATTTTTCACAGCTATAATTTCCTCACTGAAATTAATTGGTGCTTGTGCTTAAACCATTTACATTTTAGCATGGTTTTCGCACATACTTGATTGCTGATTTAAATATATATATTGCTGTTAACTTTTTTAATTTTCATTTTTTTTACTGATGATATCAACATAGATTCTTATGCACTTTTACACTTTATATAAATACATATACATATATATATAGTGTCTTAGTGAGCAATATCAGATCAGGAAAAGTAGGCACACATCATTTTAGTCAAGTACACCAGCTTGAAATCTTAATAACCTTAAGTTATAGCATATTTGTGCATATCTCCTTCAGACCTTAGTTTTATTCCTTAGGGAATTGTATTTAATTTTTTTTTTTTCTTAAAAATTTCTAATTAACAGCCCTGATTTCAGACACCAATAAAAGAATGGGGGAGAATAAAATAATGAAGGTGGTGTCACAAAAAAAAAAAAAAAATCAGATAGTATTAACAGTATATAGTTGAAACTGAAAAATTATTTTGAATTCAAACATACTATTAGACAAATGTCTATATAATCCAATATATTTGTGAAGCATACTTTATTGAACATAACATGATTTTTGCTCACAGTAGAGTGACTATATCTATTCATTATGTAATTTTCTTTCTTTGTGCCTCAGTCAAACCTTCTAGGAAGAAAACAAACAAACAACAAACAAAAACAAACAAACAAACAAAACTCATGCCTTGATATCCTGAAGATAGCCAGTAAAAGTTTATAATGTTCAGAAAAAATCCTGGCACATTATTTTAAGATTGTCTGTCTTAGTGCTGCTAGTCTTACCCAAGCAATATATACAGTTATCTAATTTGCTAATGGATTTGACAACTTCATTGTAAATTAAATGAACATTTTAATTTCTGTATTATTTATTTTGTTAGCTATAAAGTTACTTGGTTACTTTTAGAAAATAAAACAACAATGGATACTATAGTATGCTCATTGAACTAACAAAAGAAGCACAAACTTTTCAAATATTACAAATATATTGAAGGTACATTTAAATATATTTGTTATTTTCTCTTTTGGTAAATAATTTATAATGTAGATAAGCACTGTATGACGCAATAACTATCTACTGATTTTTATTTTTTCTTTTTTCAGGGGGAGGAAGGGTGGCTTTATTGTGCAGCCATCAAGGTCTCAACTCCATAACTTCTAATTTTTGCATTTTCCTCTCTTGCTTCTTCTGAAAGCAAGATAGCTGTGCATCCTATAATTCTTACCTCACTTTTTAAGCAGCAAATAAATCCTGAAACCTGAAGAAAAGACAAAGTGCAAGCCACACAAAGTCCTATTTTTGTGATAGAATGTTTCTTCTTACAATTTCTAATTTCAGCATACTCTTCCTACTACCTTGCTACTGGCTATTAAATTCTTACAATTGTTGACACACAACCTGTGTTTATATGTAGTAAACACTTCAGATTGTGCAGAATTTATGAGTCTGAGGTACATAGTCTAATTAACGTCCAATCTTCTTAGGAATGTAAGTGAATCACAAATGTGGATTTAAAAGCCAGAAACAGTTGTATTTACTGAATTAATTATTGCACTGAAAGTTTTGCTTGTTGACACATAATGAATGAGCACTTGTGTTGGAAACCTGCAGACGTATTTCAGCATGTATTTCTTGTCTACAGTAACCCAAATAGCTGGGAATCAGTTTTGTTTTGTTTTGTTTTCAAGAGATAGAAATAAGCTACAAAAAATATGAAAAATATTCAGGAAATAATCACTAGTTCCAAAATTACTACTCTTACACCCAGAGTCTGTATCATGATACACCTGCCAGCCTCATTTCCCTAAAATGATATTTTCTCACCTGGCCTTCCAGTAGTAATTGTACCATTATTTGTCTCCCTTCATGGCACCTAGCATGGTAAGTCAGCTACTTGATTCCCACACCCATAAGGTCCCCCTGCTCAGCCTATATACATTTTTTTTAGGTTATCATGGTCTCAAATGGCAAACACGGCACGAATAGGTCATATTACATAGCTGCTCAAGAGAGAAAGCAGGCAGAAGGGTTTGTGGAAAAAGACCTACATGTCTGTCTGTTAAGTATGCTTTGCTCCTATGTGCCAGACCCAGACATAGAGAGCTGAATCGACCTGAATCTGATCATAGTTCATACGCCCAGTTTGATATTCATTGCCTGCCTGCCAGGTATCTTTTCTCACATTATCTTCTTCCTTACAGCATTAAGTCACTGCCCCCTTTGCATTCTAGGCTGTAGTTTTTCAGTGGGTTGGGTATCTACTGATCAATTATTAAAAATAACCCCAAAAACTAAAAAGAAACAATGCAGTCATGGAAGCTTCCTGCAGTCAGAGGTCACGTGCTGCAAGGCATGTTCCTCACCAGTGCTCCAGAAACTGGGTCTTCTTCCAGTACCTAATCCCACACATTTGTCCTGTCCTTCAAGCACATGACAAGTGGTTGGAAGATTGCCCAAACCATGAGCTCTATGAAATGAGACAAACCTAAAGACAGCTTTATAAATTTGCAGTTCAGGAAGAGGAGTCAGAAAAAGCAACTCTCCAGGCCAGAAGGATCCAGGCAGATAATACAGGCCGGCACTATAGATGGATCTGGGCTCACAGCATGAGCTAATTTGTGGCCAACATTTATTTATGTATAAGAGAGGTAAAAGTCTTCAGAACGTGAGGAAACTCCCCAAAATATCTTCATGGAACCAAGCAAAAACAAAATATTACTATATCATTTTTGTCCTTAGAATCATGCTTCAAATCCTTTCTTTCTACTTATTCTGGGGTGAATTTGTCACAAAAGGTCTCAGAGAACAAAAGAAGGCAGCAAGAGTATAGTGTTCCATCAGATTTGCTTGGATCTAAAAGGAAGATTTAGAACTTTGAGATCCTTCACCAGAAGGATAGGATTAAAAAAAAAAAAA
>VXBN01004785.1:74822-150675 GCA_013397395.1 Sinosuthora webbiana
AAAAAAAAAAAGGAATGTAACTGTATGTCTCATTGATTTTATTGTTTTTGTTGTTGTTGTTTTTGTTTACCATATGTTAATTCTGATATTATAGATATATTAATCTATATATATTATATATAATATAATTCTGGTATTATAGATAGACAGTAGTGAAAAGCACTTGTGAAAAGCACTGAGGAAGAATCAAACAGCACTGCTTAAAAGGTGATTCTTCATATACAATTTTTTAAATGATAAGACAGGTTAATTCAGTAGTAATATTTCCCCGTAAGTTCTATACTTACGGAATTGAACTAAAGTGAGCACAAAAATGTATCTTCAGCACAGAATCTAAATTTTGCTGTCCAAATTTTATTATTGATAAGAAAATTCACACCATTAATCTATTCACCACACTAATCTTTTCAATTACCATATTAAGAATATCATAAGCTTTATGCTAAAAGGTTCTTTTCCTTATAGTTCTAAAAAAAAAATATTTAGGGACAAACAGTATTCATTTGAAAATTGTCATTCTAGACTTTCTTTAATAAATCTATCATTCAATAGTGTTTATATATATTTACAGCCATGACATGTTTTCAGTCAGTTGCAACTTGCCAAGTGTAACTTCTAAAAATAAAAACCACTTCAGAGCACATCTGCATTTTCATTCAACTTTTCATGGTTATTTGTTTGTCCCAGTAAAACAAACAAACAAACAAACAAAGAAACAAAAACACAACAACAACACAGAACTTTTGTTTTGTTTTGTTTTTACAAAGGTCTGCTGACATCAGAACCATCAGAATAATCAAACGCAGGCATGAGCTACTTTCCTTTGTGTGAACTAATAAAAGCAAGGTCAGACATAAAATAAAACACTGACCTGTATTTTACTCAACAAGTTTGAATGTTAGACCTTTTGGAAATCAATAAAACAGCAGAAAAAAAGAAACAAGAAGCCCTATTCTGACATTATTTTATGACCGAGATTCTACTCAAATTTTAAATAGTGTGTGTGATAATTACACAATTCTGAAGAAATATATTCAAAGCATCATTAGAGTAAGTCCTAAGTACCATTTCCCTCAGATATCAATAAATGAGATCTGAGTCTCAATGTACCACCATCAGATAACAGTGTCTTCCCATGATCCACACCCTCCCTCCCTCCCTCCCTCTCTTTGAGACAAGCACTCCCTCCTCAGGCCTGGAGGGATGGGATGGGCAGAGGCTTCTGTTAATGCCTTGTGCTTAAAGTATTGCAGGCAAACAAGTCCTCAGGAGAATGCATATTCTTTTTCCCCCTGCTTGAGAGTGCCACTTCATAATCTCATCCCATAATCTGCCAGGGCAGAAAGGTCAGGAACTTCTCAGAGACAGGCTGATAATATAATTTTAGAAGGAATGCATTCCTGACTTCCAGAATAGCCTAGGAAAAATGAAGTTTAGTAATTTATTTGCTGAAATCTCTCCCAAAGAACCCAAGTGACTGAAGTACAGGTTAGCGTGTGACTTTTCCTCTTAATTTTGAATTAAGAGATGACCACTTTATAAGTTTGTTTAGCATCCATTTTCAAAGGGAATTGCTTTTCCATTGCTCCTATGGGCCCTCAGGTCAGTAGTTTGGAAGGTCTACTGCCAGTGACTCCTTAAAAATAAATTCAAATTCTTTGTTATGCTTGCATAATAAGGAAAACAAACAAACAAACAAACAAACAAACAAACAAAAACAGCAAAAACCAACCAAACAAACAAACAAAAAAACAACAAAAAAAAAACCAACCTGTTGTCATATTTTACTCCTGGCTCTGTTTATGAAAAGTTTAGTTTAATTTTAGTCTTCACTGTGTTCAGCAGAAAAGTGTCTGTAGCTTTACTGCAGAAAGAATTTGCCCTGGTCTTAATAAGGGCTGCAGGAAAATTTCTATCCCTCTGCAAGTTATACATTAATTTATAAGCTTATTCTTTAAATTTTTCTTCTCATTCTTTAGTAGCATTTGTGGTTATTTGGGCTTGTAGTATTTCATGTAATAAATTCCCAAATTTGAATGGTAAAACATTCATAAATTTAGATGAATATGGCAGGTGTATAGTCAGCAGTTCTATTGATTATTCCTTTTTTAGTTTAAGATTATGAATTTTTAGCACCTGCCTTGTTTTATAATTAATGGTCTTATTAAAACAAAACTGCAGCTACCCAGCAGCTGGTACATTCAACTTACAGGACAGCAGATTTTTCCAAAACAAATGATTCAGTACTAATGTAAATCTCATTTTACTAATACTGAAATTACAACATGCCTGGAACTAAATATTACTCTTGAAAAAAATTGCATTTGAAATTATTTAAAATTATAAGCTTCTTGTTAAAACTCCCCTTTTTAGCGGCAGTTTAATTTCACAAGTAGCACTGCTTCCATGAGCCAAATAATTTGGCATTGTTAAGAGGTGTTCTTTGCCCAAGGTAATTGCTATTTGGCTAATGATCTATTTGGAAGCTATTGTAAGTTGAGCAAAAAGTAATTGGCAAAATGAAGAAAACCATTTTCTTGCAAATCAGACATCACAAATGGTAGCCTTGGGCCCTAGACCCGAAAAATCTCATTTATGTATGTGCTTAATTTACACATGAGTAATCCAGCTCCAACGACAAGGCTATCTGCTTGGTTTTGTTTATTTTGCTTTTCCTGCTACTCAATACTTGCTCCTCCTCTGTAATAAATACTGATGACTTCCAGATCCTTAGTGGATTTTCAAGATGAGGGTGTACTCTCTTTGCAGAAAATGTACATGTGATAGAGTCAGGGTTATGACGTGGGTTTGGTTTCTTCTCTCTCTCTCTCTCTCTCTTTTTTTTTTTTTTTTTTTTAATAAGCTTATAAATAGATTGATCTGCACTTCTGAATATTTGGAGGAAATCAGTACTATGTAGGCTGTGACTGTCACTCTGATTAGAGTGAAACAACTTCTTCAAGGCAGGAAGGTTTTAGTGTTTCCCAGAGGTAGTCAAAGCCTACTATACTTTAATCTCCTCTGGAAATTATTTCTGAAGCTTGACCTTCTGGCTGATATTTTTAAAAATCACTTCCATTGTTGTTTTTATATTACATAATCCTAATATGTGCACTTTATAGACACTGGCATGCACCCACAGGCACAAATGCATCCAAGCTATCAGATATCCAATAATTAAATGTCTGTGTGAATAAAACATATTGATTGAAGAATTAATGAATATCAGGAATTAAGTACTGCTGCCAAGATTAGCAATGAAAGAGTATAATGAATTTAATTTTGAAGATGAACACTGATTACATGGAAATAAAGAGAAGGATTTAAGTGTTTCTCAAAAGTCAGGAAGCTTGATTAAAATCTATATGCTTTTCTGGTTCAAGTGCCCATGAGTGGGTACTTGCAGCAACCTACAATCTTTATATTTTATGAATAAAAAAAAATTAAAATATTTCTTCCTGACTATGATCAAGATTTTTTTTAAATGTCTTTGGACAATTACCCTTTTCTTAGAACTGCTTTTAAAACTTGGCAATATTTCCTGTAACATACATTTTCGTGAAAAAACAAATTACTTTGCTTCCTCAAAGTCATTAAACACAGAACAAAAAATACTTTTTTGAAAACTGCAAAACATAAAGACTTGCAGTTTAAAAAAAAATTGCTGAACTTAGAGTATTGAAGGAAATAAAAAGAGATAAAAGAGGCCAAGTTTCATAGAGTTTTTAAGAATATAATGAGAAAGACAATTTATACTGTTCAAGGCACAGGTTTGAAGACCTATCTGTAGACAAGTAGCTGTCTGATAAGAGCAATCCTAGAAAACATAGCATAGAGTCTGTCTTCCTTTTAGTTTAAGAAAGATTTAAAAGAAGTAAATTATGAGTGCAATTTCTATTTTCTTATCCTATAGAAAGTGCTGTAAATGGACAGAAAACGTAAGTGCAGTGGTGACCTGAGCTGGAAACAGTGTTGAAAACAGGTATTTTCAAGATTTGAGCAGTGCTTACACAGAGTCAAGGCCTTCTCTGCTCCTCACCTCACCCCAGCAGCAAGGAGGCTGGAGGACCACAAGAAGTTGGAAGGGGACGCAGCTGGAACAGCTGACCCAAACTGACCAAAGGGATATCCCAGACCATATTGTGTCATGACCAGCAACAAAATCTAAGGGGAAGAAGAAGGAAAGGGCTCGAGGGGGAAGACAGAATACTTTACAAGGGTACTTACTAGACCCACCTTGTAAAAGCAGCCAAAGCAGGACAAAAATAAAGTAGGTGAGAGACAAGGTAACAATGATTTCTCTCTGTCTACAAAGATAGTCTGGCATTTAGAGCTAGTATCTTCTTTTAGAAAACAAACGAAGTTAAAAAAAAACTAGTACTCTACAATGTTCATAGATACTCTTAAATAATTACAAATACATGCAATAAAACTCTTTCCTACTTACTTTCACACGAATGTGTAGAAGTGGCTATATGATGCATAACCTGAACTATTAAAAGTGACATGTATTGGTAACTACTTAATACTTAAAATTCTGTCTATGTTTATAAGAGTCATGAACATGGAGGATGTTAATAAGAAAAAATATTTGGTGCTACTGCTTGATATAATGCCACTGAAATTACACAACACTGACTATATATATGTGTGTATATTGAGTATTTTCTGTATGCTATCTGTTTCCTAGTAAGAGGCAAAGTATTTGTTTAAAGGTAAAAACCTTAGCAAAAATACCATCAGGAGATAGTATTTGGACATTAAAGACCTAGTCCATTGTGAATTCCAAAGTAGAGCAAGGAAAGCAGCGGTACATTATTAAATTAAGCACGTTAATAGAATCACAGTGTATGATATTCACATGCAGTTTCATCTCCCCCTAGTGGAAGGAGCTCTGTGGGATGAAATATCTGATTTCCTCCATATTCCCTTACTTCTGCATAACATTGTGCAACTGAATTAGGTTTCTATACAACAGAAGTTCAGGCTCATTGGATCAGATATAATTTCTCACAGTAGTGTATACCATTATCTTTTCCTCAGTGAAAACTTTACTGAATAAGATTACGCAGACTTTTTTTTTTTTTTCCCCCCCCAGATAATTAGCAGTTTAAATGACTGCAGGAAAGGAGGAAATTCTCACATCTATAGGCAGTTTATTTGTATGATTTCAATTTACTTTTTTTAATATTTCTAGTTATCTGTCTTTCAGAATAACTGGGCAACATGCATTTTTTTTAATGTTAGGTCATTAAAACACTAAAAAGGACTTAATCTCTAATTCCATGCTCGACAAGATCATTCTTTCTCTTTCTTTCTTTCTTTCTTTTCTCAAAAAAAAAAAAAAATCTTCCAGAAGTTAATTTGAAATTCTTCCATAAATTATTAAACAGTCTGTATAAGGGATTAAGATGCAAAATTTAACTTCAAAAATCAGAGTAATTGGGTTAGGTTGAAAAAGCTTTAAAGTTTTTGACTGTAAATTTTAGAAAACTTTTGAATGATTCTTACACAGACTAAGTGGAGAACAGCAGAGCATTAAACTGAGAAAGCTAGATATACTACAGTGAAAATTCACTAAAAATAAGATCCAAGAATAAGTTCCTTCACAAAACTAACTGCCTGAAAAGTTATTTAATTACATAGTTGGCAAGAAAGAATTTTTGTGGGACTACATTTCAAGTGTTTCAAGCATAAACTAGTTAGGTATATTGTTGAAGAAGTTATTGAGTGGAGAGTTCGTCATAGCTAATCAACGACATATAAATTTTCAGCCAATATCATGAGAGAGTTTTTACATATATTTTGAAAGGTTGTAGAAATTTATTCTGTCTCCTGTGTCATAACCAGCTCTCCCCAGTTTATATACTGAGCATGACTTTCTGTAGCATGGAATACTCCTTTGGCCAGTTTGGGTCCATGCTGTGCTTCTTCCCATATTCCTGTGTAACCCCTCACTGCCAGAGACGGAAACAGAAAAATCCTCAACTTAGGGTAAGCACTGCTCAGTAATAACTAAAACATTGTATTATCAGCATTATTCTCATCCAAAACCACCGCACTTTATCAGCAACTAAGAAAATTAACTCTATCTTAGACAAAACCAGATGTTCTCCAGTTCTCCCTTCTGAGAAAGGAATCTCCAATTGAATTTCTCCTTAATTTTTTTCTGTACTTGCATAAGTTCAACTAGAAGGTGAACTGAATAAATACAGAACAGAAAACATGGAGAGGCAGAAGTTTGTTTGTCCTGAAGGAGAGGAATTAAGGAGTGAGAAATCTAAGGAGAAAACTACTTTCTTCCTTCAGGGCTCCAATGCCTGGCAATACAGAAAATGGAGTTAGATTTTTACATGGTACAGAGCAGAAGAACAGAAGTTGGTGGTGTCTGACTTGGTGTTGCTGTTTTAGCAACAGAAAATGGTTCTGGACCTGCTGCCATTTTTGATGATTGGCTTGTATAGCTTGACTGTCCACATCCTGTATGCAAGGTTTATTCTGTCATTCATAACTCGAGGCTGGTCATCTACTGACCACTTATACAAACAGCTGATAAATTTCATGGGCTTATGATAGCAGTTATGTTAACCAGGCCTAACTCATCCTAACTACCACAGCAATTATTAAGCATTACTAAAAAAGGCAGCTGTCCACGTGTCTTCTGTAAATGTGCTCTAAACTTTCTGTGTCCATAAAAGGTAAAAATGTTTATAAATAAATTCCTTATGGATTAATTATTTCAACAGTTAATTGTTGGAGGTCTACAATGCCTCAGCTGAATTGCAAATTACTCGAATTATACTAATATATGGATGATTCTATTTGTGCTTGTATGACCTATTAAATACATTATTTTGAGGAATTAAATATTTCTATTCACCTAAACCTCCTAAAAAAAGGGGAAACACCCAAACAAAAGCTGATTTTTTTCCTGTGTTTTAAAAAATTATGAAATTTTACAGGTATCTGTAGACTGAATTTCTCAGGAAGACAAGTCCTCCTGACACTTTTGCCTGCTCTGCCTCTTCTCTGTCTCCTCCACCTGACTGTGCTGGACAGATGTCTTGGTGGGCCTAAATGGTAAGTTAACAAACCACCTCATAAACTGAAGTGTGAGAAATCTGGTTAAGTTATGTGGGTTATTTTCCATCTATATCTGAGCTCAGCATTCCATATTATACTACATATAAAAATATGTAGTAGCTATGCTTCTATTGCAAAATTGTACATAAAAGGGGAAAGTACCTTGGCACTGGAATTCAATCAACTATACTGTTAAATTGCTGCAATGATCTTTTGAACAATTTAGCCTGTAATAGCTGGTTTTCTCTCAGAAAATTCCAAAGCATTGTTTGAGCATTAACATTAACCAGAGGTAAATAATTCTAGACATTTACATGCTTTGAAAAATAAGATAATTCAATTATAGGAACACTTTTTTTCTCTCGTTTGGGGGGTTTGTGAGTTTTATCATTTTGTGTCTGTTTACCTCATGACCCAAACTCAATTAATTTATTAGTAGTGTTGTAAACCATGAGGATGAGACATGAAAATGTGGCAGGATGGTGATATCCAATATATATTATGGGGTAAAATGCTATGCCTATGAGGTGAGGATGCCTTACACTGCATCCTTCATTTCTGGCACAACGTGTACTTTGATTCAGTCTCAGCTCCATGTTGTGGGGAACTGTGCTAGCTCACCACTCCACTGCACATGCAAATTTCCTTCCAGAGGGAGGGAATAAAAAAAATATGTTCTAGCAGGTCTCTTCATGGAGATAATTGAAGCATATTTTCCCTGCAAATGAAATGAGGCCAACAAGTCCAATCTGCCTAGAGCAGGATGTACTGAAATGCAGATCCAGTCGCAGGGTGTGCTGGAGATTTCTGGATGTTACACTGTGAAAAATAATTGAAGGATTTTTATGAGGTGTATAAAAGCCTTAAAGCACCCATATTTCTTCACTAAGATTTATATAATGAAAAATTAAGGAGAAATATTCAAATTAGGTAGCAGAAAGGATGATAAGGAAAATACAGGAATGCATTTGTATAAATCATCCAGACACAAGAAAAATATAATGAACAGCATTCAACTAGCTCCAGTTTCTTGCTGACAAAAAGAGAGACAGAAACCCCAAGAATACTGTGATTACCTCAAAATTCCTGGGTCAAGACTTTAAATAATTTAAAGCTAGAGCATATTTGCTTAATACCTGAAAAAACTATTGGAATCTGTTCACAAACATGACACAGTTACCACTCATTAATTGGCTGAGACAAAAGTGCTGAATAGAGGGGATCTTGAAGATCAGAAATGAAGTGTGGTGACAAAGCTGAATGCAAAAAATATACCAATATATTCCACATAATGGTAATTTATTCCAGAGCTATGAATCTCATACTTCCAGAAACATTTACATTTGTTCTCAGCTATTGTATTTTTAATTATATTCCAGTTTAATAGCCTTTTGAAAAAAAAAAAAAAGAAAAAAAACCCAAACATAAAATTTTCCATAATTAATGAAGTAGATAGTATATACTGAGTACTTCATTATTCTTACCAAGTGTAAAGCCCTTCCTTGTTCAGGTTAGTTATTTTAGGAGTGGATTTTCTTTTTCTTTGAGATCATAGGCTGTTCCAAATTTCTTTCAAGGCCTTATAATTATCATATTCAGCATTCCCTGTTTTTGAAAATTAGTGGTAATTTCAATAAAGCTGAACTACATTAACCAGTTTAACACTGAAATATTGTGATTAATGTATATAAGTGTGTTTAAATTCTTTCTGATATCAGGAAAAACATGAGAATATCAGCATTTATATGCATAATGTGGTATTAAATGGTGAAAGCTGATGAAATTTTAACATAACATTTATATGACCTCTTAAATACAGTTAAGTATAGTTTATGAGCTAGACACCCACATGTGCATTTGCATTTCCCAGGGCCTGGAGACTAAGCAGAACAGAACTAATCCAGCTCTATTATGCAAAAGAACAGAATTTAAATGGCTTGTTTATGGGAAACACTCTTTCTGTATTTGTATAGCATATGTTGAGGAAATATCTGCTGCTGACAAGAGAATAAAAAATATTCATGAATTCACTTAATTTGTTTCTCACTTAATCCCTGAATTTATATGGAGATTTACTCAAAACATTAAGTGGAATTATACAATTTAACTGCTCAGTGTTTTTTTAAAGAAAAGACTGTCTTTCTGTCTCTTAGTAGCTTCCTCACTGCATTATTTTTAACATGAATCAATAAGAAATGAAAGAATATAAGTATTATGCTGGTTTATTTTTTGCTGTAATGTTCACTGCCCAGAACAGTAAAAACCTAAAACTTCTTCACTGTCAAATGTGAATTGATTGTGATGTGAATCACTGTCAATTGATTCAAAAATTATCCCTGCTCCAGAATTCTTTCACAGTTTTAGTACATTAATAAAATCAAGCAAAGTGGTGGTAGAGCAATGTTCAATATTATTGTGCTACAAAGTCACATAATAAATGGTCAGCAATTTGAATTTAGGTCACCTGAAATTCCAGTTAATAAAATGAATGCATCATGTATTTGAGCTAAAATAAAATCTTAAGAATTTGCAAGAAAATAAAAGAAGTGACCTAAACTCAGGAGTTTCTTGAAAAAATGTGTTCTGATAATATAAAATAACTCTATTTTTAAAATATATAGCATAATGCCTAATTTATTATTTAAGCATAATGAAGACTACAGGAGGAATTTTGTTGCTGAAATATAATGTATACTAGTATACAGTTTAGAAGTGAAGATGATCATAATTTGATATCAGAGTAAGTCAGGTTAGCATTAGAAGAATGTAGATAAAATTAGCATTTTAAATGAGCTATTGGGAGGTTTTATATAATTTGTTCTAAAATGGATAAATTGTTCTTTTGGGAAATTTTGTTCAGCTCTGTTTTGCTATATTCATATTACAGATCTGAATTTTTTAAATGCCTTGTCAAAATTTACTGTCCACAATAAAGCATGGAAATTCTGAAAGGTTATTCAGGACACCTGCAATGTAGTTACGTTAACATTCTATATGTTCTTACCATTACTGATATTATCATATTGCATTAAAGTCAACTTTTTTGACAGTGGTTCCTATGACACCATACTCATTTTAAAAAGCAGAAAAGTCATTATGCTAAGCAAGTAATCACACAGTAAGAGAGAAAAGTATCAAGGGTAGTTAATGCTTCAGGGCAAATCTGTTGCAAAAATTATGCTGGGAAAGAAAAACACAGACAGAAGCCAAATACATGATGTGCATTAAACTAAATACTAAAATGGGAGACATGAGAACTGGATACATTTTCCCTGAAGAAAATTTTCTGCTAGCCTTTGGGTTGATGGAGATTTCTCTTCCCATCTCTTGAATGTACTGAAATGGCTCTTTTTGACTCAAATCCAACAAAATGTCTCCAGAACTCTGCTCATAAAATTTAGTACTCCATTTATACCTCTGTACATCTGTGTGGTCTTATAGTAATTTCACAATCTGCCTATTATTTACTTCTTTAAATAATTCTGCATTTAGAAAACTATTTTAGGAACTTTTTTTTTTTTTTTTTTCTGTTTAATGGAGACAGGTGTGGTTTGGGTTTTATCCCAGTAAGGATATTATACACAACATAACAGGATTATTTAAGGTATCTTCAGAATTAGATTGTATAAAAATTTTGTATCCATCATTTGATGTTTTATATAAATGAAACTTAAGTTTACAGGACTGTATAGCTACTTTAAATAAAATAAAATTTTAGTAGTCATTAAAAGGTTATTGCCACCATACAAACTTTTGTAATGCTACATTTTCTGTACAACATATAGGAAAACACACAATTGAAATACACATTGTTTTGTGTGAAAGGGATTTGTTTCTTGGGGAATTATTTGATTTTTTTGTTTGTTTATTTGTTTAATTTACCTAAAAATATTTGCTATCTGTATTCTCACCCTTAATACATTTTGGGAATATCTCCTTTTGTAATTAGACTTTGATTGTTGCATTTCCACTTTTCTTGACCAGTAAAAAAATCAAAATTACAAAATCCAGTAGCAGCTTCTACTCAAATTAGCTGAAAAGGGGAACTTCTGTCTTTTAGAGTTGTGAGCTGTAATGCTCTTTCTGAGTTTCCAGCCATGTATCTGTACAACTCAGTGCTGTAATAAGTGAGGATTTGTGTACGCTATGGAGTATGTTTGGCCTTATCAGGAGGATAAATTCTGAAAACGTAAGTCACATTATTTATCGAACTTTGTACTCAGAATTTTTCATATAAGAAACTCAAAACATTTTCTCACCATTTGCTAAGAGACACATAGAATCATAGGATGGTTTGCATTGGGAAGGACCTAAAAGATCATCAAGCACCAACCTCCATGCAGTGGCCAGGGACACCTTCCACTAGGTCGGGTGACTCAGCGCACCATCCAACCTGGCCTTGAACACTTCCAGAGATGGGACATCCGCAGCTTCTCTGGGCAACCTGTTCCTGTGCCTCACGCCCCTCACTGTAAAAAAAAGTATGTGCAATCTAAGTTTACCCTCTTTCAATGTAAACTTGAGCCTGAGCCTTGTCTTCTCACTAGAGAAAAATCTCTCTCCAACTATCTTTTGGGGCCTTAAGTGTTGTTGGGACACAGCTTTTGAAGTAAAATGGAAGAAAATCAAAAATATTAGTTTACCCAAACACTTTACTGCTAATAAACATCTCTGGAAACAGTCTTCAAGATACTACTCTTGTTTTGGTCTCATTTTTGTCTGTCAGATCAGTGTAGTTAATCTTAAGATGTACAAGCTTGAATATCTGTCCTGAATTTGGTTCTTAGTATCTTCTTTTTTGTATCTCTGAGGGCTACCACTTTGCTCAAAGATGGGCTAATTTTTTTTTCAAAAACAGCCTGTGTTCCTCCTATTGTTTAAGGTAAGGAAACTCCAGGCTTTGCTGCCAAGCTTATCAGATAAACTGCAGAAGGTTCCCTTTCTAGTCTTTCATCATTAATGACAGGCTTGAGCTACAGGGCCAATGAACTTATCAACAATTCCCTAAACATAATGGTACTGCAAAGAACTACAGATATTTTCATATTCTGATTTTATTTTGAAAAAAAAATGTAAGTGCCTAGTGTAACGGCATCAGTAACTATCTGGGTTATTCAGTCTTGGTCTAAGAAAGATGTGCATAGGGAATCAGGACTCAGAGAGTGCACTACAGAAAATACCTGCCACAAACCAAATGCAGTCCCTTTGAGATCCTATGCTTCACCTTTACACAGAATGACCTTGATATGATTAGCCTCACAGCATGCACATCTTAATTTAAACTGAATTCTGATTCTATAAGAATGGCAATATTTTTATAATACAAAATGCAATTTAGAAAAATAATTGGTGATCATTTATGGGAAAACATATGCACATTTCACCTTTAAATTTTTTGATGATAAGAAATTCAGTTTAAACCTTTTAAAACATTTTCAAAACAGCTTGTAGCCATTTTTTTTCCTAATTCTCCTGAATTTATGCTAGAAAATATATCTGTCTTCAGTAGGTGTGCATGAGAAAAGCATGGATTCTCTTGTGAACATGTCTTTCCATGGCTGTACTTGACAATGTACAGACATTTATCTGACTTATTTGAATGGAAATCAATTGAATTGTTTAATAACAATTAGAACAATGGGTTTTCAATAAATGGTTCCCCATTAAAACTTTATCTTGAAAAAGTGGAGAATCAGCTGATTAAGACGACACTTAAAAAAGAGGGAGTACTGGTAATCAGCTGAGGGAGCTTAATTTTCACTAAAAATTTCAGAAGATATCAATGTACAAAAATTACTGAATCTTAAAAATGTGGAATATTTATATATTGTTTCTTTAAAAGCATCTACAGCTACGTCTGGTGGGTTTGTTTTTTATTTAATCTAATGCAATAAGAAGCACATAATATAATTATTATTTATATGCTTGAAGAAAAAAAGTTAGTGCGCATAAATCAGCCATATAAAACACAAATTAACAAATCTGAAAAGGAAAAATATAAATGAGTTGGAAATTACACTTCATGGTGGAATGGGCTGCCCAGGAAGGGGCAGGAGTCACCATCCATGGAGGGATTTAAGGAAGGAGTGGATGTGACATTTAGTGCTATGGTCTCATTGACAAGGAGATGTTCGGTCATGGGTTGAAGTCAGTGATGTCAGAAGTCTTTTCCAACCTAATTGATCCTGTGATTCTGTGATACAGGAAAGGAATACTGCAGAAGTTATATCTAGGGAACTGAATGAGAATTGTCATTCTCCTCTAAAATATCACATCTCCTGTAGAATTTTATAGCAGTTCTATCCTCTATTAAATTTTACAGGAAGCTACAAAAAGCCCGCTAGAACAGGTAATAAGTTATAAAAGACTTTTCCTATAAAGGTTAGTAAGTCCCAGAGGCTTTCTTATAGGCACTGAAGCAAAACGCGTGATGCTGATTTGATGAAAATCACAAATTTTACACAGACAACTTCAAGAATCAGTGTGTGCTTGATTGCCTAGATGGTGTGAATTACATTTGTTTATCTCCAAAAAGGCGTTTGCCTAATGGTAGTATGATGTTATCAGTTATTTATATTTGTTGGCTAAATGCTGTTCTTTACCAGCTAAAGTGAACATTTCTGGAGATCTAGCTGCAAGATCAAGAACTATTAGATCACTGTGTACATATATGCCAACAGAAAAATTATGGCCTTAAGTCTAGGGCCATAATTTATTTCTGATCTCATCTGTGTATTATAGATGGAGTATAGCTGGAGTATAACTTGAAAAGAGAAGTAAAGTAAACAACACTCTACAGTCATACTTGAGGATATTTAAACTACTGTCTATTTATAGAGTCATATAATCATAGAATGGTGTGGTTTGATGAAGATCTTAAAGATCATCTGGTTCTAGCCCCCCCGCCATTGACACCTTCCACTAGACTAAGTTGATCAGGCTTGGTCCAGCTTGGCCTGGAACACTTTAAGGAATGGGGCATCCACCACTGCTCTTAGCTACCTGTTCTAGTGCCTCACTTCCATTACTGTTCAAAGTTTAGAGTCTCATCCACATCCATCAGCTTGATATGGATAAGCTCAATCTAAAAGATATTTACTATAATTTGTATAATTTTTAGGGCATAACGTCTTGAAATTCTGTTCTTTTCTATGGAAAAAGTCTTCACAATCAATTAAAAAGAGCCAAGATGAGAGCAGATTTGAGTTTGATAAATAAATGATATGATAATTAATTAAAAATAATGATGGGACTCCATTGAATGTGTCTATTATACTAAGTATATGAAAGTCAAAGGCAATCAGGGACCCTGAGGTGTACAGATACAGCTTCTCATGTCTCCAATGCCTTCAGATAGTTCCTCCTAAAGCAGATTTGTCTGGGAAAGAACTAATTGACTTGGGCATAGCTAATGTCCTGGCTTTTGACAATGTAATAAGAAAATGTTTTCTTCCTGTTAGGGTTTGAAATTGTGACACTTGAGAAGAGGCAGATCTAAACCTCCCCATTGTGATGTATACTCTTCAGAGAATCTATTTTTTCTTAAGTCTTTCATAGCTTTTGTTAATTTTTCTGAAGCAATATTCCCTTTGATGCCCATGAAAATTTATCTTAAAATAAATTTTCTTACGATCAGAACTCCTGACCAGTCTTTTTAGATAAGTTATCATGAGTGTGACAGTCATTCTCTTAAAAATATTCCCCGCAGGGTAAAACAGTATAGTAACTGTCACTTACTTTTGGCTGAAAGGAAACTTTTAAGTAAGTCCTTTTTTCCTTGTCCCTAAAAAGAAATAATCGGGTATGAAGACCACAGGAGAGTGCTCCAAGCATGACATTAGATAAACCATGAAACAGAAGGTCTGCTATGGACATAACTCTACTGATTAGAATTAACTCATTAGCTGTGTTTTTTAACACTGATGCAGTGACAGAGTGGGGACACCTTGTTACTACACTTAGATTGACAACAAAATGCTACATATAACAAGTTACCCAGACCAAAATTTATATACATACATGTGTATTTATATATCCATATCTGCACATACTTGAAGCATAATTCTGTATAAAGAAAGAAGATTTAACTTGATAGGTAGGCACAAATGCAGCTAAAATTACACTCATCTCTTTAAAGTGTAATATTCAAACTGGATACTTGCGATTCCAGTGATTGCAAAATAGTCTTAAAAATACTTCATTTCTTTATGAATGTCTCATTGGTTTGTCATGGCCTGCTACAGTACTACCATTCAGGACAGTTTGTGACATGACACAGTGTGACATATTCTGACCGAAAAACAACATGACTTTATATGGAATGTCAGAAATTTGCATTAAACACACGATTTTTTTTGGACTACCAATATGAATTTCAACTAGTAAGTATGACTTCTGTTTGCATAAAAGCTAAAAATTCCAGGACTGTGTGGATGTAGTGGGGAATAAAAATATCTTAATTGATCAAAAGATTACAGAGAAGTTTAGAGATGAGTTATAGATAAAGCTTCATTTAAATCATATCTACAGATTCATCCACAGTTTACTGAAAAAGAAAATTACAAGGTTAAAAAAAAATCTGGCATAATTTCACTTAATGGTAAATCAATATTTTCAACTTTCTTCATAGCCTCCAAAAACATGAAAAAAACCATTAGTTGTTAGCCCTTTTATATTGTGTTAATGGATTTTTAGCTGTCAGTGCTGTTTTCAGAGAACATCATCCTTAATTACTTTCACTTCTCATTTCAACAAATACTTTAGGGAGTGGTTTATTAGTCACTAAACAATTTTACTATCATTTCTGTCATCATTTAAGAAAAAAAAAGAAAAAAGAGAAGCATTATGAGCAATGGTTTTGTTGGCTATATTTTGCCCACTCTTATAATGTGCATTTTTATAACATTGCTGGTTTATGACTACTTTATTAAAATTTAATTTATAAGAAAAAGTTAAAGGATGAAAGTACACTTTCAGAGAAAATTTTCTTTGAAACTGATATAGAGAAGTAAAGAAAATTATTTTATACAAAGATGCTTCAGATACAAGCTATTTCATAGTTCTTAATAAGAAGAGTTTGGCCTAAGATGGAGACATTATCTTTCCCATATTATGTTTGTCTCATTAAGTACAGCTAAACCTAAAAAGAATTTTGACAGTTTCCTATAAAGCAAAGAGTCTAGAAGTAAAAAATTTGATACCATCCTCACAAGTCCTTGCCTCTAAAACAGAGAGACATTGATTTGACAGCCTTTGTGGTTGAAGCCTGGCTGGAAATTAGGCTCTACGCTGCCACTCACTCAACGTCCCTGTCTCACTCCCCACCCTGGGGGAATGGGGAGGAGAATAAAAATAAAACTTGCATGTTGAGATAAGAAGAGTTTAATAATTGAAAATAAAGTAAAATACAGTAATAATTGTTAATAGTTATAGTAATGATTCAAATAATGATACTAAAAAGGGAAAAACAAGATTCACAAAGCAATTTCTGACCATCCACTGACCGATGCCAGATTCTCCTTCCTACCCTATAATCCATGACTCTGGCTTTCACCCCCAGTAAGAGTCTTTCAATCAGGAACAATGGTATGAGGTATTGGACTGCTGCATGTTGAACATTTGAGTCAGTTCTAATTCCAGTGTGGCTGTTCTTGTTCAGTTTTATCCAAGTTTGTTCGTCACTGGTATGAATGTGATGATCAGAGGGAAGACAGGCTCAGATCCCCAGAATGTCACAATTAATGCTTCAATGAATGTCGGAATCTCAATTAATTATGGTGAGTTACATTTTTTTTTTTTTAAATTCTATCTTTATGATTCATCATTTCTATCAATCTGCTACCTGTGTGGGTGGAATGACTGGATAAATATTTTCTCACTCTGAATTTGAAGATTATTTTTCTTGTTTAAAAAAATAATACTCTTCTTTTATCTTATTTCTGGCTCGAACTAAGGATATTACATTTCAGTTATAAGTCAGAGAAAATGTTAAAGAATACTTTCAGTTTGAACTAAGTAATGTAAGTTTTAAATTGTTTCATATCTTTTGAGATCGAAAATTAATTTAAGGAAGATTTTAAATATATTTCATGTACAGTAGAGTTCGGTTCATAGCTTCAGGTCTATCAAAGTTTTCCCAAAAAGTCTGCTATGAATTCTTTATATTTTTGTTCTGCTTTACCCCTCTCAAAGCTGCAATGGGAATAATCAGTTTTGGTTGATCTACACATGAAACAACACTTCATTCAACCCAGATACAATTCTCTCAAAAAGTAACTAAGAGCGCAACTCAGCAACTCCCATCAGCAACTCATGGTACTTGTCTTATTAAAGTGCACTGTGGTGTAACAGAAAGAACAGGATGGAATTTTGAGAAGAGAAGTATTACTTATTAAATTTCATCTTCTTCATACTCCCCCTCCCCACCTTCCAGCTCTGAATTATTAATGTGCAAGACCTAAAACTTGACTAGTATTTCCAGAATATAAAACATACTTTGAACCTTTGGTCAGATGAAGGCTTGACAATTTAAAAATTATTTTTAGAAGCTGCATAAGTACCATCCAGAATATAATTACATAGTTTTTGGCTTGCTTTTCATCAGAAAGCACCATAATAGCAAGAAGTTCCCTAGAAATATCATTAACTCTTACCTTGTTGTGTATCATTATTATTAGTAGCAAAATTATTAGTAGTATGGTCATTAGTTTCACATGTCACCTATCCAGATATATTATGAATTGACATGAGCAGCATTTTGTGGATTTTTTTTTCCTTTGGTTTTATTCCTTAATAGATTACCTCTCTCTTTATCCTTTCCATTCAGAGGAGTACAGATATGAGACTCAGTGAATGCTTTGTTACCTTTTTTATATAATGGTTGTCCAAAGAGTAATAAGGAATTGACAACATTGCAACAATCTATGGAGATTTACTTCAGAATTCAGTTGGGATTTTATGAAATTTGTGCCTAAGTAGAGGAATTGAATATCAATATTTCTAAAAAAAATTTCTTTGATCCTTTTGACAGTTCAGTTTTATGATGCATAGAAACATAAAAAGATCCAACAGTCTCTAAAAAGAAATCAAAAAGCATAAGACTGGTAAAAACCTGTGTAGAGATGAGAACTGAAGTAGGATTGGAATGTGAGAAAACTTTTTTTTTTTTACCCATACATGCACATTTTTTCATGCCATGCTGATTGTGATGAAAGAGAAAGGAAAGAGAGAAAGGAAGAAAAGAAGAAAGAAAGAAAGAAAGAAAAAGATATCTAGCTAGATAGCTAGCTAGATTATGATTAGTCATTATCATCAATCCCCAGGACACAAAGGATTGACATGTCGATATTTCATCCTAAATCATAGATCACACTGGAGTCACTTTTATATGCTTGCTAATCCACTCTACACCTTGTTCTTAACTACTCTCTCATACCATCTTGAATTCTAATTTTCAAAGGACCAGGTCTTTTACATGTTTTGGAAAACTGAGGTTTAATCACTTTATGTCTCTAACACCAGAGTTAAACAGCTGCCAAGGTTATACCACTTCAATGAACACCAAATATCTACTTCTAACTTCTTACAGCCTTGAGGCCTGTTCTGTTCTCTTCATGTATTCAAGGCCCTTGCTGTTATATCAGGTGTATATTCTGCTACACTTAATTCTGTTTCTGAAGTCAGAGATGGCTCATTTAATGAAAAAGACCCGAACAGTAGTGAATTAATTCCTTATTTTGCTTTGCTTGAACAAGCAAATTTTGCTCTCTCTATAAAACTGCCTTCATCCCAGCCAATGTTTTTTCACTTTTACTCTTCCAGTTCTCTCCCCCAAGCCACTGTGGAGAATGACTGAGTGACTTAAGGGAGGCAAATAAAAATCTAGGAAGATCATGAAAAATCCTGAGATCTGTTGTATCTGTTTTGTTATCTGTGGTCCTTTACAAAAAAACAGTGACTCCATGTTAACTAAGACAGAGTTCTGAGCCCCCTAACACATTTCTTCAAACTGTTGCAATGTGAGGAACTTGAAGCAGATGCTAAACTGTAAGTTATACAGACAGTAATAATAAAATAGATCTCAGCACATTAAAATAATAAGAACAGCTTGATTTACTCTCAAGCTTAATGAGAGAGTCATAAAGTAATATATCTCTTATATGAAAGTAGAAAGTTCATGTTCACAAGCTTAAATGGGAATATGAGGGGGATCCTTATATCTTGCTCAATCACCCTTCTTTTTCTGCCTTTCTTGTGTTCATACTGTGCAGCCACCACTGAAGTCTTTAGTTCATGATGGTCATTAGTTGCTGAAGTTGAGGTGGCAAGACTTAAAAGCAGTTTGAAGCTGGAATCAAGCAGTCCTCTTCTTTCACTCCTTATTTTCCCTAACCATCAGCCATGGTTTATGTCCCAAATCTCGCTCCTCAAAATAAGGGGTGGTGATCTCATATGGCCTGACATATTTGATGTTTTTATAGGGAGCAGGGCTTATCCTGGTTTCACCAGGCAACTTGTCAGTTCTGGTTCCAACAGCCATCTCTCCTTGTTCTTCTATAACCTTCACACTGATCTGATAGATCTTACTACTTGCACATTTTTTTGTATTCTTTTCTGTACAGTTATATCACATATCTCCATTTGCATCTTTGTGACTACTCATTGTATTTCTCTCTCTATATTCAACTTTCTCATACAATATATAAAATATATTCTTGAGTAATAGTTCTGTTATTAGCATTGATAGCATGTTACAAAATGATTGTGCACTGCTTCCATTACATTATTTTAGTATGTCTGTGCCTGGGTATAAAGTAAATATTTTAACAACTTACCTAATATTTGCACATTACTTTATAGTTGTACCAGGGCTCTGCTTTGGCTATTTCATAAATTAATAAATAATAACTGTTCCAGAGAAGAACTATATCCATAAAAATTAGTGAGAAAAGATGATGTAATTGAAAATGTGACTTAACTTGAAGGGGAAAGGATTTCAGTGAAGAGGAAATAGTTACCAAGTGTATGTAGTAAATATAGAAAAAATGTAAACAAATATAATACAGAGAGGATCAAAATTTCATTAAGAAGCAAAAGGTTCAACATCAACAAGACACTACTATGTTTTCAGTAGACCTTTTCAAAGATATGTATTTTTGATCATCAGAATCAAATTAACCTTTCAAATTATCATGGTCTTGTTTTTTGTTTTGTTTGTTTGTTTTCTGTTTTCATCCTTTCCGTGTGTATTTTTATGTAATACAAGCAATGCTTCTCTATATATGTATTGACTATAACTTTACTTAGTGCTAAATTTGAAATTGTCACAGTTAATGGTTTTCAAATACAAAACTACAGTAATGTATTATAATTTTTATATTTTGCAGTTAAAAAAGAAAAGGATATATTAATACTTCAAATATGGATTATACTGACTACCTACACATTGAATCTCTTTAATCCATAGCACAGTATAAATCACTAAAAGATTTAACAAGGAAATATGTTTGAGTACCTAGTTTTACTGTATTTGATAATTTCATCTTGCATAAATGTTTTCATTACCATTTTATATGTTTTGCTATTATTACACACCTGAAAAATTTTCTGATACAGTAAGATCAAACGCAGTAAATTACTTTTTTTTTTTTTTTTTGCACATTGAAAGCAGTCTGCTTAAAGGGTGAAATTATGCTAAGTAATAAATCTACATAGTAATTTATGAGGGTGATCATAAACTACCTTTTATAATTTACAGTCTGTTAGCATTCTGTTAGGAACTGACACTGAGAAAAACTCTCTAATAGAAGAGGTGATCTATCTATCCTATGGCAGAGGGAAAGAAGCTCTATTATGATACATTGGGGGCGTTAAAAGTCAGTCTGGTTGGTCTTCTAAACAAGCCCCTTAATGAAAATGATTATTTATTCAGAATATTATTGTTTCTAAAGACCTAAGCTTGTGTTCTGTGTGATTTGTCACTTTCTGAGAAAATATCACCCTGAAGTTTGATGTTTTAGCTACTACAAAATCATTTTGTTTTGTTTGATTGTGGTTAGTTTTCACACATTAAGCGAAAAAAACCTGGGACATAGTTGTTTTTTTTGTTTGTTTCTCTCAGTGCATTTACATATGAATTGCAATAAATTTGAAAGGACATAAAAATGCCACCAATTCTCTAGTCATTAGCAAAAGCAAAACCACTTCTAGTGTAATAATTATCAAAGCCAAATATTTATTAATAATGGGACTGATCTAATTACAGCTTTATATTTCTATATTACCTTTCATGTCTACTCCAGCAGATATTTTAAATGAATAATAAATTACTTAAAGGAAGTGGACAAACTCCAAAAACAGTTACACACCTGTGACTAGTGATTAACTAGTTTTCAAGAAAGTAAAAAATCATTTTGAATCTTCCTTTTTTTTTTTTTTTTTTTTTTTTTTTTTTTTTTTTACTTCAGTAANTGTTCAGCTCATATCCTTCTAATGAGAATTACTCTATAAGGGAAAAAAAAAATAAAGAACAGGTTTCTCACTTATTACAGGCCAAGAGCTAAAATGACCCATAATTAGTCTAGAGAGAGATTATAGATAATTTGTGGGATTTCCTGAGCCTCTCATTCTGTCATGAATGGGCAGACATAATAGCAAGGATTTAGGTTTCTTAGAGACCACTCCCTGAGTGGTCACAGCACTAAGCCTGCCTGAGCTCAAGAAATGTTTGGACAATGCTCTCAGGCAGATGATGTGACACTTGGGGTGCCCTGCACAGGGCCAGGAGTTGGACTGGATGATACAGATGGGTCCTTGCCCATTTGGACATTCTATGGTTCTAGGAGGGTTTCCACAGACAGATCCCTTGGCACGGCTGGGTGCTGAGGATATGCAATACCTGTGAGACAGCTAACCGAGGATATCCAGCTTACCCACAGTGCAGTCTGGAACTCACAAAACTCACAAAACCTTTCAGCATTTATTATTTCACAAAAAAATATCTCACCGTATTTTATTTATTTCAAAAGTGTCGTAATTTCATGATTGCAGCTACACACAGTTGCCAAGGTAGTTGTCACCAGAATTGCTAGAGCACTGATATTGAGACTCTTTGGTCTTATAATCTGCTGAAACCTTTTAAGTCAAAGAAGCTAAGTAGTATTTCAGAAGAATTAGCAGATATATGTCCTAAAGAAGCATATTGACAAAGGTTTTTGGTTGTTGTTTGTTTTTTTTAAACCATCATCAAAATATTTACAGAAAGAGATAGAAAACAGGCTTTTGGCTCCCATCAACACACTGAATTATGTCAGATGTAAGTTATGGTTATGCAGATACTCCAATGTTTCAGTAGGTACCTGGAATATGAAAAATACAATGAATGTAAAACAAGAAGAAAAGCAACTACTGACACTAAGGTGAAAGTATACATGTCAGTTGTTGCCACTGTGTCTGTTAATCTGGAATTACTGCAAAAAGTAAGCTCAAAACAGTTTTGTATTTAATGATGCTAGAAATAGTTTTATTCTCCTATTTAAAAGAAAGCAGCTGTTCACAAGTTTTTGTTCTTTTGTTACTGGTGTTTTGAATTTACCTCTTGGCTTGGTCAAAAAATTAATTATTTCAACAGAAAATTATTTCTGTATATACCACAGTGAAACAATCATAATTGTTTCTTAGAAACCTGTATTATTGTCTTCATGATTCTTGTATTTATCTATACCGGCACTACTGAAATATTTTTCCCCATATTTTCTCCCATGAATAATACAAGCCTCAAGGAACACTCCTTATGTGCAATGTCATGGCATCAAGGCAGGAAGAGCCTAATGCAGCTTTTTTAAATGTGCTTGGATTTTATTGTTTAAGTTCTGGGATAAAACTATCTTAAGAACTAAGGATAAGCTAGAGCAAAAGTTGGGAAAGAAATGTTTCCATCTTCTTGAGGAACTCAAGAAATTACAGCTTAAAGAGACTAACAGAGCCTGTCTTTTTATGATGACATTAGTTCATGCAGAGAAAGGTGATTGCAAAACTACAGGCATTACTTTTCTTCTTACTTTTTCTTTTCTAGGCCTCCATATAGAGTTGAAAAAAAAAATCTCTATATACATATCTCTCGATATATATATATCTCACACATTTGTATGCAATCAACAGTACCAACACAAACATTGTTTCCTCTATCTCAGGTCCATTTTCACTTTTTGGAACTTGAAACTAGAAACTGCAGGGTTTCTTTAAAGTGTTCTTCTAAAGTGTTTTGTGGAAAAAAAATGGAATGAAAAGCAGCATACATTTGTATTGGTTTCATGTGGCAAGGTATTGGTAGTGAGGAGACTGCCATTTTTATGATCATCCAGGAATCATCATAAATTGTTCTATCCAAAAGTTCTATCTATTTTGTGGGCAAAATTTATCAGTTGCTGCTGACTTTTAACTATAATTTTTAGTTTTAACTCATTGCTTGTATGTAACAATACAAAACAGAGATTTGAGGAGTACTTTTTTCAATATCAGGAGAGGTTTTATATTTATAGATATTAAACAATACTGCAAGCAGAAAAGGCAGAACAATGTTGAAATTATGGTACAGCTTGTCAACAGCCAAGATACAATTAATGAGGACATCCTTTGACCCACTACTGAAATTATTACTATTGAAATATTTCAAAAGCTGTAGAGGACTTAAGTGGTTATGGACCACATCTGATTTATTGCTATTTGGATATTTCCTGTCTCTTTGCATAATCTATGCAAAGAGCAGGTTGGTTTTTTGTGGGTTTTTGCTTTGTTTTGTTTTGTTTTAAATTTTGTTGGAGACTATCTTACACCAGTATTTTGTAGAAAGTTAAGCTCACATGGATTTAGAGGTGGGCTTTCATTGTCGACACCCTGACATCTGTTTTCATTTAAGATGGCAGGCATTATCCAAAACAAACCCTGTAGGTACCAAATAGGTCCTACCAGGCACTATGTGCTCATTTTAAACAGAGCTTGAAGCATGGCCAGGTTACCCAAGGGTATTTAAACACACAGTATGTGTTTCTGTATGGGCAACTGAAATGAGTCCTAACTACCCTCTAAATGATAAAACCCAATTAATAGGACTTGCAGTCCAAGCCTTCAATCTTGTTTTCTAATTTATTATTTTTAATAGTAGGAATAACAATAATATTTTTTAAAAATAAATTAAAAATAATATGGCAGTACAAGGAAATACATAAAAATTGAAGAAAAGATAAATATGAAGAGCAGCTCTTTAGATTTTTCTTTGAGTAGAAAGTAAGATAGGCCTTAGCCATGGTTAAAATTGTTTCAGAAGCAAATCATGTCTTAGGCAGCTTACATATAACAATCTCCCGCAATGTTTGGTCAGATTCAAATATACACTGTTCTTCATGACATGATTCTTTTGAAAATTTCACAGAACTTTGAAATGTTTAGTTGTTTCAATAAGTTTTAATTATGCCTAAATAGTCAAAAATATCCCTTTTGATGCTTAAAATGAGAAACAGATATTCAAAATGTTTATAATAATGCCCTGATAGGTCTGAGGATAGCTTCACCATTTAGCTATTTCCATTGTTCTCCTTCACTTTTTTTTTTTTTTTTAATAAATCAATTTCCAGTTATTTAGCATGATTATGCTACTGAAAACAGTAAAATAAATTAAAGTTTAATTGATCTTTTAAAGCTGATTTGTGTTACTGACTGTTTCATTAGCCAGGACCAAAAGCATAAAAATAGATCAAAAAATCCAGGACAGGATATAGTTATATATAACAGATCATTGAGAAAGTATTTTTGAATACTTATTTTTTTATGTTGTCCTCAATATTCTGTTTGGTTTTTTTTTTGAAAACAAGTGAAAGAAAAAAGAAACAGTTTTATTCCCCATTGAATTTTCTTCCTTATTCCTTGGGCAAACTTCAGCATGACAGTTTAATATATCTTTTCTCATTGTGATTTGTCAAGGTTGTCAAAATCACCAGAAGTATAGATGATTTATTTTCAAGGTTTTCCCTGTCTTCTGTCTTCTTTTTTTTGTTTGTTTGGTTTTTGTTTGGTTGGTTGGGTTGGGGTTGGGGGGGGGGGGTTGTTTTTAATTATTTCCATTAGTAGCCAGAGTAAAAAGCAATGAAGATCAACATCACAATAAATTAAAATATATAAAGCAGTCATGGTACTATTGTGTATAAGAGAGCTTTTCCTCACAGCCATAAAGAATATAGCCAAGTTAAAATGTGTATGCTTTATGTGGAAATACATGACTGATTACGATTTGCTATTTATCTTTGTGAGTGAGATAATTTACAGGGGGAACTGTTACGAAGAAATTATTAGTCACTTCACCATGAATGACAATAGGCTAGGCCTGTCATTGAATCACCATGGGTAAAATTCAGTCTGCTACAGAGAGCCAAGAGACTTTCATGTTTATCATTCAAGCTCCACTTCAGTCGTATTCTAAGGGTTTTACTGGAGGTTAAATGGAATATGGGTTTTACTTTGCATTTCTGAATGGGATTGCACTCCACTTGAGAATATTCCAACTGCATTCTCTGTAAGGTTTTGTATGGCACTCATCACTTCTGCATCTGGCCAGCAGTGCATTAAAGGCATGAGTAACATCTGTGGAGGGCAAGTTCTGTCATTTTCTTCTCAGATATGACTGAAATGCTGTTGTTTTGAGCTATTATTTTCAGAATTTTATGGGCAGACATGAACTGTCATCTGTTTATTGTTGTGCATTATGGAGATGCAATGTAAATTGCTGAGATGAAGTCAAAGGTAGCAAATTTAAACACATTGCAGAAAGTACTGTTATTTGGGATGTTTCACCATTTCTCTGGGAAAATTCTCTCCAAACACACTTCACACGTAACAGAAGCTGTTTTCTAGGAAGCTAGACATAGCACTGAGTTCTTAGCTCTTTATTTCTAAGTGGTCTTTTCTCCAGCATTTTTCTGGACTTAAGGAAAATAGCAGCAATTCCCACTAACAGTAACCATTCCTCTGTTTATTCAGAATAGTCCCTCTACCTCTACTTCTACCAACCAATAATGGTCCGTGTCACCTCTGCAGTGCCCCATACGTACTGCCACGTTCTGTTGACACCTTTCAGCTTCTGATAATTCTTACTGCTTCACTGACCTACTTCCAACTCTGAATCTAAAAATCAGGTTGACCCTGCTGAAATAAAGACAGCATGCAGAACTGTACTGTTGCTGATAAAAATTTACATATCAGTGACAGATCTTAGTGAATTCTGGATATGGAAAGTCCTTTTATTCAGCACCTGAAAGATAAAATAATTTTGACCATGTAAGCCTTAAGGAGGTCAGACCTAAAATTTGCAGTCACAAAGAGGAGTGCGAATCACCTGGTGATCCAGAAGAAATGGTTGCAGAGAAAGAGCCCATGAAATGCAGCTGCAGTTCAGGACTGCAGCAAGAAAAACACTTCCTGAAGATCAAGAAAGGATATTGACACAAACCAGTGTTTTGCTAGGCCTATGTACTAAATGAAATTTAAATTCTGCAGAAAGAGAAGCTGTGAGAGTTTCAACAAAAGGAAGTCTCAGAATGCTTTTTCAGCTTGTAAGAATAACTGACACAAGCATAAGCATATCTTTGCTTGAATTTTCTCAATCAATGCTCTCTTTTTTCTTGTATTCCCATCAAAACATTGACTCTTTCCAATATGGACAGTGCTTGTAAGTATGGGCTCTAACATGCAGCAGGAGAGAATGTAGTTGTTTTAGATATTTGAAAGAGGTTTGACTACTCTAGTTTGTTAATTTTAAAAAAAGTAATATTAGAATAGAGATCCTGTTCCGGCAAGGGTGAACACAGGAAGGGAACCAGTTCTTGTTCTGTATCTAGCTGAAAGAAAACTGACACAAATAACAATACTACTATTAGAAATAGGAATGATTTACACTACACCAGCATTTTCTCTTTGGATTCTAGGTAAAAAGATAGAAAAGTTCAAGCCTCTATCATTTTACAGAACTCAGCAAAGGAATCTACACATAATCTATATTAATGAAATTAGCTTTTTCTAAATTTACACAGGATTAGTAACAATATGCTATACAGGACTAAGTATAAAGGACTCTTGGGTTTGGCTTAGATGTCAAGATGTCTCTTTTTTTAAAAACTGAGGAAACACAATTTTTTTTTATTTATATCCCTTTTTGAACAAATGGAAACACATTATGTGAATGCTTTGAAGATATGCCTGTACAAGCCTGGGCAGGTCCTACCAGGCCGTCTGGTTGCTGCCTGTTTGGTAATAAGCTGGGATACAATTACATTTTCTTACTGCGTGAATAGAAAATGTTGGTGTTCAGCTACAGTGGCATAAAATTTGCAGGAATTCCATAAAATCTAGACCTCTCTTGAAATTTACCTTCAAGTAGCTGTTGTATTCACATAGCAGAGGACATTTACCTTAGGAAACTGTGCCCTGAGAAATCTGTAGAAAGGCTTTACTTATTCTAAATGTGCTGAAAGCCTCAGTGTGTTGAAGTCTTCCTACTGCACTTAAAGTATTTTTTCACTTGCACTATAAACACCATCAAATGTCTTATACCCCTGGGTATTGATCCCAAAAATCACAGAAGTAGAAAAGAAAAATCTGATAATATTCTTATTTTGACCTTGGGTAACTGAAGTATAAAGATTGATATATCATCTTGTTCTGGCAAGCAGTAAGAATCTCTGCCTACCTCAGGAGCAACTGGGCACATTTTGCATGCTGCTACTAAATCATCACAAAATTACATTAGCATATTGTGTATTTATTTATTTTTTGAATGTGCTGTTCATAATGTCCATAATGGGAGCAGCACTGTTGTGAGTAATCTGACTAAAAAGTCCAGCTGCAAACTATAAAGCAATACTTGATTTATCTGGCCACAGCAGGCACTGACTTCATTACATTGCACAGCAGCCAGCATAACTTAGCCATTACAATTATTCTGATGCTTTTCTGTGTTGCTGCTATTCATCAGAGTAAGTTTCACTTGTCATTTTCCTTGCAGTGGAAACTTTCCAGTAAATCTAAATTTTAAGAATTTGTGCAGTCCTATTATTGCTGATTAAAGTCAATTTTCAAGGAGGGCTCATGGTGTAAAAAGCCCCACAATCATACACAGTAAAATTACCTAGTCCCTGCCCTGAAGAGCTTACAGTCTAAAAGGCACTTATCTTTCGAGGTGAGAGAAAGGTTTCATTAAAGGAATTTTAAATGCATTGAAATGAATTACTTGGCAAGTGGGAGTAGAATAAGCAAAGTAATCAAAGTAATAGCAGACAAATGTTCTTTAGTTCCATTTTTGAGGTTATACAAAAGTTTTACTTTACTATCTGCAAACATTTGACTATAAAATCTTCTTCCCACTTTGCCCAGCTCCTACAAGGATGATGATTGCTTCTGATCATCCCTTGTATCTACCACATCCCTGTAAAATTTGCCTGGTTCAGTGTGCCTTGGCATGAACTGCAGCTGTGAGTGTAGCTCCTCACAGCAGCCAGGAGGCACAATTACTGCTCAGACCACAAAGCCCCTATGGGGTTGCAGTACAGACTTGATGTTGGGCCTGTGTTTCCCCACAGTGGCACAAACCTCTCACCTACAATTCCCATATGTCAGTTGTGGATGGCCATAGAAATAACCAGCTGTGTCAGATGGAGAGCTCCCAGACTGAAGGGAAGGACCATCACTATGCTGCTTGATGAAAGTCAGAATTGTCTGTTCTGTGACAGGAGGACAAAATAAAAGCACTAGTGGACAGATAAACAGGTTCTTTGATTTCATAGAAATCTAGAAATAAGTTGAGTTTTCATTGATGAAGAATGTAATATGAAATTACTTTTATGAAGTAATCAAAAGCTTAGAAAGAAAGCTTAAAATCATAAATGTAAAAACCCACAACAGTCTGTAAAACAAATGTGCTCATAGCAAAACTATCTTGAAATCAGTGTTTAATAGGATCCTGATTTCTTACTTGAGACTTCTATTATTATGGAGGATACATCTTACAACATTCAAGGCATTTTGCTTACTATAACTATCTCAAAACAAAAAGTGAAACTATTTAGAAAGCCGTTTCTCATGGAGGTTCCAGATGTGTACAACTCATTGTTCAGCAGCTAATTTGAGTTCTATCTCTCACAAGTATAATGAAATTAAAATAATAAAATAGTGCATAATGTGACCCTAAAACTTCTAGGCATTTTTGTTCATTGGTATCTTTAAAATGAAGTCTGTCATACATTTATACAGTAGTTTAAAATTGCTACTTTGTGCAATTTTGTCTCGTCACATTATAAATAGCATTCCGATTAATGGCAGTGTTAATGGTAGTACATTGGGCAGGACTCAACTAAGAAACACAGAAGGATAGAAGGGTATCACAATAATAATGAAAAAGTACATTTTCACATATGGTCATGATGGCAAAAAAAGAAAAGCAATACAAATAACCGTAGGTAATTTTTTTTCTTCTTTTTTTTTTTTTCTTCTTTCTTTTTTTTCTTTTTTTTTCTTCTTTTTTTTTTTTTTTTTTTTTCTTTTTTTTTTCTCTTTTTTTTTTTTTTTTTTTTTTTTTTTTTTCNTTTTTTTCCCCTAGAAGGAATAGGCCCCAAAATCTCTCATACTAAATGATGGAATGATTCATCTGCATCAGTCCTGTTTTGCATTTGAGACTGGATAAACCTAGTGCAGGAAATAAGGCCTTGGGTTCATCTGCGTGGCCTGATTCAGATTAGTGTTGTAATTCATTTGAGGAATGGGTTTTCCCTTCCCCCAAGACCCCTAATGCCTGTGACCATATGGAATTCTATACCTTCCCTAACCCCATTGGCTAAATGCCAGGACCTCCCAAAAATAGGAGGCTTGAAATATACCCTACATCCCTTTGTTCTGTCTCTTTCCACCCTGGTCAACGAGAATAAACACCTTGGACCATCACACTGGATGTAAGAGCCTCTTTTGAATATCTTTTCCTATCCTCTGAAATATAACCCCTCAAAGTCCTCCAGAGCTAGCCCAGGAATCAGCCCAGGGGACGGGCGGGGGGTTAGGAGTATATTTCAGATTAGGGTTTTCTAGCTGTCTGATAAATAATTCTGACATAGCAAAACTTGTTATATTTGTCTGCTTCTCCCTGTAGTCTAGAGGGAAATGTTTAGACTTTTGAAAATTCAATCTTGCACTGAAACTTGATCTTCTCAAGTGGACACTCCTTTTTCACTTGCTAAATCAAAAATAAATAAAAGGAGTTTGTACAGAAAATACTATATTTTCCTTTCCCTTATATCTGTCAAAGCTTCTTGGTTGATCAGAAAAAATAAAATAAAGAATATGCAGAAAAGCTGGAAATGAGTATAGTTTAGAACTAATGCATTCACAATGCCAGAGGATGACTTGATGTAATGCACTTGTTAAGATAACACTGAAGAAAAAAATAATATAAGTTGATTTTGGAGACTTCTGCTTTGTATCTCATAGCAGTCTTGTAAGATCAAGAGCATGTTTGTTGTATTTCAAAAGGTAATAACAATGCCCATTTAAAATTGAAATTTCTCTTACAGCAAAGATTTCTCTTTCAGTGAGGTCATGGTAAAATAGTTTGTTTTTTAAAAGTGAAAAAAAAGTAGGCAAGACACTCAAGACATTTAAGAAGTGTAATGAAATACTTTAAAAAACCAAGATTAGGTATTTTTTCATCCAGTTTTCACTCAAGAAGTACAATCTTACAGATCAAACTATAACTTTTAGTAACTTAAGATTCTTATTTCTATGTTAAAATAATGAAGCATTTCATACTTCCTGGTTTACAGAGTGTTTTTTAAATTGTTCTACATTTGAAATCTAGATTTGAAATTTAGGAGTGCTGTGTGGAACTGAAATCCATTTAGACATTTTACAGGTCTCTGATGTAGCAGGATATAGTTGATGCCTTAATGTTGATGCCTATCTTCTCTTTGGGCAACACAGTAAGAATACGCTGATTGACTACATCAACGAAATATGTTCAGATATTCAAAGAGTAATTTACAGATGCTAAAGCATCAGATTTTAATAAAGGAAATCTACCAAGAAGTGTATAGTTTCTATCTGGAAAAAAAAAAATAAAATCTTTCAAAGATTTATTATGATTTAATGGTTTGCTACCAGTGTCAATCCATGCAGTGAGATGTAATGACACAGCTGACGAGCTCATGCTGTCAAAGTTTCAGGAATCTAGAGCGTAGCAAGTAGGAAGGATACAAGTTAATTCTTGGATTAAACTGCAGAATTATTTTATTCATGTCTTGTTTCCTTCCTTCTCTTCTTGGTTCTTCTTAAAAACAATTTTCTTTTCACCAGCATATCACCATTAAAGATGGAAAATTACAACATCTGTGTAATATGTAAAGAATCTTTACAAATGACCCAAAATGCTTTTCCAGATTTTCATTTCAAAGACTTTAGCTTTAATTCTGACTTGTCTGAATAGTGCATCATTACATTCTGAACATCTCTTAGGAATGCTTAGCATGCTTTTCATAATTTTCTTAGTCTGAATTAAGCTACTTATGTTTTCGTGCTCCAATTCAAAATTATAGGGAATATTATATTAGGGATTTTCCATTAAAACATGTACATATTTATAAATTTAAGACATCACTGTGCATGAAAGCAGACTACTTTATGCCAAGAAATTCCATCTATTTACAAAATATTTTAGAATACTAACTCTTAACTCTAGCAGTGTTTTGGGAAACATCAACGTATCTTGTTCAAAATCTTTGTCAAGTACCTGGTGAAGACACAGTTCACTTCTCAGGAAGATTTCTTTTGACTGTTGAGTGACTCGGCAATATGAGGCTGGGGCCCCTGTCAGCCACAGAAATTGTGACAGACTGTTGGAATAGGCCAACAGGAACATCGGGAAATTAAACAGTGATACAGACAACCTGGGGAACAGCTTCGGGAAACAGTCCATGAGGAAAGTGAACTGGAGTCAGCAATGTGTCCTGGCAGCAGAATATGCAACACAATTCTTTGTGTTAACAGCAGCACAGACAGCAGGTCCGAGGAAGTGATTATCACCACCTTTACCCCACAACAGTTGGATCACCCCAACATTACTGCATCCAGTTTGGTGTTCCTCAGAATAGGATAGACATCAGTAAATGGAGTGAGTTCAGCAGAAGGGCATCAGAAAACAGCAGAGCACATACCCTGTGAAAGACAACTGAGGGACCAGGGCTTGAGGTCTTGAAGACCACTGTACAGTGTAAAAGGTTTCCCAGAGAGATTCTGCCTTGAGAGTTTCAAGACCCAACTTGACAGAAATGTCTTTGGACTCCAGAGATGCCCTGTATCAAGAAGGAAGACAGACTAGAGTATTCCTAAATTCTCTTCCCACTTGAGTTAGCCTATGTAGTGACACACGGATGAAAAGGAAACCAGATTCCGTGCTGAAGACACTATTCTAGGATGGGGGAACTTTTGAGATTAAGCCAAAAGAGGCATTAAAGATCAGTTGCTGAGACATATTTAGCCTCTAATTTATTATAAAAATGGCAGTGATATTACCAGCTCTGTTTTATGTCTCTGCTCTGAACAAGTAGTTAATTACAGGCAGGTTAATTTACATTCTGATAGGCACTGCTAAACAATGTCTTTATGTAGGGTTCAAGGCTAATGGCACCTTTTTGACTCTGACAATCTTAAGCTGTACTATTAAGTTTCACAGAAAATGATCAAAACACTGTTGAGACAACTTTAGGGATCCATTAACATCTGGATCCACTGTCAGCAAAACTCTCATACAGATCAGATATGAATAAAGCATCACATTTCTCTCAGGTTAGTAAAAGTATTTAACATGAATGCTAATACATCAGAAAAATGTTCTGGCACAGTAAGTTTGTGTTAGGTCAGTGCTCAGGGCAGAGTTCAGCCCACAACTGTTATTCCTACTTTTAATTGCCTAAAGACACCTACTTCTGACCTGCAGGCTTGACAAAGTCAGATGCATGTAAGACCATTTGTGATGGCCAGTGTCGCCCAGTATGGCTTCTAGTTTTTCATCCAGAAAGGTTAGGTTGCCCTGGAGATCCCTAGGTCTTGGGCCTTAACTCTTTTAATTCAACTAGGTAGTTGAATTAAGCTCTGGGTCTTTATATCCCAGCTATAGTCAATGAGTATCCAGAATGAAATTCAGTTACTGAAACTTTGGGTGCATTTTGATATCTCACCTAACCTCCAATTGTATGTTGATAAGTTTTAGATTAACCATCCAAAAATGTAGGCAGGAAAAGATGTTTTGTATGAATATTGCAGATTTAAACATTAATAAAATTCCACAGGATTTCTGTGTAAAAGCTGTGGCATGAGGCACACAGGTTCTTTTTCTTCTTTTTTCTTTGATGAAAGTCAAGATGGACTCAAATTTTTGCTAAAGCATACATGTTTGCACACCTGCTTTTCCAGCTGCTAATGGCTAAGACTTGAAGCATGCTACTTATTTTATACAGACCAATCCTTGTCAGCAAAGCTAGGCAGGAAGATACACTCATATTTATCTTCATGAAATGGAGTGAACCACAGCGTAGGATGTCAGCTTCAGTTGAGTTTGAAGTTCAGCTGCGTGGACCTGTTTACCAATTATATGTGGATATAATCTCAGAATTTCTGGAGCATTTTTCAGCTGTATGCTATTTGAGCCTTGAATATTACAGGCTTGATATTTCTGGTAAAATGTTAGAAAACTAGGTGAAACTTAGAAACCACTATTTTAACATAATAGGAATTTTGCAGGGCTCACTACATAAAACCATATTATTCTATTCTTGTTTTGTCTATGACATTTTTTGTTTACAGATACACTTTGCTGAATACTCAATTTTCATTTAATTCTTTGGGAGGGTTACAAGAATTAGCATGCAAGATTTCATCTTTTCCTCTTTTCCTTTTATACAATGGTATATTAAAAAAGATGGAAACCTACAGTTATATCTCAAACTGTAACACAACAGAAAAAAAAAAAAAGGAAAAAAGAAAGAGATCAAGCCTCTCTGCAAATTTCCGCTGAATTAAAACATAAGTAAATAAATAAGTAAATCTTCATTTTCACAGGTTTAACTGTGTAACTACTATTTTCTAGGTCTCCAGAGAAGGCTGGAATACGTTCTGCTGGACTTGAAATTGAGTTCATTCAGAATACAAAAGAAATTTGAAAGAGAGATAAAAAACCAAGAGCAGTGAAACTCACTTTCATTTCAATCAATACTGTTCCATGATATTACCAATAATTTTATTTCAATTTTTTTTTAATGTTTAGTTTTACATTTTTTGTTCCCTGTAATAATCTTTAAACAAAAATGCTTTGCAATGAAAAAGGAAACAATTTCCAATTCTCATTTACTGTGCCTAAGTAATATTAAGTAATACTAAGACTTTTCATCACCTTACAGCAAAATGCATGAAAGTTTTGGTCCCTCAGAGATGTAGGTTTCATCATATTAGTATTCATAAAAACTTCTTTTAGGTTTTTTTTGGTACTTGACTCTTTTATCTGTTAGGTACTGCAGGAAAGAATAATTAACTATTTAAGTGAATGCATATTTACACACCATATATTTTCTAACAATAGGAAAATATTTCTTCCGTAATTTTTTAGTATTAAATTTTCTATTTCTGAAAGCAAGGTAGTGGTTGTTTGTGTTGACCTAAGTATCTTAAAAATTAAAGAGCTTGCTGAAGAATTACTAGGGAACTTCTTTTGTAACCCCAAACATATATGGCTGATATGAAGTGTCTAGTCTGCATATTAAGAATTTTGCCTTTCATAGAGTGGAAAGCTCTGAATATATAGAATTAGAAACAGCAGGTTATGACTGCTGACCCACTTGGCAAGTATAATGAACTATCTATGGCATTACAAAGTGTAATCAGATTCCTGGCAGGTGAAAAAAAGCCAAATAAAAAACAACTCCTAAATGACAGAAATTAATGAGCAACACAGCAAAATGTAAACAAAACTGTCAACAACATTCTAAATAAGAATGATGTTTCTACAGGTGATTCTTTATTATCTTTCTTTATTGCTATATCACACTTCCAGTGCACCCAATGCTAAGAGCTATAAATATCTCTATGACTAAATGACTGATAACTAAAAGGAGAGGCAACTTAATGACTCATCCATAGGCATAAGGCTGAATGTAGTGGCCAAACTAAGAATGAAATCTATCCCTTACTTATGTTGGATAATGAAACAATAGTCCTAAAAATAATGACAATCATTGAAATCATGAAAGTATTTTCCAAAATAAAACAGCTTAGGATGAAAACACAAGAAAAAGATAAAGGTAGAAAAAAACCCCAAACAAATAAGCACGAACAGTGAAGAGATTAATAAATCTCTTCAAAACAAAGTTCAATTAATTAATATAATCAGCATCTAACTTTCTCTCCTTTTATAGTATTCTAATGCAGTAGTACCCTTAAAAAGTTTAGTCACAGGAAGGAGCAGGAGCTCTGGAAAGAAGGAAGTAACAGAACTGAAGAAAAGGAATCAGAAAATTCAAGTATACTTTGGACCATAAGCAGATGTTGATAGAAAACCATTCAAGAAGAACACAAAATGAATGGATTAAAATTATTTTGGGGAAAAAATTCCCTAAGCAGTGGTAACCTAGAAGTATTTTGTCAAAATGTGGTGATGAAGAAAAGTTATTAATTTGTTTGTATGTTATTTATGAAATTGGCATTATGTCCTTTACATGAAATGCATTGAAAAGTAGATAATAATATTGATATAAGGATTAAATATGGAAGATGGGACTCTGTCCAGATGCTAGGAGTTTAACTATAAATTATTCTAGCAGGTTGGACAGAGATTAATATAAAATATTACACAGTTGGCAATATTGTGCACCAACTAGTCTTTTAGAATAATGGACTCTGTGAAAGAGACAAATAGGATTGGTATGCACCAGATAAAATAATAAAAAAGGAAGACTATAAAGTATTACTGGATTTTACTATCTTTGCTCCCATTAATTATATGCGGGGTGAGCAGGAATGGTAGCTATAAAATAAAGAACTAGTTGAGGGACAGTGTTTCACCATAGACTTTCTTATTCTGTTTTGCAGAACTGGCAATGAAAATGACATAAAAATTGAAAAAATATTATAACCAGGCCTTAAATTGAATGGCATGAATGGAATAATAATATTAAAAACTTTTATGTGGAGACACAAAAGGAACATCATTTAACCTGGAAATTTGGTCCATCCTAATAAAATAAGCCATTAAAAAGTAACTTTAAAGAGCATTGAACTTATTTTTTAGTATGAGTGGGGCTTTGGTTTGAGACAGTAAGAAATAAGTCTTTTTATTCTTAGAAACTCGAATAACTGCTGAAACAATCAACTTAATGAAAATGTATTTCAGCTACAAGTAAATCCGTAGGTTTTCTCCTAGTTTGTTTAAGCTTTTTTTTGGCTTGAGGTTTTTTAACTCATTCTCCTTTCTTTTAAACAACATGCATTTTCTTACACTAGTTTTTACAGATGTAAAAAAGCTGTATGTTTTATTAACATTACATATCTAAACTGTGCTTTTGGATTTTTCTTTTGTGGATCATGATATCTTCATAACTAATCTTTGGCTTATGGCCATGTGAATCTGCTGATGGGTAAGATTTCATGTCTATGCTAATGCTATTAATCTTGATCATAAAAACACCCACAAGTTTTCTCTGAAACCAATGTACCACTGATTTCCCCAAGACTTAAAATAGTCTTCTTCACAAGGTTTTTATGTTCTCCTCAAATGGGTTAGCAGGAGAAGCCAACAACAACAAGAACAAAAACCCCAAACCAAAAAAACAAACAAAACAAAACAAAAGGAGGCTGTTTTGTCATTGTTGAAATAACTGGAAATTTTTTCCCTGGCAGCAAAAGAATCTTTACCTTATCATGGATGTCTACCCCAGATAATGGAAATAAATATAAATACAAGGGAGACATCACATCCTACCTCAAATCCACATCAAAAATTAATTTAAATTTTCTTTTCTTCTTCTTCTTATTATTCAGCAGACCTTTGCTTTGTTTATAAGATAGTCTTACTCTTTTTTTAAAAAAGTCATGCTCTGTTTTCCAACTATAGCCATATTGTAACACAAAAAGTCATCCCAGCTGGTAAGATTCAGTATCCTTTGGCCAGAATAAACTATTTTTTAGCAAAAACTGAAAAAGAAAAGAAAGTCACTTTTGCTGCAAAGCTTTATGCATATGTTCTCAAACAGTTATTTACAAATACTGTACAAATGTCAGGGAGATAAGCTAGCTAGGCATATGCGCTTCACACCTGTGCAAAGAGTACTTAACTAATACTCTGAGACAGATATTAATTAACTGAAAAGTCCCATTGTGCTAGGATGAATAGTAATTTAAACCAGACTTTTTGAGTTTTGCCTTCTAAGAATAACTTACAGTTCAAAAAAATATTTTTAAATCCTGCTAACATTCTTCCTTCATGCTTAGATGAAGATCTATGATCTTTTAATTTAGTATCCGGAGGATGGAGAGGACTAGCAAATGCATAAGCAACAAGGAGATTGCAGAAAAAAAAGCTAGTTCAAAGTAAGAGAAACTGGATCTTTTAAAGACAGAAGATAAAAGAGAATTTTATAATGAAAACAGCAAATCAGTAGTCACTTGCCCTAATTTCATACAAGAGAATGAATAAGGTTTTAACAGTTCTAATACTAGCAGAGTTGTAGATATATTCCTGCCCCTATCTCACCTGCATACCAACCTTCTTCCTACCTTCATACCTGCACTGCTCCATATGGCTTTAAGATTGTCAGTTCCTAATTACTCTTATTCATATGAATAATGATGTTCAAGGAAGCAAGCCTAGCTGAAAAAAAGAAACCTTAACTTCTGTCACATAACTGTGAGCTCATCTAAATAGCCTATAAAGGGGGGGAGGAAAAAAACCTGTGAAGGCTTCTAATCCTGAGTGTTGGAAACTAGAACTACTTACATAGTCAGAAACAGCTGAAAGCTATTTTCAGAATTTGCTCATCACCACCTGTTAGTCATCAACTTTGTGGTATGTTAGCCAGAACTGACATGCTTTTGACAAGCTTACTGTGTAACTGAATTTTGTAAATTTTAAGAAAATTTAATATATTAACCAACATGTTGAAATTAATTTAGGATCAAAACTCATCTGTTTTACCATAACCAAGCATATTTATTCTGGTTAGATTAATTTAATTCTGTTTAGTATTCTATCTTATTGTCTATTGATAATTAATGATTTCTAATATATACCGCTTTTGCCTTTTTGTTTGTGTCAGTCTCAGGCCATACTCTATTTGCCTTATGTTGACTTTCATTTCAATTCATTTTTCATTTAGTTGTCTTGGCAGTGTTAGGTCTATGGTTGAACTCAGTGATCTTAAGGGTCTTTTCCAATCCAAATGATTCTACAAT
Organism: Sinosuthora webbiana; assembly: GCA_013397395.1. Taxonomy (NCBI): domain Eukaryota; kingdom Metazoa; phylum Chordata; class Aves; order Passeriformes; family Sylviidae; genus Sinosuthora; species Sinosuthora webbiana. The sequence goes on from VXBN01004785.1 coordinate 113,427, forward strand.
TGGAAATTGTTCATATCAATGATAGGCATGGCATTAGCATAACTATGTAAGGCTGGATTATGCAAGCAAAACTCCCTATTTTTACATTACGGGACAGTAGGCATTTGTTTCATCACGGTGGGATACTTCTAAATTTGTAAAGAGTAACTTTGTTTAGTCATTCAGGAAACCATTAACTCCGTACATATAAAAGTAATTTTATAATTACTAACAAAACAGCCAGCATTCCACAGAATAGCATCCCTGACTCAATATAGACCACTGCTTATAGTAATCACCCTAGCAATATGCATATCAGTTTAACTCTACCAATGATACTTTAAGCTGATGCTGCTGCATCATCTCTAGAAAAACCCCTTTGCAGATAGAATGAGGAACTGCATGTTGACTGTTCAGCGACTCTGTGGTTTCTCCAGCAGCCATGAAACAGCATCATGCTCTCCTCACTGAGCTGAATCCAAATGCATAGCGTTCCCTGTGTATCTGATTTTCATATTTTGTTATTTGTACTTTGCTCTGAATTTCATGTGTTCCTTTCAGTTACTATCCGTTTCTGTAATTTAATTACAGAAACGTAATTCTGTACTACATAATTCCACCTTATGATCAAATTTATAAGCAACAGGGATCCATTCTCACTGCAGAATAATTATCACAAAACCCTGTTTTAAAGGATGTGCCTGCCTGCAGCTAATTGTGCTCACACATGACCAGTCTGGTTCATATCACTAGCTGCTAAGGAGGTAAAGATAACAATAATAAATCTGTTAATTTAGGAGAAATTTCAGGAGATTTATATTCTTGTTATTATTGTTTTCTTTTGGGTTCCTTCTTGGTTTTTTTTGTGTTTCTTATCCCTAGAACTCCACACATTTCAGCATTACTGCATGTGTTTGGACTTAAAGAGAATCTGGGCAATAAGATTGCCTTTAGATGAAGAAAACAAGCAAATCTGTTAGGAAAAACAGTATATATTTCCAATATAATAAAAACAGCAGTGGAGGAAAGTAATTAGTTAAAGCTTCTCTTCTGTTACTCTTACGGGAAATATACATTAAAAATATGCATATTGAATCCATTCTAATTGCTCGGTGATAAATGTTGTTGTATTAATTCTGAACATACATTTGCAAACCCATTTTGCTTAGAAAATAAAGTGGAGAATATTGCCCTAAGAAGTGTATTTGAAAAATGTTCTTTGTCAGTTAGCAAAATCAGCACAAACCTTCCAAAAGCTGCAGCATATGCTCAATGTGCAGAAAATACTAAAATAACTTTTGCCTGCTCAACAAAGAAGCATGTGAGGTTTATTGACTTGCAAGCTTAATCATTACTCATAGACCATTGTTATCTTCTTATTTTTGAACTGCATTTATTTTTTACTATTTATCTGGGGGTTTGGCCCCCACTGGAGCAACGTTTCATTGTAGACGTGTGTGCATAAACCATTTGAATAATTGAAGTTTAGACTAAATTTCTTGAAGAATACATCAGTCAGTATTTTGCTGAAGTAATCCAGATCGCAGCTGTTATTTAACAACTTGCTTTAGCATATGGTTCAGCTACCACAGAATCATAGGATAACTTGGATTGGAAGTAAGCACACAAACTCATAAGAACCCTCACAAGATGTTTTCTTATGAATTATCGTAATTACTTTCCCATAATAAAAAAAAAAAATTAAACATTAAAATATAGCAGTGTAAGGATATGGAAATAATAGAAAAATACTTTTGAAATATGATGAAACTGATCTAAACCCAAGTCCTCTATTGTTGAAGTGGGTAAATATCATGGTGTATCTTGTGGTCATCTGGATTGGGTTATAAAAATACTTTGCAGTCCGTTTTAGCCCATATATAGAAATTTTCTTCTGACAGGAACCCATTACAGTAGGTTAACAATGCCATTTAAATATCCCCTTCACATCTGCTGTGACATGGTTAATAATTCCACTGAGATATGGGAGCTAGATAGCATTTCTCTGTCTCACACTTGATGGAGTTATACCACCCTTTGCATTTAGTATGTCAATGGACCAGAGGAAGGTTTTCTGTTGTGGTGGTCTTGGTAGTGTTTTTTTCCAAAACCTGTTGCTCCATAGGTTCATTCACCAATTTCCTGATTAGAAGAGAGAACCATTACTCGCCTGACACCAATTCAGTCTATCCATATACATTCAAGGCAAAACTCTTTTTGCACAAAGTCCTAAATTCTGTGTGCATGAATGCACACTTTTACAGCAGTGCTTGGCACTGTTTCTTTTACACTCTTATGGATGGTCTATGACTTCGTTTTGAAGACATCATACTACATTAACATAATGGACTCTTTCAGGCAGAAAACATGGAATTTGCTGTCTCAAATATCCAGAGGAAGAGAGTCAAGGATTCAGTGTGCCACAAAAGAATAAAACAGAACCACAGATAAAATTGGCCCATAGATAAATAACCATTATATTATCATTTCCTATTGTTATGCTTTTCCCATACTTTTGTTGACTCTGTATCCTAGGAAATGGTAGGTGAGAGGAGAAAAAACATTCACCTTTTTGTCACGGAGGAGACTGGTTAGGAGATGAACATTTCTTTCTGTGTTACTCCAGTATAGCTTCACAGCTGTAAAGAATTTTAAGTATTGAACTTTTTGTTGGTTAATGTACATGTATGCAATGATGAAATTTGTTTCAGACACAAATTTCTTCCTTCTTTTTTTAAACTCAACAATCTAATGCTTTTCTAGCCCATAGGTAAAAAAATTAAATAAAATTATGAGCAGATATGAAATTAGAAGGGAATAAAGGAAAAGAAAAAGACACATTGTTTCAATGGCTTTTTGTACTAAATATTTACATAGAACATCTTTTGTACTTTTGCTGGACAATTAGCTTTGCTACCATGAAATAAATGTTGCTTGCAGTGCATAGTCAGCTGGCACCTGAGGTTATTTTTACACAGACTAAGCTTTCACCATCTGTCCTGCCCTCTAATTAAGATGCAATACCTCCATAATTCACAACTGCATAGTGAAAATTCAATAATAAGTAATTAAAATGTATGTGTATGCTTGTCATTTATTGCTGCATTCACCTGTTACATTTTGGACAAATAAAGAGCAGGAAGAATTTTGTTGCTTTTTTTTTCTTATCTCAGATCATCTTTTCTGCTGGTTCAATAAATTTTTCTTGGTGAAGTCAATTGACTTACAACACCTTGTATCAACTGTCTACCTGACCTACAGCATGGATTCTGGTCTATTTATTTTTTAATTTTTTAATTATAACAATATATTTAAAAAAAAAAAAAAAGTTTGGTTTTCCATTATAGAAATACAGCATCAAGGCATATTTTCTTTTACTTTTAATAAAATAATTATCAATTTTACCCAGTCCTGTTGCTATGAAAACAGTCTGATAATATTTTGAAGAACACTCCCATCTCAACATGTGTACACTGCAGTGCAGAAATCTCTTCAGTGATCTTTCAGTTTAAATAACCAACTGTTTGATATTAAAACATTTTTGCATTGCATTCTACTATTATTTATTCAGCACTACAAACTAAAATATTTTTCTGCTTTGCAGTCATATTTGTCTTTTTATCAGGTGCAAAATGAGTAATTTGAGTTTCAAGTCTCAAAGAATAGATAATTAAATTAAATTATTTTCCCAGAAGACATGTAAATAAATCCTACGTCTTGCTTTTCAAAGTATATGTATTTTGTTGAAAAAACATTTATTCTTCCTTTTTATGGCCTTTTCTCTGTCTGCCTTATTGTGTAAGTGCTTGTTTCCTGATAATTCACGATAGTAATTTCTTGCTAGAGAGAGGTCATTATAATATAATACTGTATATGTGCAGATAGTGAAAATTATGGAAATAATGAACACCAGTATATCAAAAATATCAAGACTGATATGGTTATATAATGTTAGCTCAGTTTATTTAGATTTGAAAAAAAATTATGATTTGGTGTCTTCTATTCTACTCTCAGAAAGCAGAAGATGCTGAAGTTTTTTTACTTATTTCCACAATCTAAATAAAATTAAATATAAAACCTATTTTACTATTTAAAATAATGCTTAATCAATTTCATAATACATATTATATATAAAATATAAACCTAACTTGATTATTGTAGCTATTAGTTATTAATAATCATCAAAATAAATTTTCTAATATCATCAGCATGAAATTTTATCACAAGCTATGTTAAAGGACTGGATATGAAAATAAAAAATTACTATTATTTAAATTGACATTAATAATTTCAAGAGACATGAATTAGATTTTTACTGTGATTTTAATATGGCCTGGATGTTCATGGAAACTTGTCTACTGAGAGTCTGCACAGTTATTTCAGGAAAGAGAATTGGCCCATAGATAAAGATAGAAAAAGGAGTAGTTCTCTCCTCCCTTATTCCTAAGATGTGGAGATCCATCTCCACAAATTTATCTGAAAACAATAATTTAAAAAAAAGTTAATTAAGTGTATGTTCCTAAAGGCTAAGAAGAAAGTAAACCTGCCTTTATGAACAGAAGAAAAGCCCATTGTCTGTCCTAACAGACCTGTAATTGTCCCAGCACACAAGTACATAATCCAATGTCAGTGAGGCAAATAAAAAGTAACATATGGAACAAGTCTGCCAGTCTACAGAGATATCTACAGACAGTACTGGAACTCAGCAGTCGAGCTATCATCTCTGAACATGCCTTCAGACAGATGACATTCTCAACTTTTTTCTTCATTCCTTAAGAGAGGTAAAGCTACTCTGCCTGCAGATACTTTTAAATTATTCACTTTCATTTCTCTTGTAATGAGAAAATTAGAAGTTGAAAGTACCTAAGGTGACATTTCTAACAATTTCTGCAGTAGACCTTACAGAAATCCTAGTTCTGCCAACTCAAATACCTGCAATTGTCCAATTTCTAACTAGAAATAGTAATAAAAACAGCTACTTCATTTTTCACAACATGAATTCCCAAACTGTAGGTCAATTACCATGCTTACAATAGTATTGATCCAAAACTTTAAAAATTAGAAGACCCTATGGTATGATTTATTCCCGAGCTACAGTTCAAGAAATGAAGAATTTGATTGGTTGCACAATCTTATAGAACTGAAACTGCATCATGGGTACAACAAGTTTAATATTTTTATGGAAAACTGTTACCTAAAGAGAATTTTAGAGAGTTGTCTTGAGGTGAAGAGCTTTCAGAGCCTGCTGAATAATTGTGTAGGACAGAGGAAACCGGTGCCATCATATTCAGATTGCATTTTGAGAGTAATTCTTGGGGAGTTCTTTACCCAAACCTTCACACAGGAATTACTTCAAAGAAAAATAAGAGTAAGTAGATCAATACATAAAATTAAATTTTAAAAATCAAATATTCTAAGGGTAATAAGTAACAGTGTATTGAAAGATGATCTTCATTTCAATAATAGCCTATGACAATAAATTAGAAATCAGATGAACTCATTTTGTCTCAATGTAATAAGAAACATATTTTGGTGGCATCTTTAGATTAAAATATCTGACCAGAGATGAACAATAAGCCTTTTATACACACCTAACTATATCCTTGTCAAATCTGTAGTCAGAAACGCGATCTTCATTTTTGTATTATCATAAAAAATGAACAAGTTACATAAAATTGCTGATACATCATCTCCACAGCAAATTATACTTGTTCCTGGTGGCATATTTGTCTAGCAATTATGCTGAGAAAAATGAACTGTAGTTAAGAAACTAAATATCACATTTTCACTAATGTTGTAATATATATATGGACTTCCAGAATTTTATCATCTACCTATATTAAAAATTAAAATACTGAATTTTCTGTTGTTTTTGTTTTGTTTTGTTTTGTTTTGTTTTGTTTTTTCACTGGAGGGCCAGAATTTTAAACTACTTCAGTGATAAAAACTTCTAAAGAAAACTTCTAACTCTAAGATTTATTCATCTCTCTCTAAGGAACTGCTTGCATCAGCAGACATTTGGATTTGGCCATATTTTTGAAAGTGTTTGGTATCTGATTTTAGTATGCTATCTGTATCATGTTACGTCACCATATTTATACATTTTCTTCTAGATTACTGTAGTCAAGCAGGAATTAAAAAGCTTGGACTTTTGAAGATGTGAAACTACAAAGAATACAATTTTGGATTCTTCTGTTCAAGTGTTTTGTGCACCTAATTTTTTCTTTATGTCTCTGTTGTGTTTAATGCTTTTCTGATGTCCAGTCATGCTGATCAGTAAAAACTTTTCATTAAGAGAATTGCCTATAAACTGCAAATGAACCATTAAATTAATTTTGAAGTTCAGTTTTGCCAACTGTAATTCTTCCCTGGACTTCCATGAAGACGTTTAACAGATACACTGGACTCCGTTCAAATGCCTCAACAGAGTTGTCCAGGAAGATGAGTGATACCATAGCAAATACTGGCTGTCCTCCAGCTGCCATCCAACAGTGATGCTGGTCTTCTGAGTGTCGTATCTGCCATCTCTGTGTGGATCTGTAACAAATCCTCTCAAAGGGTATTATGAGTTATGTCTGGACAGCTGACTGACTTGGCCCTCACATGGCATTTATTCTGTGGGCTCCATTGATCTTCACTAATGATAATGGAAGCAGACACAAAAATTTAAATGTCACCAGCTTGAAATTAATTTCAGTCTTGTCATCCAAATAACTCCTGGATATACTAATGACTCCTGAGTCTTTGTTTAAATGAATGAGATTTAGATCTCTCAAAGACATTTTGCATTAACATTGCAATGTAGGAAGTACTATTTCATCCATGTATTTCTAAATATTGAGGCAATATGCCAGTGAAGAAGATGAAAAATCAGGAATGTCATTCTATGATTCTATTATCGGTAAAAAGTCTCTTTCCATCTTTCTTACAAGAACCCAGTAAGTATTGAAAGACTAAAATAAACTCTTCTGAGAGCTTTGTCTTTTGAACAGACCCTGCTCTCCAAACTTTCTTCATAGGAGAGGTGTTACAGGTATTTGATCTTTTCATGACCCGCCTCTGGACCCACTTGAACATATCAATCCTTTCCTGCAGAAAGAAGGAAATTCTGGAGGTCCCAGAACTGGATGGAGTACTGAAGGTGTAGTCTAACAAGAGTAGAGTAGAGGGCAAGATTCACATCCTTTGATCTACTGGCCACACTTCTTTTGTAGCTCAGGATACAGCAGGTTTCATGGGAATTGAGTGTGCACTGATGGGTCATATCCAGCTCTTCATCCACCAGCACCCCCAAGTCCTTCTTAGCAGGGCTGCTCTCAATCCATTTATCCCCCAGTCTTTATTGGTACTGAATATTGCTTTGGCTCAGGCTGAGAACCCTGTACTTGGCCTTGTTGAGCTTCATGAGGTTCACATGGGCCCACTCCTCAAGTCTGTCAAGGCCCCACTGGATGACGTTCTGTTCCCATAGAGGATCAACCGTGCCACTCAGTTTGGGGTTATCTGCAGATCTTAAATAATATTGGTCCCAGTAGAGAGTAGTGAGGTACACCACTCCTTACTATTTGCTCTCTAGTTCTCATTAAAAAAATAAAATAAAATTACAGGACCTGTTTACTCTCCAGAATAGTAAGATAGCTTTATGGAATCATGGAATCATAGAGTGGTTTGTGTTGGAAGGGTTCTTAAAGATGATTTAGTTCCAAACATCCTGTCATTGACATCTTCCACTAGACCAGGCTGCTCAAAATCCCATCCAGCCTGGCCTTCATATTAGGGTATTTCTCTGTGTCCTTTGGTAGTATAATGCTATTCTCCTTGTGTCTTAATTGTAGATTAAGAACCAGCTAAAGCTAGCAAAACCTATTATTTTAATTAGAATTGTTGTTCAAATTGAAATCTAGCACAGAAAAATATGATAGTTTTGACAAATACTTTGTCAGAAGACAGACCAAGTACAGCTTGGGTTGTAAATATTAGGTCTTTATTACTAAATTATTGCAATTATGACACTTCATTTAGTAGGTGCTTTAGGTGTTTTGCTTAGTTGAGAAGCTGAACTTGAACACAGGTGTCTTTGTCCTAACTCCAGAGTGCTAACAGCTCTGTGATGGACTATGCTTTGCTAAACTAACAAGTGGACAATAAGCCAAAATAAAATCCTGTAAAGTAAATATTATAGATTTATGAGTATTAATTACTATTAACCTCTTCCAATACCACCAATAAAATTGCAGAAAAGTGATCCAGATATTCCTGAGTTCTTAAAAAAAGTATTTTATTTCTTGCATCTTAAAAATACGCTTAAGGCGTATTTTTAGCTTTATTGTACATGAAACTGATTTACATGCTATTGTAAGTTAAGAGAGTTTGGACGATACTCTAGTACATTCCCTTTAAAAACATTATTCCTGTAAATGGAATAGGGTATTATATATATACATATTGAAGGCAGAAATAAAAACTTATCCTGGTTATTGTAAGATTTTTGAATTTCTATGTGTTACTGACATTACTTTAAAATCTTGCATAACCTTTGTCTATAATTTAATTGTTAGAAAGTATGAAATCTGGAAATCCACCTAATTTTAAATAAAACCAATGTAACCATAACATGTCTATATTTATCCAGTTAAATATTATTAGGTCTTGAATACTCAGCAAGTGCAATATAATTGCTTTTTTAAATTCCCAGAAAGATTACTTTCAAGTCTATAATATAATGCTATGAATTAGACAGTAATAATAACTTTAAACAATATTGCCGACTGTTTCTAAAACCAGCTTTGGAGCCTTTGAACAACCAAAACATCAAATCCTTAATAAAAGCTGTGCTTTTCAGGCACAGATGAAACTAACTCTTAGCTCAGCACTAGGACAAGAGAAGCTTCTGTGCAGTTTGAAAATTAGATCTATTTCCTATTGGCATATTCATACTGACAATGTGGCTTTGCCTCCTGTTTCATTCCAGTTCATAATTCTTGGAATTTCCAGTATGTGCATTAATTCACACTCAGAGTACAGTGAGCTGGGCTTTTTAGTGGTAAAACTTGATTTCATGACAGAGGATAATATGCAGCAGAGCTGTGGGTTGAAAGGAAAGCCTATCCACACCATCTGGCTCTGGGAGTACTGTGAGGCATTTCCAGTTGTTGACAGTGAAAATGGAGTAGAGGTATCTATGTCTCTATAAAGTCAACTGGGGGAAGAATCTTGGCCTCTAGTGCTCCAGTGTGGTCTGCAAGTAACTGTGAAGTCAATGTTCACCTCTGGGAGCAGGAGGTACAGAGAGATTTCCTGAGTTCCTTTTCAGTAAGTCCAGCAACCTTGATTTGATCACAATTTTATTCACAGTTTTCCATGGAGGTGTTCCCAGGCCATCAGTCTATCACAACTGGTTTGAAGACACTTCTCTCTATCAGAAAAGATTTCTTTATTTTTTCTGCATCTTTTTATTATTAATAAAATGTAACAGTATTTCATTAATATAAACAAAATTTTAATGAAAACTGTTCTGATGGCTGGGGTTTTCTTTTTGAGAAGACATATGCCAAACAGATGGAAAAAATGTATCTTTACAGATCATGATTGATTTAAAACTTTATGATTAGAAAGGGGATAAAAAACCTTAAACAAATTAGTATATAAAACCAGTCTATTATTTTTATTATAATTTTATTATTATTTTCTTGATATTATTATATTGTCTTTTAAGATAATATTTATTTCAACAATTCTTATGTTTTCTTTACCTTTTCCTCTGTATTTTCCTTGATTTATTGTATTTTTCACTGTTTACAAGGCTCCAAATTAACTTATGTTCTGATTTCAGTCCCATAAAGCAAAGTTGGTGCAGATGCTGCATCTGTGACGAACTGGTAACAGTGCACCGGCTCTTTCATGGCTAGATACTCTTAAGAAGAACCAGACAAAGGGTTAACCTAGCTGTTTCACAATAGAAATTATAAATATTTGAAAAGTTACTACACTTTCTCATACAGAAATATTCTTTTCTCTTTCAGTCAATGCCTGTCTGATATTGCCACACTCTGCTTGTGAAAGTGTGCAAGAAAAGATAGTACAGCTTCTTTCTCTAGAGGAATCAGGAAAGAAATAAGAGTTTCAAAGTTTAAAGGATAAATAATTGTATATAATTAGGCAGAAAACAATAGGAATGCTTTTCTTTCTGCCTTTAAATATCCTTAGAAGTACTTGAATGAACTACTTACTATCATGCTATCAGCTTCTCTTTTCCTATGAAAAAAGGAAATATTTCCTATATTTTGTTTATGACTTGATATATTTTGGAAGTGTTCTACATATAAAATACTTATATTTATTGAGATATTATAAGGATAATTTTAATTTTTAAGCATAAATTTTAATTCATATTGTATTCTTCTCATTTTAATTTAAAAAAATATTTTTCAATGATGATGATATTTCATATATTTTTGATTAATGACAGGGATCTCTAAACATATTAATAATAATAAAAAATATGGCTAATGACCTTGAGTGTCCAATATATTTCTTGTTTACCAAAAAATTAATTTTTATTTCTTTTTACCTTATTTAGGTGCCTCTATGATGCACAAATATGTTACACTGAGTAGTCAAGTGGCCATATCCCAACACACTGGAAAAGGAGTAATGAGAAGTCTCTCTTTCTGTTTTTCTTCCTTGATAAAAAATGTCACCCAAAAAAAAAAACAATTCTTGATAAAATACAATAAATTATAGAATTAATATTGAAAATACATCTATCCTAATTGAAAAAGAAGACATTTTCATACTTGAATGGAAGAATTTTCATATTTTATGGAACTCTAATTTGAACAACACAGTATATGAAGAGTAAAATTATTACTTACTGAAGAGGTTTTTTTGCTTGTTTGTTTATCGTAATATTTTTAAAATGTACGCATAAGAAAGATTATGTGAATACCAATGCCAAAATTATTTGATTATAATTTCTAGAATTTTCATATTTTACACCTGTCTCTATGTGATACATATATCTGATTTAAAAAAGTGTTTTTAATCTACTTGTTAAGTCATCATGCTTACTTAAAGTCCTATTATACTAATGGCCTAATTATACTGAGACCTTTTTGTCTCAATTTACATGTTTACAAAGACTGAAACAACAACTACAAAATAACATTGGAAAAAATTGTTAAAAAAAAAAAAACAACTTAAGAACTATTCTATGTTCGTAAATAACATTCCCAAGGACAGTTTCCCCCTTCAGTTTTCTTCCTTCTTTTTGTTTATTCATCCCCTCCATGCTGCCACTTCTCATTGTGTTTTTTATCTCATTTAGACTTTAAACTTCTCTGAGTAGGGCCATTACTTCCAGTTTTATTCTTAAAGCACCACTAATTCTTATTGAATTATACAAAAAAAAAAAAAAAAAAAAAGAGGAAATTTTTGGTAAAAACAATATGATGCACTTGATAATAGATATAAATGTAAACTCAACAATTAGTTAAAGTTGATTGAAACAACAAATTTTCTAGTTTAAACAGCAACTGTAAAGAGGAATCATCTATGAAATACATAGGGGAGATTTTGCATAAAGTGTGTCAGTTATAGTAGTGCAAATTTTAATTTAAGTGAAGTAGGTGATTTTTCAAAACTTTTCTTTACTGTATGAATATAAATCAAATTAAGGTCACCATTGATTAAATTATATTTTCAACCCACAATCCAGCTATGAATAAAAAGTTTCAAATAATTGGGTAATCTTATTCTCCTTCATTTCTAATCTCTTCCAAATCTGTGATTTGTGATTACTAAATCTTACCTGACTCTAGTTTTTTGATTGCTCCAGATTTCTGGTTATACAAAAGAACATCTCTTGCTTACATTACTGCTTCATCAATCTGGGTATTAAGCATAACCTTGACTATGTTCTACCATATTAGTGAAAGTAATAGTCCAGAGCATCAGACCATTAATGACTATTCATTTTGTGGGAAATATAATTTCCTAGTTTACACTGAGGAGCCAAATCTACCTACATTTGTGTAGCGACTGTGGCCACATTACTAAACAGTTCAACTCATCTTTGTATGCTTTAAGGTTTGATAACATACCTCATTTTAGGATGTGATGCAAGATTTCCAGAATGTAACATAGAATTTACCACATGTCCAGGTTTTGCGGTTGTTGATTTACTCTTGTTACAGGACTATTATCTCTGTGTAGTAGAATAATAGACCTTTTCTCTTTATGTTGATGGAAAAGGAAGTGGAGACAAAAATGATAAAGTTCACTGAGATATTCATATATTTCTATAGAGATATATTGAAAAACATAAATAAATAGATGCATAAATAGATGTAAAGCAAACACCTACAAAAAATAAATCTCCATCTTTTAAATTGTGTCTCTGAGCTTGGTGGAAGAAAGCTTATTGTAGGGATGTGGCAGATAATTTTGTGAATTACTGACCCAATTCAAAAAAGAAATAACAAAAATATATGATTATTAGTAAAAAGAACTGAAAGTAAATCATTGTGTACCTCCATGATGACCCATGACTGTTTCTCAAAATAAGGTAGAGATGGAAGAGGTATAAAGGAGCCATAAAGAATGATCTATGAGCTATAATGGTTTCATATCAGTAAAAACAGCATTAGACTAGCACAGCTCAACATGGAAGACAGATGACTGAAGTGGGTTATAAAAGGGACTCTAAATCCTGTGTCTCTGACACGGTTTTGGACTAAATTGGTAGTGTGAGTACTACAATGCTCAGATATCAAGCACGTAGTCACTGGTAAGCTCAATGTTCAGGAGAGACAACTCCTCTGTCCTTCAGGGCCGACAACACAGTCAGGCAGGTAAGCACAAGGGTGTTTGCCCAGGGCCAGGTGCGGAGTACCCTCTGTTTTCTCTACAGGCTCTCTCAGGGTCTCTTCGAGATCTCTCCCTGATCATTTACACTTAACTGCCACCCTGTTGCTGAAATCAGGTCCAACCCATGAGAGCTGCACAGTGCCACAGGGAAAATGCTCGAGAACTTAATTCTCTAGCACCAGGAGCAGAGTGAACTGGTGATGATACAGACTGATCACTGGTTTAGAACAGACAATAGACAGGATTTTTTCATTCAGTATGGACTTAGGCTTGCTGTGGCAACTCTGGATGCTGAAAACTAAAACCACTTGAAAAAAGGTTTGAACAACATTACAGAGAAAACTCTGTGGTGACATTGAATATGAAGAGACCACTTAATCTCCGAGAAAATCATACAGCTTCTAAATATCAGATGATATGCGTTATTTTGACAATAGCCACATTTTTTTTCTCTTCCCTAGGGTATCCATAGTGAATTGGAAGGAATTTAGGTATTTTTAAGGATTTACTAGTAAAGTAAGTCACAGCCTGACACAATAAAAGCCAGGGACCTCACTATTTAATTATTAACTTGCCTCACCATGTGATTTTGATTGCCATATTACTTTCCTAGACCATGTCAAAATGTGGTTCAGCCAACAGCATGGACTGGCATCTGCCAAGGGTAGGAAATTTTGACAGGACCATTCTGTTTTCACAGTAAGGATGTAAATCACACTGCTGCACTGGGACATTTACCTCTGTAGGTGTTTAGTCCTGTTGTCACCATCTCCTCTGAAGGATTATTTTTACAAATTTGTTTGTAATATTTTAGTCAATCCTTTTGGGAGAGTAGAGACATATGGAGAAGTTTGTCACAAACCTCTGGGAGTACTCAGTGTCCTCAAGTGATCTAGAGTGCTAGCAAATCTATTTTCAGACCTATGTATTATTATATAATGGCAGTTCTGATTTATTTCTCCTTGTTAATGGTGAATTAACTATGCATTATAAGCGTTCTCAAGTGATTTCAATGTTATGGACTACTCACCTCAGTCTTGCATCAATAACATCAGAGGAGGGAAACATTTGAGACATACTGACTTTTTTTTTTTTTTTTTTTTTTTTTTTTTTTNTTCTTAACATTCCAGTGTGCAATAGAAGCCACAGGTTTTTTTCCCCTCATAACTGCTCTCCTAAATTTTTGTGTCAGGTTCTGTTCCATCATTCCTTCTGTTCAGTACCTTGGAAACTTGTAAGAGAGTTGGAGGAGAATTATGGATTGGTATTGAATAAAATTTTGAATAATATTCATATTTATGGCAAGCATTTTTGACACATGCAGTAGAAGTTCACATGAACTTCCACTGAGATAAAATTTGGCTATAAACTGGTTCTTATTTTGCCAGACTTAGAAATCTTTGACAAATGACAGCCTAAAGATTTGGTGAGGACAAGGGATTCTCAAGTAGCGAAAAAAACTGACTTCAAAGAAAATGGAATACAGAATCTCATCAGTGAAATCATAAGAGGAGTCTCTGACTGGAAGTCTTGATGGATAACTAGTGCTATAGATCACTGCTGGAGATCAAGTATCAGCTTTGTTTTGGATTGCTGTTGTACTGCTGCCCAATAAAAATGAGTGTGATTTAAATCACACCACACCCGTCCCCAGAAAACTTTTTTCAAGAACATTTTGCCTGTTTGTTTTCTTTCTTAGCAATAGCTTCTTACTGTTAGTAAGATCCTTTAAATAGGAAATTAATGTTATAATTAAATCCTCTTTGAAGTGTATACGCATTTGCACTCCAGAAAATAAAATTACTGAACTCAAACTTCAATATGCCTTATTAAATCGTGATTTTATGATTAAAAAAATAATTTAATAGAATGATATTGCTTGTAACAAGGGGATTATGACAAGGCAAAATATAAATTTTAAAATGCAATACTTTTCCTTTCCTTTTTTTAAAATTAATACTTACAAATAGCTTTCGCTATCACTCTGTTTTTACACTCTCTTATTTTGCTTGCTAGCACTGTACAAAAAGTGTCATTATAAGGTGCTTAAACAACAGAAAATATCCCAGAAAACTGCAATGTACAGAACAGCATAGTCTCTTTTTTTCTGAAAAATATTTAAAAGGATTATTTAATCAAAAGATAAAGACTCAATTGTTCTTTGAGTCTCATTAGATTTTTTTTTTAATTTAGTATAGGCGATGAATTGCAAAAAAAGAACTTACTTGTACAAAACTGTAGGGTTTTTCAAGCATATTGAGACTGTGTGTGTGCAAATTTACCATGCTCTGATGCATTATTTGTCAAACACATTGTTCACTGTAGAGAGGCTTACCAACAGTAAGCTTCTCTAGGTATTAGTCAAATCTTTTATATTTCACAATCATTCTTCTCAAGTTTGTGCATCATATATTTGTGTCAGGAAAGAAATAGAGTAAGTAAAAAAACTTAAACCCCCCTAAAAGTCCAGTCTGTTCACAGATGTCTTATGTTCATTTTATTATGTACCAAGTTAAGTATGTCCAGAGAGCAACCGCACAGAAACATGTTGTCAAATTTCAAGTTTAGTATCTTCTACCTAAAAATTGTATCTAAACTCCACCATTAACTTCCCTAGCCTTTATAAAATGGTCTCTGAAGGCTTATCTAAAATGAGTATCAAGGAGCCAGGTAAGCTCAAATGATAAACTGAAATAGTTGTGAATTTATACAGTGTTTAGAAGCTAATACAGTCTGACCTGAGCACCAGTCTTATACAAAGAGACAGCTGGAGAGATACTGTCAGAGTCGCAGGCAGTTACTAAACTGCGACAGCATTTTAAACTGAAATATATTGAAAATTAGTCACTTATGTTGTCATTCTATTCACAGCAACTCATTTCATTGCAGTACTAAATCCTCTAAAGACTAGACACTCTCTGTGTACAGGATAACCTGACCTAAAACTATTTTATATAATATATATATATATATAATTGGCCAACTTCTTTTCAGTTTTAAGGAAAATCTGCAGCTGCTACTCAAGATGTTTTGTACTAATTTGATGACGTAAGTCTCCTGTCTTTTATTATTTCCTTCCACTACCTTTGCTTCTTGTCAACCTGTAATTTTAAGTGGTTTTTTTCTTCTCTCTCACTCCATAATTTTACTATTATTGTGGACTGTTAAGTAATACAAAAGGATGAAAAAGAGGTTAAAACAATTACATACAGTCACAATTGTTTTAGAACAACACTAAGTTTAAATTGTCACTTCAAAGTGCATATATGCTGGAAAACATCAGTGAAAAATTCTCCATTCTTTCAGTATTAAAATAAAAATTCATAATCTTTGACATATACATGATCAATAAAATTAATGCTAATAATTCAGAAATGCTTATCACTGGAATTTTTTTACAGTTCAAAGAAATGCATTATAGTAAAAAGATTACTACATTATATAAAATTTGAAATTCCAGGTTATTACTTACTCTAAATTCAGAGTGCATCTGAACATTCCTAAATTAGCTCTTAGACAAGGAACTGGCATTTTTCTTACAAAATCTAATGTCCAGAGGATCAGTAAAACAATGAACCATAAAAGATCATGCCTTCATATATAGTATAGAATCACGAAGGACAGCTCCCAGACATTCTTGTCTCACTGACTGGAGAGGATATTGACATTGTTTTATTAAACAGTTCCAAAATGCAGTAAATTTAATTTTGAGTGTCAGTTTATTTTCTCCCTAATATTCATCTGCAATTTAACTTCTCATAGACACAGTTATCTTCTCCAAGCTGGAAAATCACAAAACATTATTTACTAGTTTCACTCTCTCCTCTCATCTCATTTGGAGCAGATCTTCTCAACAGACAAAGGCCGGTGCTCATAACCTTGTGGCCAGGTTTATCCAGACCTCTGGCTTCACATTGCTCTGTTGAGGGAATTTGGGAAAAGTAAGAGTGAAAGCTTTAAAAAAAGATAGATAACTTCTTGATAGAAACACAATACAGTACCTTCTTACAGTGCTTTTGGGATCTTTCACATCTACCTTGTTTTGTAGACTCACACTAGAATATGTGAGTTGTAACCCTGAAGGTGCAATCAGTAAAGGCTAATTTCCAGTTTGTGAAGAAGTATTTGGATTATATCAGGAATAAATTGAACAGTGTAGGTCATGCCCTTAGTGGAAAAACAGAGGCTGAAATCATCCTGGCAGAAACACAGAAACCTTCAAGGTTGACTGGTAGTCTCAGTTACCATAAAGAAACAGTTTGAACCTAAATTCTTTCTCAGATTTTAGCCTTTAATTAAGACTTACTGTCAGCTTTCCTCTCTTGCATTCTTTCCCTCAGATCACACTTTTCTCTGGCTCATTATCTTTCCACCTTCCCTGAGGCAGCAATCTATCAAAGTAAAGCTTTAGTCTGAAAATGCTGTAGAGGCTCCAAATACAAGTAGTTTTCTGGGAGGGCCCCAGAAGTGAAATTTAGTTTTTAAAACACATATGGAAATATTGAAATCTATGGATATTATATCTTTGTTAATTTGTTCTGTGCCTGAAAGATGCAGCTATTGCAGACATAAAATCTTGGTTTATAAAACCTTTGTTCCTTACAAAACTGCCATCTTACTGAATAAAAAAATCCATGGTCCTTGGAGCAAAATGACAGGCATTATGGCATACAGGAATTTTCAGAGATTGTAACCCCTTCTCCAATATATAGAATACCAAATGTTTTTCCCCTACATGTTTCATAGTTTTGCTCTCTGCCTTCTCATCTCTTATATTAGGCAGCTTTTCTGGTCATCAGCTGCAAAATAATTATGGTCAGATTTTTAAAATACGTGCTCCTTCTTCTTTTAACAGTTTTGCTAACCTGACCATCTCAGAGAAGCCAGAAGCCATTTCCAGAGAAAGAATATAAAACTGTGGGCTGTCAGATGGAGGTAATATGAACCAAGTTCAGAACAAATAAACTTTTACTGACCTGCTGAGCAAGTAGTATATCTGAAATCAGTTGAGGTAAAACTAGATTAAATGTGGTATGTTCCTAGGAGATGTATTCCTGGAAGAGGCATTTAGGCATTTGCCCTGCCCTTCCTCTTTTATGGCACCATTCATGGTCATTGTTAGAAATAAGATACTAATTCAGGCAATTAATGTATCTGAGGGTGTTCCATTCTTGTCTTCTACCTTACTGTACCATAGCCTTATACTTCTATGCTTTTATATTTCAATAATAATAGTTATTGTTTTTTTTTTTGTTTTGTTTTGTTTTGTTTTGTTTTGTTTTTTGTTTTGTTTTGTTTTGTTTTGTTTTTTAAGATTGCTATGGCTGCAAGTTTATAGAAATATTTAAAAGGAAAACTCTATTTTTCATATTATTTGCTTTCTTGAACATACATCTTTTTCAGTAATGTTAGGTTCTTTTTTTTATATAATATTATAGTTTTATAAGCACCAGATAATATATTTTTCTACACTTTTTAAAGTAGAATAATTTTTATTACTCTGATTATAACTGGATTCTTTGTTTACTGCAATTTAGATCAATCCTTTCTTCTTTATAAAATCCACAAAGAGTATTTTTATGTCCTTTTTCCTCCTTAATAATTTGTTAGTTTTAAATTTTCTAAATTAGACTGATTTTATAGTAGAACATGTTCACAGAAAAAAAATGGGTTATACACCTAGCCTTTGAAAAAGGCACAAAAATGGAAGCAGCAAGGGAAAAATCCTACCATCCGTTAGCACAGCCTAACAAGATGCTATTTGTGTGTTCACTGCAGAAACTGTAGAAAAGATTTGGGAATTAATGAGAGTAGCAAGATTCATCTCAAATGGCTTCTGCTATCCACTGTGTAAGTTTCCACTTCTTAGTGGTCACATTACATATTCTTTGTAGTTTGAAGAGGAATTAAATATGTCTTGTGGGCTAAGATTCAATTCACCTAGTTTTAGCATATACTTTAGAAAAAGAAGCCTAAAAGCACCTATTGCTTTCCATTGTCTCCAAAGACTTCCTAGAATGGCTAATTCAGCTATAGATGTCCCCACTCCAAAATTCTATGTGAGAGGTTTTTCATACTGATTTTTAATATTCTGTTCCCTGGCACCTCACCAATCTGTACACTGGGTTTTTGGGTTTATAAAGACTAAATTTACTCAAGAAAGGAACCCCTTTGAGAATCCAAGAATCCAGTAAATATATGTATACACCATAAAACTTAATGCTTAGTGACTATTTAATATATGCATTTAGGCTAAAACAAAAAAATTAAAACCTCTTTCTGCAGTTACAGACTTCCAAGCCTTTAAATTGAAACACTGCATGCAAACTGCCACTGGCTGTCTGTAATGATACAATATTTATGACCCTTATTCCTCCCACATATTCGCAGTGCACATACACTGGTTAAGTCATCTCTCATCATTGTAATTGTCTGCAATGTCAAAATATTTGGGAGTTTTGCTTAGTTGTATTTTTATGGAATTTATGTTAATAAAAAATAAACATTTTCCTGGTACAATATAATTGATCAATTTAAGATATGAGATGATGGATCACAGATTAGATGTTCCTCCTTCTTTCTATTGATTAAAAAAATTGCTTAGGTGAAAAACTTGGAAGTAAATATGTACACTGAGGGTACAGACAGAGGTAAAATTGTAAGGGTTTTTTAAAGTTTTTTTGTGGTTATTCTGCAGGCATAGTGCATAAGCAAAAGGTGACCAAGAGAATCACAGAATGTATGAGGTTGGGAGGTACCACAGTGGGTCATCAGGTTCACTCCCCTTGCTCAAATAGGGTTATTCTACTTCAGTACATTGCACAAGTTTAGGACCAGATGGGTCTTGAATTATCTCCAGTGAGGGAAAATCCACAACCTCGCTGAGCAATCTCTTCAGTATGCTTCCACATTTGGAGTAAAGAAGTTCTTTCTCATATTCAGATGGAACTTCCTCGTTATCAGTTTCTGCCCATTACCCCTTGTCCTATTGCTTGGTAGCACCAGCAAGAGTCTGGCTTCACCCTTTTGGCCATCTCCTTTCAGATACTTATAGACATGGACAAGACCCTCTTTCAGTATTCTCAGGGCTGAGCTCTCATAAGAAAGGTTGTCCCCCACTGTCTCCCCTAAATATCTTTGCCCCTAAACATTTAGACCTCTGCTGGACTCATTCCAGGAGTACTGCAAATACTTCTGTTTAATATTTTTAAGAGCTTTGGAAAATTATTCTTTTTTGTAAATGTTATTTCAACAAAAAACACAATGTTCTGTGGAAAAGAAACTGCCAGTTTCATAATGAATGGAGTTCTTGATCAGGATGGGGAAAACCTCATTATTCCTGTATCTGTTTTTCTTTTTTCTTGTCCTTTAAGAACCCCTCTAGTTTCAGTGCATCTAAGACTAATGATTGTACTCTTCCTCAACAAGAAGGAAGGTTAAGGTAAATCATCAACTTTTGGAGCTCCTCACCAGGAGAATGATGGTGATAGTGATGGTGATGCTCTCTTCCTCATCCTATGGCCTTTTTAGAATAATCTTTCATACTTAGGAGCAACTGCTACACTTTTTTTTATTCACTGGCCTGCACTTCCATGTTATACCAGAATATACATGTTTTTATGTCTGTTTCTCATTTATTTTTTCCTTTTCCTTTGTAAAAGGACCAAATTTACCCAGGTCCTGAAGTTGCATTCCTTTAAAAAATTAATTGACTCTTGGTGACTAGTTAACAGCCCTGAAATCTCTGTTTTCACCCTACCCCAACTCTTGTGAAGCTTCTGCAGTTATTCTGTGGTTGCACTCCTCTACATTGCATCATTATCCTGGGGTTACTCTTTGCACTACACAAAAGAGTCGTGTTTCACTATCGATTCATTGCATAACTGTATTGAACGTATATAACATTGTGCTACATCATACAGTAATTCAAAGCTAAGTAAAACTAAAACAATTTAGACCAAAATCCTTAGTCTTCTGTTGGTAAGACATTGGTCTTAAAGATAAGGAAAAAAATGGAAAAAAAAAAAACAAACTTTTGGAATTGTTTTATTAAACAATGTCAGTATCCTATCCAGAATCTTTCACAAATTAGGCAAATCACAGCTGATTTTTTTTTTTCAGAACCTGCAGCTAAATACAGACCTCTGACCTGCTTCTAGTAACAGCAACATACATTTACCAGCCTGCAGAGATGAAACAACTTCTTATAGTTTTATTCAAAGCTGTTTTTCTTAAAAGATTGAAATACAAAACAAATCTCTCTGTTTTTATCTCCACCATTCTGCCTCGTGGCCACAACATCAGCACCAAGGTAATGTGACACGTATTTTTCTGCTCTAAACATGGCAGAGAGGACTTAAAAATTGTTTGCACCTGTTCTCTCTTTCTTTCTGGTGTGTTTTTTTTTTGCTTCTGGATATTCTCTGTTTTACTGCTACAGAGTCTTCATCTATACCTCTGGTATTACTATACACTCTCTGAGTATAAAAAGATGGCTTGTGAAAGAGGTTTTGGAAATCAGATACTTTGCTTCCTTCATCCCTCCATAGAGGATCAATGATTTCAGGATTTTTTGTTATTGTGTTATATTTAATACTGCAGCCAGAAGAAGTTATAAAAGCTCTAATATTTTTATGCATTTCTCAGTCCAGAAAAGAAAGCCTTGAAATAAATTTTGTATATATACAATTGTGAAATAAAACATAAAAAGAAGAAAAACTGTGGCACTTTGAAAGTGTTTCCTGGGATTTAGGAATTGTTTTGGCAGTTAATGAAAACTTACAAAGTAGGCAGTTTCTCTTTGTTTTTCTGACAGATTTAATCTTCTGAAACAGCTGTTGTAATAATTTAAACTTGTCTCCTCTAGTTTAGTATTCCAAACCAGACCAACATGTAGCACAGGATTAAACATAATACCATTCTTTGACTTTTAGGTCCCAGTAACCAGCTAACACTGGTATTACATAATGCTGGGTTTAGTCCAAGTTGTGTTAGCAGTTTCAGCATCCTGATGTATGCCAGTGGAATTCAGTCAACAGAGCTCAAGACACCTCTGTGCAAATAGCTTCTGTTTCACCATCTATGATCTCCTGGATAAAACCAGGGCTACTGAAGAGGCTGCTGCTTTTGGCTTCATTTCAGATCACCTTTAGGCAACCTGGACCATAACAGGAAAAGATAGTTTGCAAAATTGCCACACAACCTGATTTTGTTGTAGCCTTTCAGTACATATCCTCACACAGCACTAAACTGATGCAGTGATGGCAGTAACAAAAATATGGCATGAATTTCCTTTGTTTTTCAGATGTTTCTCTAATACACCCAAGGCTAAATTTTCCAAGTCCACCTGAAATGGATTTACACCTCTTTGACACTCAGCATAGTTCAATAAAACCTAAAAGGAAGTAAAATAAAAGTTTAACCTTGGTCTTCTATCCATCCTTATAGTACTGTGGAATTGTACAGTGGTGTTTGTGAGAAAAATGCAAGGAAACAGCTCTGCACACATTACAGTTTTCTTCATGATTATCAGGATTTGAGAATATTTTGCCCACACTGAAGTTTTGAGAATTAAAAAATATTGTTAATGATTAGAGGTTTGTGTATAAATTTCTCATCACATTAAGAAAAAGTTTCATAAAGAAAAAAAATCATGGTCTCTGTTTCAAGCAAAAAAGATCAGTTCAATTATATTGACAATGTTCATTTATATGTGTCTTTGGGAAGGTAGTCTAATTTTTTTGCCAGAATTTGCTGAAATAACATTCACCAAACCACAGATATTTTGCAATTTGATTTCTCTTCTGGTCAAAGGTTATTCCCGGGGAATCCTTTGCATTCAGATGTGCTAAATATTTTCTATACATATAAAACAGAAAACTGTGTGCTTCCATTAAGAGTAAAAACTAATATTCCACCCTTACTGAAAGTATAGCTGAAAAATATTAATTTTACCAAGAATTAGTCAATCTAATTCTTAGTAATCCAGTTTGATTCAGTCAAGAACAGCATTATTCATTTTGATTTTATTACTCCCATCAAGACAATCATAAAAGATTCCTTTCTGAATGGCCATTTCTATGAGTTGTACTAGTTGCCAAGATATTCAAGAGCACAATTAAAACTAATTTTGTATGTAGGTATTTCTAATGTTTTTTAGTTTCCATGAAAGCTAAAAGACTTCTTTTCTATACAGTTTTTCAAAGCTTGCTGTTTAGCACAAATAAATGGAATGTAAACTTCTACTAAGTCAGTGTGTGACATATAGGTATTTATACTTGAGCAAATATACAGAAGACAAGAAAATATTTGAGTGTTCGAAGTACAGAGTTTAATGATCTTGAAAGTATACTGAAACCAAAGAAAAATCAAAATAATTTGGGTTTTAAACCTCAACTATTATGAGGTTTCTGTGTTGAAAACCCTAAACAACCAGTCCTTAGGAGCACTCAGAAAGGATCCAAGATTCCAAGATATAACTAGCTTTTCATTAATTATTTTTTTTCTTTCTGCAAAACCCTCTTGCTATTTCCTTGTTCACTTGTGATAGCCTGGAATGCACCTTTCAATTAATGCTGTACATACAAGAGGTTTCAATGAGACTTCTACTCCCTGGAAAGACAAATTAGAGGATATCATAAGTGAACCCAAAATACTTGTATTTCACACATAATCTGCAACATTTTCTGCCAAACTGAATACTAATATCTAAATAATAGTTAGTAGCATATGAGTAATGTGTTACTCTAAGATTAACACAGTTTTATTTCAGTTGTATCTTCTTTTGTGCTTGTTAAGCAATATATTACAATTCATTGGCAAATTTCAATACTTGTGACTTTCACTTTATCCGAATTCTGCAGTTTTTATTTTGATTTGTGCTAAAATAAGTGAGCATTCACAATCTACCTTGGCAAATAACAGACATAATCTTGCTTCTACTTCAGTTTTCACTCAGAATGGACTATAGGCATTTCTGGTTTGTTGATTTGCTTTGTGTTTGAGATTGGGGGTTTATTTGGTTTGTTTTTGTTGGGTTGTTTTGGAATTTGCAATTTTTTTTCTGTATGACATGCAGATTAAAATGTGAATTACTGCACGGCGTTGATTTTTTTTTTATTAGCTATGTACCTTGAATGGCAGATCTTATTAGAAAAATGTCAGAAAATCATGCAGTTAAAGAGATTATCATAATGAATATGAACAGTAAATCTCCATTTCAACTTTTCCAATCTGTTGAGCCTTTGATTTTGGAAACTGGATTACTCTCTTCTAAGTAGGAGAAAGTCAATAGTGTGGTGAAAGGAAGACAAGAGCAAGACCAGGTTTATACACTAAATCCTTTCTTCGGTAGTGTGATTTTTATGTTTCTTTCAAAGCTTTTTCACAGAAATATTTTACACAGAAACAGATTTAAAGTAAAAATCTGAATTATTCTTTGGAGATAATTAACTGTTTTGTGAGCATTCAAAAGTGTAAAGGAGCTAGGCTCATTACTTAAATACATCAGCTGGTGCTCAATTAATGCAGAATGAATGTAGACTAGGTTTATTTCTTTTTTGCTTTATTCCTTTTAGCCTGATTTATTTATTTTTGTTTTCTTTTAATTGAAAATTCTGTCTGATTTTCACAAAGGACATTTTCTCTTTGATCCACTGAGGAATGTCATGATCAAGTTACACTGTACTTTCCAGCTCATACAGTTCTCACACTACATTAGCTGTCTATTGTTGAACAAGGGTTTGAGAAAAAAATTCAGGAGAAATTGGAACTCTAAAGGACTTTCAGCTGATGGGTCTACCTCTTAAGAATTGATCCAAAGTTGCAACATTGCATATTGTTCTCTGTTTCATGTTATTTTATAGATTTCAGATAACTTTGTGAATTATTTTCTTTTTCTCTTCCTAATTATTATACTAAATACACTCTAGTGAAAAGTGGTGTTCAAAATATTTCTTGTTAGAACTAAATGAACTAAATAAGTAGTTCTGATTCAAATATACCTTCAGAAATAGTCTACAACCCCAAAATTCTTTGACCAAGGGGAACAGCCAACATATAATTTTATGTTCAAAAAAACTTATCCTACACATAAAGTAAGACTTTACACTGGGTTTACTATATTAATCCTTCATCTTATAACAAAAATTCACTCTAACCATAGGAGTTCCATTTTTTATAACATCCAGAATGACAAACAGATATGTAAAAAAACAGGTAAGTAAGTAAATAAATAAATCAATCAATAAATAAATTCAGGAACACTTTCCTACTCCTTATACAATAACTTCTGATATATTTTTCAAACTGAGTACCTTTTTGTAATAAAAGTCTGTGATGGATTGACTTTGGCCACCTGCCACACAGACACACAGAAAATCTCTGTGTCCCTCCTCAACAGGTGAGGAAATGGCAGTGAAAACATTTATGAGTCAAGACAGACAGAGAGTTCATTTACCGAATACTGACATGGGCAAAACAGACAAAATTTGAGAAAAATAAATTTAATTTATCTTCAGTCAAAATAGACAAGGATGGTGAGAAACAATGACCCCCTTCTTCTACCCCTAAAAGACCTTCTTCCCTACCCCATTCTTCTTTTTCCCAGATTGAATTCCATATTGCCATTCCTGACTCTTCTACCTTACCCACCCAAGAAGTGGAGGGGAGGATTGGAGGGCAGGGGCTGTCTCCATAACATCTCCATTCTGCTTGTCCTTCCTTCTCACACTTTTCACCTGCCTGAGTATCAATTCTCTTCCCAGACTGCAGTTCTCCAGGATAAACCTGCACCTGAATGTTTTTCCATAGGCTGCAGTTTCTTCAGTCATATCCCCCTGCTTTTGTGTCAGATTCTTGAACAAATTTCCCAAATTGTCTAGGAAAATGTCATCAATAAGGGTTTAATTCAACCTAGATAGATGTCACAGATGTTCTCTCTCATCAGAAAAAAAAAAAAAAGAGGAATGGTGATGTAATCATCATTTCATCCTAGGGTGAGGAAATATTCCTTTCAAAACTGTCTTCACTACCTTAATTCTAAGTTAAGATTCCTTCAAAGTGAAAATGCCACAATTGCTATGAAGTATCAAGATAGTTGTTTGTATATACATTTTACATATATATGTGTATATATATGTGTGCATATACCTATCCAGCTATCTATCTACACATGGCTTTTAAGTAAACCCCTCTACATTTTAAAAAATCTCTAAAAAATAGTGTCAAGAACTACCAAGCAGTATATCAAATTGGTTTTATATTAATAATAAAGTTAAATAGGCAAATAAATCTCTGTGAGATTGAAATGCAATTTACCATATTAGTCAAAGGCAGAATTTCTTCTGTACAGATTTTAATCTTGGTTTACTGTCAGCAATGAAACTCAACTTATTCAAACTTGTCTTTTCAACTAATGTAAACTTTGAGGCAGTTTCACAGGTCATGAAACACTGTGCTAATTAATGGAAAGTAAAATGCAAACTATATTTCATACTTTTCTCTTTTCATATTCTTAATAAGGATCATGAATATTATTGTGGACATACTGAATAGATTTCATGTGTGTATCCCTATTAAGTGTTTCTTCTAAAAAGAGGATTAATCTCAAGCATGGCTTTGTTATTTAGTTAGTTTTATTCAAAGCAGATTCCCAGGGGCATTTTAATGAGAACAAAATGTGCAGGGAGTCACATAGACAAGCTGATGCACAAACATTTTGAATTTAGATGCAATTACTATTAGGCACTTAACTTAGGTTTCTTCTATATCATACAAAAGAAAAGCCAGAAAACACAGTATTTAGGAATTTGTATCTGTAGAAAATCTTCACAGATGACCTTAATTAGCTACTAATAAATAACTACTAGTTAAACAACTGGAAAAGACATTAAGTCTTGAGGAAATCATCTTTGAAAAGTAATTTTAAAAATAAAATTAAATGCTTCTGATCAATATAAATCTTTCTTCAGCTGTGTTTCTATTTTCATTAGGCAATGGAGGTGTAACTGAACTCTACTCCTGATTAGCCAAGGTCCTTTTCTAGCAACTTAACTGTTGTCTCTCACTAGTTGTAAATAGCTCGAGCTAAGAGGTCAGTAAGAATTTTCATACTGTTGGCATCCATAAGATATTTAGCAAACAGGAAAACGGACAGTGAGTTAGACTGAAAGCAATCAGAACTGCTAGGCTGAGATAGTTGTGATAGGCAACATCAAGCCCAGATGGACAGCAGTCACCAGCAGTGTGTCCCAGTCATCTGTAATTCAGCACGGTTTAACCTGAGTGACAGGAGAAAAAGTGCACCCTCAGCAAGACTGTAGGCTCTACAAACTCACTGTAGGTATGTCACATGTGTATGTTTCCATTTAGAAGGACCTGAACAGGCTGGAAAAATGGGTCAACAAGAATGTCATGAAGTCCAACAACAGGAAATGCCATGTACTGCCCTTGGAAAGGAACAACATACAGGCACACATGTTACTCAAAGCTGTAACTCACTCAAATCTGATTTATTTAAATCAGATTATTTATTTAACTTACGACCAATCTGTTGAAATCATCTAATGAAACTACACAGCTGAAGAATATGAAAGTGTGACTGCAGTCTTAGAATCACACAATCATAGGAGATTTTGCATTTAAAGGGACCTTAAAGATCAACCCCCTTTGCAGTAACATCTTCCGAAAGATCAGGTTACTCAATGTCACATCCAACCTGACCTAGATCATTAACAGTGATGGGACACCCACAACTTTTCTGGACAATGTGTCTCAGTGTCTCACACCTCCAAAAAAAAGGAAAAGAAAAAAGATATTCTTTTTGTCCAATCTAACCCAAGCCTTTTTCCATTTAAAACCACTGCCTCTTGTCCTGTCACTACAGACTGATGGAAAGTCTTTCTCCATCTTCCTTTCACCCCCTTTTAAGTACTGAAAGGACACCACGAGTTCTCCATGGAGTCTTTTCTTCTCCAGGGTAAAGAAATTAAATGTACTGTACATACTGCATACACATATTGTTTCTAGTAACCATAGAAGTTTTTCAAGAGGAAATAATCTGCTTGAATTAAATAAACAAACATTAATTATAATACAAAGTAATTAACAGAATTTCAAAAGCATCAAAAATGTTAGTTACTGTCCATTGAGATAAGCATTAAGAAAACCATAAGTTAAAGATTTTTTTTAAAGCCCTTTTCTGTCCAATTTTTATAATATGTTGAAAATAAAATAACACTGTAACAGGATGTGATACACATAGCTTTTGACATAGGCAAATTTCATATCTATTTCAACATTCTTTTTCAGTTGTCATTCAAAAAAGATTTTATCTGGCCTGATGTCAATGTGAGTGAAACAACAGAAACAGACTAGGCATTTTTGAATTGGCATTGGGAAAAGTCAATTATGGCAAATTGTATTTTATGACATTGAAAAAAAAATCTGAATGCACTGTAACATATGCAGGTGAATGAAATACTCATGGGTAGATAACCAATTGGTACCAGTGGTTTTCTTCTTTGATTCAGTGAAGCTGTAATCAATTATGTCAGATGAACCCCACAATTTCTGTTCACAGATTATAGTCTGTCTTTGGATGGGTTAATTTTGAATGTAAAAAATCACTCTGCCCTTAAAACATATTTATATTTCCAGTTTCAGTTCATGTGTTTTAATGCAAAACCATCAGGTTTTTCTTTACCACACTAAAAATACTTGTCATTTTGTGTCAGGATATTTTCTCAAGAGCACTTTGTAAAAAAGTAAAATTGCTGAAATTAAATGTGCTTATTTTTTTCAGTTTCTACAACACAAAACAAAAGAGAAAAAGAAAAATTGAAAGAGAGAGAAAAAGTCAATTTACCTCAAGTATCTATATTGGATGAAAAGATACATATTTTTTAACAAGATTTTAAAAGATGAATTATTGTAAAGAGTGTAAATTTCATTTTGTTGTGTTTTTGTTCTGCTGTTACTATCACCTTGTTTGATTTCAGAACAGCTTACTTCAAGACATACCTACCAACGTACTCATGAACTCGAAAGTCACCCTTTCTAAAGACAGGACAAATTTCAAACAATTTAGAAGAGAATAATGGACCATTACTTCCTCATAAACTTGCTAATTACTAAAGGACTGAGATCTATAGCTACCATACATGATGTACTGTCAAAACGATGGATTTGACTTTGATAACACCTCATAGAAGTCAGAAACTTTATGTCCATATATATAAATTATTACCCAGGTGGCATATTTCTTTTTCTAAAATGTAGCTATTTCTAGCCTTGGGGAAGGCAATGAGCTGTCCAGCACTTCATTTTTTTTTATTTTACTTCCATCAGCACAAATGCACAGCATGAACAGTCACATCTGAAGCAACACAAGCTCATTATCTCTGATTATTCATATCAAGCAATTTTTTTGCATCTATGTTTCTCAGTCTGCGGCTGTATTTGCTTGTCATCTGAAATCTAGGTAAATGAAATCTGAAATATATGGAAAATATCAGTTTCAAGGTTTGGTTTGAATATGAAAATATCTTTGATTCCTTCCCATATTTTCTTTCCCAGAAAAGCCCTCTGCTGCCTAACATGAAAAAAAATTGTTCTTTATACATGTCTGAAAACCGATGTATTTAAAGAAATAGGTATTAACTTTTAACAAAAAGTCATGTTCTTTCATATAGTTACAATAAACTTCCTTTTCAGCTCTATGGAATCCAGTCATTTTCACACCTGTATTGATGCCTTGGAAGGCTGACCTGAAACAGAGACTGGACAGAGCTAGAGAATAAAGTAGGTATTTATTGAAAGGCCTCCAGGATCCACCTTGGGCAGGACAGGGCCTGACTAGGGCTACATGCAGGGTCGACTACAAATAGTCGCAAAAATGGCTGACTAGTCATGAGATCTTACATTTTTATGTTTATGATCTTACTGTTTTGGTCCATTTGCATATTGGGGTCCAATTACAGCTTCAGGTTGTGAGGTCCCATCCTTCTATTTTTCTCTCTTTAGTCTACCATTGTTTATGCTGTTGGGCTGAAAGATGTCCTTCGTCTTCAGCAGGAAAAAGATTTGTTTTGTCTACCTACTCTGCGAAGAGAGCTTACTGGTACTTAACTAACTACATCCCTAGGCAGCACAGAACCTGCAAATATGAAAGATAAAGCTTAAGTCATCAGGAATGCACAACGTAATTCTTTAAAAAAAAAAGAAGTCAGTGTACGTGCTAAGGAAAATGCATATAAAGGAAATAGGAATGTTGAATATGTCACTGCAGAGATTTTTTGACACACGGTTGTTATTGTACACTGCAATATCTTTGCAGTCTGGAACCAGAAAGCTGATGTCCTCTCTCACCTTACTATAGATGGGATGAATGCTACTGAGTGCCCCTGGTAAGTCTGGCCCCAAGAGAGAACCTGGGCACTCATCTGGCTCTATTCTTTGGCAGTCAGTTTTGACAGTGGCATGCTCTGTTCTGACATGTGGAAACTGTTCTAGGAAATAAGGGATACATACTTCCCAATGAAACTTAAACTTTCTGTATGTTTTCAAGTATCATGAACTTCTGAGGTATGGATATGTAATGGAAAATCTTAGCAAATCTCTGTACTCAACATCTAGTCTTTTTAAAGTAGACATAATATGGAATGAACAAAAAAAAAAAAAAAAAAAGAGAGAGAGAGAGGGGGAGAGAGAAAAAAGATGTCCACAGATCTTCATCCTGGAGGAAAAAAGAATACAGAAATTGCACACAGGGTCTATATAGAGGCAACTTGTGAAGTTAAGGAAAATATCTCCTCCCACATAATCATTGAGTAGATTGTACGTTTAGCTCCTGCCCTCACTGCATCATAAAAACATCCTTGCAATATTAACACTGTTTTCAGCACAGAACTAAAACCATGTTATGCAGAACCTACTCTAAAGAAAATTAGCTCTGTTCCAGTCAGACTCACTGCAAGTGAAGGATGCTTTCAGAGAAAGAGGTCATTTAGAATATGATTTAGTAGTGAACTTTATACAGTTATGGCAGTAGAATAAATGATCAAGCTCTTTTTACAGCATCTGCAACAAAATAAAATTTTGTGTTGCAGGGGAAAACAGAGGAGATAAATATTTTTAAATTTTTTGTCTTGTAATTTCAGTAAACATTGTTGACTTCATTAGAAGGGCTTTAAGCTAGGATGGCTGGGGAGAAGACTAAAACCAGCAGTGCTGCAAGAAAGCAATAGACAGGTCTGCTGAGGAAGGATCATGGGGTGGCATGAAGGAAAGGGATCAAAAACTCAACACAATTGAGACTGGGGTTGCATCCAGTACCTGCATGTGGGAAAGGAAGTGCCTACAAGGCACCATGGTGGACAAATCCCCTAAATTATGTCTGGGAACATGTTGAAATGGCAAGGTGCTCTGCTGAGGCCAGGTTTGCCAGGAGAGGTTTGTGATGCCAAACCCTCTGGTCTGCACAAGAACAGCCCAGGTGCAGAGGGGGTGAGCAGCACTGCTGGAGGGTGACCAGGACAAACTGACCCTTGTTTAGCAACAGGCTGGTTTTTTGAGCCATATGGGGCAGAAGACTGATAAGAAACGGATCCTGCAGTAAATCAGATAAATGTACAATCATACAGAAAGATAAAATTATCTAAGGTTCCAATAAAGGCACTGAAGTGTAGCACCTTTTTGAAGTTATGCTGGAAAAAAAACAAATGAATCATTCATGTTTTAAATGCATCCTGCAGAAGAGCTGTGCTACCTCTATTCCAAAAATCAATGAGGTCATGCTGGATTTTTACAGTTCTCCACATTCAGTCATGAATAAAACATTCGTTTTTATTTTAATAAGATCCATAAAAATGTTCATCTAATAATATATAGATTGCTTGTAGTTTCTAAACAAAACTCAAGAGGAAAGAGTTTTGGGGGGTTTTATTTTGCAAATATTTATTTTAAATTATTTATATATGGTAGGATGCTTCTAAGTACTGGAAAGATAAATACATTGTTTGTTATTCAGAATCAGCTATGCTGAAATACTTTTAAATTATACTACATAAATGTGATATAGTAGACAATACAGGTAATGTAATAGTCACACTCCTGGCAGGGTTTTGTTCTGCTGAAGTGAGCCATTGGTCTGTTTGATTGGCTTGTACAATTCTAGAGTCTCTCTGATCTTTTTTTAGGAGTACAAATGGCTCAGCTTTAAGACATGGATTAGCTCTTTCCTTCCTTTCATAACTTGCTGTGTGTCTTGGTGGAACAGAAAATGTCTTTCTTTTAGAAAAGTGCTGATTGAGAAACAGGTTTTCAGAACATATTCAGTAAAGCTATAACATTTGCAATATATTGTTTCATTTGCTCTTTTTTCTTTCTTCCTGGTGATTCATGAATGCCATTTGGAAGTATTCTGCTAAACTCCAGCTTTTTCCCCAGAAAGGTAAAACACTCCAGTAGGAAGTACCTTTTAGCAGCCCTGGGTTACAGTTTGTTCAGCCTGAAAGATGTACTTTCAAGTTTTTTTACAGTAGGCATTCACAGAAAACATCTAAAGAAAAAAATTTAAGAGCTTATAATTATAAAGTTTGAAGAGTCAGTTAATTTGCCTCATTTAAATGTCTACCTAGGCCATTTGAGATGACCTAGGTACCTAAGTGGGCCACATGAGCCTGACAAACCAGGACCTGCAGGTGATGCTTGATCTTGTAAATTGACAACTGGAAGCCGGGCAGGATATGATAAGACATGAAGATGAGATTCCATATTCTTTTCTTATATTAAAACAATTAGCATTAATCATGCAGTCAGGGATCCCAAGAGATTATACACTTGATCAAAGCTCCATTGTCCATATTCAGGCTTCTAAAGGCTCATTGTAGCTGGCTACTCAGGCTTTCTTTTTTTAACCATTGTAGTCAAGAGTTTGGTAGATTTATAGTTCAGTTCTTTGCTTGTTTGAGTTTTTTTGTAGTTTGTCCCTTTTCTTTTTTTTTTTTTTTCTTTATAAGATTTTATTTCTCCTCTTTACAGGGAAAATACATTTCGAGTGAAGTTTGCTCACTCTGACTTCCCTTTCAGACGCTGCAGAGAGGCAGATAACCTACAGAAATTATACTGTGAACTGTATTTGAACAGACTTGAAATGTAGCTAGCTACCTAAAAAACCAAGAAATTAGTCTTTGCCTCAACTTGGGAATTTTGTAGAATTTTCTTAAATTTTGTTCTTACTTTCCCTCTGACTTCTGTAAATATTTTATGGAATTTTGATAGTCATATTATTAGGGAGTACTCAAGATAAAATCAAAGCCAAATATTTAAGAAAGGAAATTATGACCTGTAATAGATCACCATTAATGATTAAATTAAATATAAATTAAGATTAATATCTTTCTGTTATGAAATTTTGGAAGGGTAGGCTGAACTTTGTTTGGTATATATAATCTTCAAGCAGAATATATTCAGAGTTGTGGGTTTTGTTATTTTTGTTTATTGGAATCTTTTAAAACATGTTACTTAATGCAAAACATCTTCTGCTCCTGAAGAGTACTACTTCTAGAAAATGAAAAGCTAAGCAAATACAGATTCATTTTCCTTGTTCCCAAATACAAAAAGAAAGTTTTGTTTTTCTGAGGTGGCATCTACCTGTTTAAACAAGTAAACCTATTTTGGAAGGATAAAAGGATTTTTATGTTCCTCACTATAACGAAAAGTAATTGCAGAAGCACTGCTGTATCCTATTCACAGCTTACATATTTATTTCACTGTAATACAATGACTTCATGACACTTACTACAAATATATCTTGAGAGGAATATCCAGACTATTAATCATCACCTTGAGCATGATACTCTACCAAAGTAACAATGCAAGCCAAAAATTTTCTCAGAGACCTGTTGCAAAGAGAACTGAAGTGTACTTCTTCAAATCTTGAATCACTAGTAAATGGGTGAAGCTATTCTGAGTGAGTACTGGACAATTACCAACTCATTTGAAATTGCTTCCACTTTCTGACCTGCTAACTCTGACAGCTGTGAGAGGTCCAACAGTCTGCTTTCTTTGTAATAGGAATGTATCTAATATGAAAATATTCATGATTTGAACAGTCTCTGAGATATATTTTACTTTAAATGCTGTCTTATTTTGAGCAACTGGAACAATTAAAATTAAAATTTGCATGAAAAATGTAATGAACTGTAAGTAGAACTCAGAGCTAAATAGTACCCATAAATCTCACTTTGATCAGATGTGAAGGAGCAGGTATCTGGGCCATAATTAGAAATACTTAATTGTGCAAAACCACACAGGAAAAGTCAAACAACTTTATTAGACATCTGAACACCAGAAGAGAAAATTGCGTAATGACATTTTAAATAATGAGAGATATAATTGGCTCTATGTCTGCTTTTGTTTCTTATAAGATGGAATGGGCAGATTTTAGATAACTTTCTTTTAAATGTAGTAGAACCAAAACCATTGATGGAGAACATCTATAAAGGGCTAGGATAGCTAAAGATAATTATATAAGTGTTCCTTATTATTTATTGCAGCTGTTCACAAAACTCTAAATACTATTTATGTAAAAAACTTTATTTTTTTTCCTCAAGATATGCACATATAACCCTCATACACACACATATATATGTATACATATCCATATATATATATACACACTTCCTACCCTGGTGAATGCCAACCTTTTTTTTTTATTTTTAATGTTCCATTTATAGCTTAGCAATAGAATTATTTTTTAACCTGAAGTTCTTCTTCAGTGTACTCAGAAGAATGAAAGAAAGGCTGAAAGTTTTGACTAGGTATCTGTTATAAGCTAAAGGCTTTTTTCTGTTAATAATTAGATTATTAAAACACAATATACTGCATTATGTAGGGAAACAAGCCTTTGAGGAGATTACAAAATTCAGAAATCAACTTTGTTGGACAAGTGGTGTGGTCAGAGCCAAGAAACTGTAGGCTTGTTCCTTCCTACTGGGATAACTTTCATATGCCCTCCCATAAAATGCAGTCTCCATTCAGAGGTTAGTGCCTCTTTTAGCGCAGCAGGAGGTGGTGGAGACTTGCAGTCGGAGAGGAAATCAAAACTTTTGCCTAAGTGCTAGAAAATTATTTGGGAGGAAAAATCCCAAAGCTAAATTTCATTACCTGCCTTCACGTATAATCTCACATAAATCACAAATGGGTGGCATTTCTTCACAAAAACTCACGGCACAGCTGAAGAAAGGATTCGAGACTTCAATCAGGGCTCTGTGTTTCTTATTTCAATGTGTGCAGTGCACTGTTTGACTTAGAGACCACTCAAAGATATCCAGCTTTTTGCTTGTTATATGCAGACTCTGTAAGCCTGACTGAGGGGTCCAGTCGTCATGGTACATGATCCAAAGTTCAGTTATAGCTCTCTGTATACCATAAAGAAAGAAGTTTTCCTCTAAGCTATATCAAATCACTTTAAAGTGAGCTGTCCCAGAAGTGGAATCCAGAACCACATTTGGTCCCCAAATCTTTCCTACAGTATGTGTAGGAATATTCTTTTAGAGCAAAGATTTTTTAAAAAAACTGAGTTTCTGAGGAAGGAACTAGCCTTGAGTCATCAGAAAACACTAAGCACTAAGATCTTTAAAATTTTATGCCCAAAGCTGAGTTTCCATCCTCTTGGGATGCAGAGAAAATTCTCTGTTAAGGATAGTCAACAGACTCAACAGTGTGATCAAGAACAACTTGTAAATAAAAGCTAGGAGCATACTAAGAGGTCATACCTGCCCTGTTTGAACGTCCTAGAGGTTAAAACACTGTTAAAAAGTACAGGCAGGTTCCTAAGACTGTCTATCTTATATCTATTCAAATTCCCATTAACCCATCTCCCAGTATTTTTTCCTCTAAAAAAGCTAACCCAATGTGCAGGAAAAATGGAAGTCCATAAGCAAATGTCTGCATCATGTGAGTAGGTGACCTTGGAGTGTGTATGTCCTGAAGATATTCAGTTTCTGGCTGTACACTCACTTTTATGCTGACTGTGAAGATTCTTAGAGCTCAGGGAGTGACAGAATTGCAATGGCTCAGTGACTGTTCAAGTTAAGCAATATTACATGATGTGAAGTTTCTGAGAAAAATAATTTTTCTTTAAGACAGAATTGTAGAACCTCAGAACAGCATCTCCACTCAGCATTTGCTCAAAGTGATCTAGCCTTTATCAGCTGTAGCCCCATTTTGAATTTATTTTTTCCCTTTCCTGACAATGGAAATTATTACATATTTAATATTTTGAAAGAGAAGGTCACTAAAAGTTACACACCCAAATGGTTTTTAGGAGGTCAAATGCAGGCATGCTGATTCTGTCAAAATTCAGAGTACAATATCAGTCACTTTTGAAATTTTTGGTGTAGGAACCCTATTTTCCAGCATTATTCTTCATAAACTTAGTACATCATATTTATTGTTAGACTATGGCTTCATTTATTAAAAAAAAATAAAAAAATAAAAAAAATAAAAAATACACCTAATTAGTCCAAAGACTTGACTATTAATATTAAATAATTGCAACCTCCACAGACCTATAATATCCAGATTCCTTTACAACTGTGAAAAAAACACTGAAATTTATTGTTTGTTATTTAGATAGCATCTGACCCTGATTTTCAGTACACCTTCACTAGTTTTGTATGTGCAACCAGAAATACCCGATTTACATCATTTATCAGCGATAACAAAACCAGTTCAAATAAGTTCAATTACTAGAAACTGCATTATCTTCATCACGCTTTCTGTAACCTGAAACAACCATTCATGTCATAGAGTAACTATTAACTACATAGGAAGGCACTTCTTCCTCTATATTCCCTTTCAGCTCTGCTAGATCTAGATAAATTGCTGTAATAAAAGCCACTAGTGAGTGAGGAAATATAGCAGTGGCAGAGAGAAGGAGAGAAAGAAAGGAGTGCTCATCTGCTCCTCTACTAGATTAATCAGATCCTTTAAACAGATTTTAAATGCCTGTGACATGTTTTTTATTCTCAGCATAATAAAGTTCTATCATGCAACTGGAAGAAAACATCACTCATACAGCTGGCAAAAAGGCAGCTACCACAAAAATCATATATGAGATATTTACAGTTAACACACATGATTTTCCTATAATCTAGTCCAATGAATGAGTAAAATGAACCTTAATAGAAGAAACACAAATTCCCATATGAAGCTTATGTAGGAAAAATCAATAAAACAACCATAACTTAACACTTAAAGTGGATGTCTATAAAATTAAAAGTATCTCTCTTTCAAATACAGAAGAGGGGGAAGAGGAAGAAAAGATAAACAAAGAAAACTAAAAGAACTAATTTCTCTGATGGCTCTGTTTTACATGTTTTTTTTTTTGTTTTTTGTT